>CM019182.2:60683975-60825081 GCA_009739505.2 Apolygus lucorum
GGCTGTGATATTGTGGCACTTAGTGACTTATGGCTGTCATAAGATGGCAGACCTCTCATCTGTCAGCAGGAGATGAGACACATCCAAAGTACATAACAGTGATTACGTAGAACATTTATGCACGGTGCATTGTTGCCAGATTCAGCTCTTAGGCCCAATTCACACAGACTGGACGTCAGGCAGAGACTTAGCATAGACCAGGCTTACAAGGCGAAGACATGACCCGTGCAGGGCACACAGAAGGGGCAGGACAGTGATGAAAAATTATGTAAATCAAAGTGATGAATCAACGTAAATTCATAATCATCACCCATTTTGAAGGCACTAGACAAGTGGCACGACACTGGAATTTCCCTTCTTGTACGCCACGAGAGGCGGTGAAGAGCTCATGTCTTTGCCCAACCTCCATTCAGTACCTATGAATTGGGCCTTAGGAGCTGAACCTAGCCCTTTTTTGAACAAAAATACATAGGCGTAATTTCTAGCAAACGATCCTCAACCCATTAAAAGCAAGTGAGGTATTTTACCTCATGGCACTCCATTCGCCTTATGGATGAACTAATATTACCTCAAAGCCCTCTCAAACCGTTCTCTCGGTTTTCGTTTCCGTAGGAGGGAATTTATGTCTTCAGGACTCTATTGGAATGGGATGATCCTCAGTTTGTTCTTATTACTCCACTTTGCTATTATATAGCATTTCCAAGCCAAATGAAACCTTTTCCAAGTCAGATGAAACCTTTTCCAAACCAAATGAAACCTTTTCCAAACCAAATGAACCCTTTTCCAAGTCAAATGAAACCTTTTCCAAACCAAATGAAACCTTTTCCAAACCAAATGAAACCTTTTCCTTATCAAATGAAACCTTTTCCAAACCAAATGAAACCTTTTCCAAACCAAATGAAACCTTTTCCTTATCAAATGAAACCTATTGAGAAAATGAGTGATGCAATTGTACCTATCGTACAAAGAAGTTCCCAAAATGAAAACTCAATGATTTTTAGACACAGTATTATCGAAGTAGATCTCACCTTAGTAGAATAGGAAACAAGTAAGTTTCAGAAATTTCTGACTGTTGAATGTGAATGGGTACCTACCTACTCGCCACGCACACACGGAGAAACCGATAATTGAGGGGAGTCACCAATACTTGCATTGACTGATTGAACCTCTCAGACTGAATTTCTGAAATGTTGTAATATACCATTCATCTACGATTGTTTACTTTACAGAAATACACTATGTTTGGAAAAAGTTTCATTTTACTTGGAAAAGGTTTCATTTGACCTAAAAAAGGTTTCATTTGGCTTGGAAGTGCTATAAATTCTGTTACATTTGTGGTTCATGTTTCTTCAAGTAAATGGTTTTTAAGCTTGAAAAAAGTGTTTAAGCTTGGTAGGTAAACCCCAAATGACTCGCCGATTAAAAAAAAAAAAAAAGATGCAAATTATTACAAAAGGTGTATTATTTTTCTGTATAGATCACTCGCCTGCAAAGAACACAGCTTTGCCATTGTCACTACCTACCGACCATATTTTTGCTTCACAATCAAGTTAATTTCGAAAAACTAAACGCTTCAAACTCAATTCAAACAAAAAAACTGGGTGCAAAAAAATGCAATTCTATTTTAAATTGAAGAAAAACAATACCTTTATATTGAAAGTTTTTAATCTAGGGGGTTCAAATTATTGCTTTATTTGTAACGTACCTACATCGTATCAAATTATAAGAACAGTCTGTGAGTATAAGTCAAAATTACTGTAATAACGGCAGAGACAATAACGCTACACTTGAAAGGGATAGTTGGGAGTAGTTCGAAACGGAACTCCAACTTCGCCTCTCGGGTTTCACCTCAAAAGCCGAAACTTGAATTGATAAAGCGACCCAAGTTTTGAATCGTCCAACCATCCCGAAGCCATCCTCGCCTGAAGGAGTGTAAGAATGAGATTGAGGAGGTTTCCAAAGGTTAGCGAGGGTCCTCCAGAATTCACTTTGGCCGAGGCTTAAATTCCTGCCCGAGCTCTGTCATGATTTAGTTTCAAGTCCTATAGCGGTTCTATCGACCCGACGGTCCCACGTTCTTCAATATCCAGGGGGTTTTCTCGTTTACGTCAAAGTGTTTCAAAACTATGCGCACAAAGTTTTATTTTCTGAAGTGTAACTTTGGTTCCCTCGTCTCCATCCTAGCGTTTGTTTTTCAGTCACCTAACCCAATGCATATTTAATGAATAAGCTCAGTCCAGAAAAAGAGGATGCAGCCAGATTGACAAGAAGGTGGCGAGAGGACGCTGAAAGTGGAACCCAATTCAACTAGAATTGTATACAAAAATACCCTGTGGTGGCTGTACGAAACTTATCCAGCAACAACATAGTTGTTCATTCTGAAAGTGGATCCCTTTTTCCAGGGTGAAAAGTGAGGGTTGAAATGTTCAAAACGCCCAAGCTCGAAAACTTTCAGCATAAAGATATTAACTCTCGCTTTAACTCTCTAATTAATTCGGATTTAAGCGTATACCAACAGTTATCCCGTTTTTGTGGATTGCAAAAATGCTCAAGTAATACCTAAACCAGTAGCTAAATCATATTAGAAGTCACGTTAGGCACCAAAATCACATTCGGCGAACAAATGGGAAGAACTGCAAGTAAGGCAGCACAAAAAACAGCTCCTCTTTGTCACGAATGTGGAATATATCAGGTGTTCTCTGAAAGTGGTGGGGCATCAAACCAGAAAATACAAAAACTTGACCCTAGGACGTCAAGCATACTTTAGCGTCACACGGAGGACCCAATGAGGTACAAACACACCTCAACTTCAATCCAGTTAACTCTTAATTTCCCACTTGTTTAAAAAAAAATGCTTTTTTCGGAGTTTTGGATTCAAATTTAGAGAATATGTGAGCAAAAGGTACCAAGGCTCTATACAATCTGTCACCTCAAGAAGGGTCTTTCTAAGGGCCACTCTAGCGCTATCTGCGACAGCAAAATCTGTCCATAAACCCAATTTTGATGGAGTGAAATAAGGAAACTTGGAAAAATTCTTGGTGGGATGTCAGGATCTGCTATTTCCCGTAAAGTACAGAACGAAGCAATAAGGTGAAGAACATTCACTTCATAGAGGAATGTGTGCTGCCTTTTCTGAGAAAACCCAACTAATAGCCTACAAGGTGAGAAATGAGGATAGAAGGTACCTCAAAGGCCCTATTACAGTTTTCCAACTCTGTTAATTAATATGTTATTATTACGTTTTTTTACACAAATTTTCTCTCCATAGTTGGAGTATCAAGATAGCCAACGGCTATCAGTTTTGGTTCAAAAACGGATAAACTGTTGCAGGTAAAAATCGGACTTCCAGAAAGATACCTCAGGATATTAAGGGTTAATAAAATATTCAGTGATCGATTTTAATCAAAATTAATTAAAATTTGAGAAGTTTAAGAGAGAATTTAAGAAGGCTAGCAGTGTTATCCCCAACTGCAACGGCCAGAATCTGTCACCAGTACAATTCAGGGAGAGCCCTGGCCCTACGTTATGGGCCTCTAGAGCTCCCTGACAAGTGCAACAGTTGTAGAGCACACTTGGATGAACCAAGATGTTGGATTTGAACCAACCACTCAACTGCAAAAGGGAACACGACGGAGATAGAGATGAGTGGGAAAAACTGGCAAGTCTTCCATGGGGTGGTACAACGTTGGAACGAGTGCTGCTAGAGTCCAGTGAGTGGCCGTCATCAAGGTCCAAGGAGTTTTGAAAACCGTGAGGCCAGCGATTTTCGACACACTAATTGCTGATGCTGACGCCGCCTCGTACCTTTCCCAAACATGGGGCACCACAGGATAGACAGCCGCTGGACAAAAACACGCCAAGTATGACAGAGCAGCTTCGAGGGTCATCCACACCACTCATCTGGAGTATGAGGTTTTCCTGAAGATGCTGGCTTGCACTCTAGAGGAAAACGCTGCAAATTATTACACAAAGGTTTATTATTTTTCTCTAAACAGATCACTCGTCTGCAAAGAACACAGCGTCAAAATCTACCAACCATTGACACTACCTATCACCACTTACCTACTTAACAAAGTACAACACGAAGAAACGAACAACGATCGCATTTTGGTCAGCTTTGTTCTTGGTGGATTTGGTGGAAATATTGGAATATATACATTTCAAACACCCCAGTTTTGGGGTCTTTCTTCCTCTTATAACTCTCTCTCGCACACCTACCTCGCTCATTCTCATTGAGAATAGTCAACCCATTTCTTCTCCTTCACTTATTCTTCTTCAATGCAGAGCTTAGATTAACTTTCTTAGAGAATTACAAATATTGCAAAGGAGTGGTACTGAGGAACAGGTGGATAGTTTGATAACAGGTAGATTTTAAAAAAAAAATGTCTGTTTCCTTCATTGCATCATAAAACAAAAATAAGAAAATTAAAGTTTAAGTTACATTTGTCCAACCCCTTAGTTTCCTGCTCTATCAAACGAGGATTTATTCCTTAAGAGTACTGGAGCCCTTTTTTAATATTTTAAATACATTTTAGGACATTATCGGTACAAGCAATGTTTGGAACCCACAATATTCTGAGCTAGTCGCGCAGGTCAGCTTATCACCTAGATCAGCTAGTGTGATAACATTACAAGCGGCGGGGTATTTTTCACCCCACAATGTCACAGGGTTAATCACTCAGTGAGGTCCAACCTGGTCCTATATACAGCTGCCCTTTGTCACCTTATGAGAAACATAAATGGTCCCAAACCATGTAAGAGACGACTTGTGGGCGGACGCCATGGAGGAAGGATATCTCCGACAGCGAATGGTCGCAGTTCAACGTCGAGGTGCACTTCTCATCGCCTGTGCTTACAGAACAGTTTTAGAACCAGCCATACTAGTCCTTGCAGGAGTGATCCCCATTCATCTCATGGCCACAGAAAGAAAGGGAATGTTCAACAGGAGAGAGGGAGGAGAGCGATCCCGTACTGCCAAATAGGAAAGAAAGCTCACCATGGAAAGATGGTAGGATATATGGACAGGAGAAACCAGAGGCAGACGGACTGCGAGGCTGATTTCTCAAATCAAGACATGGCTACAGGGAAAGCATTGTAACGACGTTTGCCAAAAATGGACAAACAAGCTGAAAAGGAAATTAATTAAAACGCTGGAATATACGAAAACTAAAAGAAATTAAAATTAGTGAAAGCAAGCTGTGGTAGTTGTGACTACAGATCGACGTAGTCAGTGTGGTTACAGAGGAAAGTGACTCTTAACTCTCTGGCTACCATGTAACGACTTAAGACTTTCGAAAAAGGAGAAAATGAAATAAATAAATCGTTCTAAGCAAAATCTCTGCAACCACCCCAGTCCTCTGAGAAAAAACACCCAAAATAGAGCCCAAATAAAAAAAGGGCAAAAGGAAAAGGAAATGAAGAATAAAAACCAAATAAGGGAAAACGAAATGTACCGTAAAACCGTCAAACTTTACCCCACCAGGGGTAACTTTACCCCAACAAGTGAGAATCTTCAATTGTGACGTAAGCGTGGTAGAACTTCGATAAAAGTTAGCTAATGTGTTTTCGTTATACTCCACATCCCAGAGAATTGATGTGGCTTGTGATGGCGCCTTTATCCATGTTATCAGCTGTTATCAGTCATAGTTTCCTGTTCAGCTGTTTTTGTCCTGTTTCTCGTGCTCCAAAATTTCTTCCATATCAGGTGTTTGGAGTGGATTTCCCAGGCAAGCCCCCATCATATCACTTTTCATATCTTATTTTGAACAAAATACACTAATCAAATTCTCAAAAAAGTGTTTTCTTAGTTATGCCTTTGTTTACCAAAAATTTGATGGTAACTTTACTCCAAAAACCGGGTATCTTTACTCCACTATAAAGGCTGGGATAAAGGTAGCCTCACTCATATTTTTCTTATTTAATCTCGAAAAATATTTGAGTTTTATATTTTTCGCAGTGTTGAATGTAAGGTTTCTAGTGTATCTCATGTTGCAGAAGTAAGAGATGGGGAGAAGAAATGAGAAAAAGCTTGGTACGCGCCCCTACCGAAACTTTACAACAATGATATGAACATAAACGTGCTTTGGTCTCAAAAGTTGTGATTTACAATATTATTTACTCGTGGGTTAAATTTTAAATTTACCATTGCAATTCATTTGAATGTTATCGAATGTGAAACAGACTTTTTCCGTGATTTTGTTAAGTCATTCGTTTATCGTTTATTTTCCTTTAATATTTCTTTACTTGTAGAAAGTTTTGCTCGATTACCTACATAAGTCTGTCTATACTGGAAGACTGAAATTGTGATCTCTTAACCAGAAATATTGCATTTCAAGCAAATTTGTTGAAATAAATGATCATTGGAATTTATATTTTTCTTAGGTATAACTTGTATTTTTCATGCTAAAAAGTTCAATTTTTCAGAATATATTTTATAATAATATTATAAATGCTTGATATTATGTATCAAGTATTTCTGGGGTAATGAATTCAATCCCGACTAGTAACATTGCACCACTGCCCGTTTCTGTAGCAATAACCGTGAGTTTTTCAGAGTGGAGTAAAGATAGACGCACTCGTAGGTAACTTCATTCCAACATTTAAACAATTAAATAGGGGGGTTACAATTATTTGATCAATGAACTCGACCACTCAAAATGTTCAGGAAGCCCTGAAGATCAATTCACTTAATAAAAAAAATCAATTTAACCTATTTCGAGTGGGAGAAATTGTATTTGGAAATGTTTTGGAGTGAATCTTGGGGTAAAGTTTGACGGTTTTACGGTACTCAACGAAAATGAGAAAAAAATGAAAACCCCTACTGCTTGAGGTAAGAAAAAATGGAAAAAACGAAAGAATGAAAATAACGAACCTGAATCCACTGGATTGGATGAAAACAATGAAAAGTAGAAAATCGAACTGAAAAAAGGAAAACTGAAACCACGAGGGATTTTAGAAGGAATCCAAAATGGGGAAAAGAGAAAGAGAAAGAAATACTGCCCAAGATGCTAATAGTCTGACAGAGCTGAGTCATGGAAGAAGATAGGAGGAAAGCTCACTTCAATGTGCCGATGTGTGCGCTTTTTTCGTTTATCGCGACAGTAGTGTTCTCTTTAGGTGGCGAACAGAGTTAAGAAGTACTATTCACAGTCACTAGAGCTCGTAACGCTTCCCCTCCCCCCAGCCAAGATAACAGTTACTATAACGTAATTTTCAGATGTGTTTCTCGCTGCTAACGCATGTTTTCTCGTCTTTCTGATTGATAGTGGTTCGTCTCCAACTTTAATTTTCTCATATTTCTGTTCATCTGCAGTGGTTGGTCTCTAGTTTGCTTTTCACTTATTCAAAACATGAAGTAGTGTTGGTAGATGTCGATTCTAATAACTTGAGACCATCAGTAGGTACGCCTCGGCAGAAATGCAGTGATAAGAGTGATGCAGATGATAGATGATGATGTTGTAGTGTAACTAACTACAGTCCCTGGATATAATTTTTTTAGGAATTAAGTTAGTTGTTATATTGAAAAAGTTGTTGAGTTTTTGATATTGAAAAGAAATTACACTTGTCATATTTTGTGCCAATCAGTGGTTTTGTAGCACAATATTTTTGTTTTTCATTTTATGGTAGATATGTACATACCTACCATTCCTCCTTTTCTCCTGGTATCTTATTTCTATAACTATTACGATAGTTATAGAGGACAGAGCGTCCAAAATTGTACTCCACAAGTAATATTGATGAAGTGCAATTTTAAAAAACCCGCGGGGATAAGGAGGGACGAAGCTGCCCTCTAGCGACTGAGTAGTATAATATCGGAGGACTATGTTTCTCTTTGCCACCTAAAGGTTGCGCTGAAAGCAGGGGGCGATTTTTCACGTTTTTTAACCTTGACTGAGCTTTCCTCCTATCTTCTTCCATGGCTGAGTGGTGAAAATCTTAGTTAGTCAAATGAACTAGGGAAATAGCTAGAGAGAGGGTAGCCCCCTCCAGAGAGTTGAACTAATTCTACCATCTACCGACAGATACTGTAAGGTTCCTAACTCGTAGAGTAGCGCAGTGTCACAGCATGGAGAGGTAAATTTATTTTGGGGAAGGTGACTACGCGAAGCTCCCGGTCTGAAGTGAAAGTAATTTGCAATGTACTCAATGCTCCCCGGCAAGTTCTATCAGGCATACGCGAAACCTCCCATGGCGAGAGAATGGGTGTACGCGATGATCCCCGTCAAACTCTCTTCCCCTTCCAAGGCGTTTCAAGCCTTATCAGTGATTCGGACGGACTAGCTTTCACTGATCTAGTAATTACCTTGATCAGAGCGCGATAGCATACTATTTGTATCAACAACACAATGCGGTTGGATACTTTCCGCACCGAGTGAAAAAGCCCACCTGTATGGACAGTACATTCACGATACCTACATTGGTGACAGTGCATTGTACCCCCCCCCCCCCCCCCCCCCCCCCGAGATGTGGGCCAGCCGGGTGAGTGACTGCACACTGAGCACAACCAACATATGCGAAAGTTTTCACGCACAATTCAAGGACAATTTCATTGGCATCCACCCTAACATATTTGTGTTTTTTGATGCTTTAGTCAAATACCAAACCGATGTTTACATCAAGATAAATACAGAGGAGGGAAATTATAGACGAAGTAGATCGATAAAAAAAACCTGTGGTTACAGAAATTGATTGACAAGTACGATTCGCGCTGCATCACCCTTGCCAAATTTATCAATATTGTTTCCCTTAAATACCAGCCGAAATTTGATGTTTGACGATGACCATATTAAGTGAAAATGAAATGAAATTAAATTAAATTTATTCCTCCAAATTTTCGAACATTACATAATGTGGCATAAGTAATATATGAGTAAATAATATATGAAAAAAAAGTATAAGAACACTATTTAAATTAACAGGTCCGCTTAAATACCTGGAATTTCCCCACACCAAAGAACATAGTTCCGTGCTGGGTGGGGGAGCCACTCCCGATTGTTACAACGTGGTTATAAGTTGCGGACTTGTCACGACTTGTGGACTAGAAATTATTCCTTCCTATGGATAAAGATCCACGAGAAACCTAATTCATCCTAATACCTAACAACTAAGAACTTATTGCATTAACTTCGTGAGATAAAATTATTCCATATAAATACTTTTAAACATGTTTTCACAAATGAAATGTCCTTGGGAAATGAGCCAACTAAAAACAATTTTTTTGTACGCTGGACGTTTATAATTATTAGGGTTGGTTATAGTAGAGGGTGCTATTCGCAGTAATAGTGGCATACCATAGAAAATATGACGTGTAGTACCTTTTAAACGTGACTGAGGAGCAGGTATAATATTTTGCGTAGTGGGTCGAAAAGAATAAGGACAGTTGGATATGTGTGAGTAATTGAACCAATCCGGATGCTTGTGCATAAACATGAGAGCAGACTTTACATATAATTGGCCAACAGAGAACACCTTAGTCAAGGAGTATAAATCTGCTGTCGGAAACCTTTTAGGTTTTTTTATTATAATTTTCAAAATGGCTTTTTGAGCTGTCTTCAGGGGACGCAACAAAGATGGGAAGGCTCCACCCCATACCACTATGCCAAAGCTCAATAAGCTCTGAGTCAATGCTTTATATACAATCAAAAGGGAATCATAGCTGAGACTATTCCTGACACTGTAGTATACATAAGCCATGTTCATTACTTTTTTAGCGAGTAGAGTTGATTCCCTATGATTGACCATTTCGATGTAACTACTCGATATAACGTTACTTACAGACGACGCTCACAATATTCTGTGATTAAAATTAAGTTCCTACCCATGGCCGAACTGGTCTTTTGTTGCTAATATACGATAATTTATTCATGCATTCTTTGTTCACAAAGCTTCCTTATCATTGGTGACGGGGAGCTTCGCGTACATGGAGAGAAAGGAAGCGGGGAGCTTCACGTATAAAAAATCGTCTATGGGGAGCTTCGCGTATGCGCCCGATGGGGAAGGTGAGGTCTCCAATACGTCCCAACTGCCAGGAGAACAAGGATGACGACGCTTTCCATGCATTCTTTGGATGCATGCGATAAACAGGAGAGAGGAACTGCCTAAGGGAGAAGTTGCATCTCGCAGCACAAGACACAACCTCAGAGACGGTCATAGGAAAGATGCTGGAAAGCGAAAATACAAGACCACTGTGGAAAAAATAATGAACAAAAACACCACTAAATGTTGAGGTATAGGAAAACGAGAGAGGATAGTAAATAAAATGTTGATGTTTTCCGCCAACTTTTGTGCAGCTAGTAAATTGGTGTTCCCCGAGGGGCAACCGAAGTTGATGTGAAGATGAATTAGACGAACGAACACAAAAAGCGGGAGAGTTGATGAAGTACCGGAAAGGGTCGAAAAAAGGGATGCCGGTAAATGTGGGGAAAACGGCCGTTCACGTCTTCAATCACCCATTGAAGGGAGTTGCTGTGAATTTCAAGTTAATCTGCAATCAGAAACGCCATTCATGACGCATGCCAGGGTGGCCGTAAAAATGATTAATGCAAATCCGGTGTACCGAGGGCCTCCCCGGTACTTTTGAAAAGCTTCTTCGACGCTCAATGTTACGTAGATTTATAAAAATTAAAAAGTTTCCTCCCCTTCTATCTATTTTCAAACCTTCCTTCTACAGTGGTTTTTTTCTCGGTGTAATTCCTCATCGAAAACTTTTGAATATTTCATCCGTTTTTTCCATTTTTGCAATGAATGAAATCCTAAATAGCTTTACACAAAATTAACTTGAGTCCTTCTCCCCGACAGCAGTGGCGGTGGAAGAAATAGACGGGGAAATGAGCCAAAATGGTCGAGATAAACTTTCAGTTTGAGAGTTTCGGCCGTTTGTGTTGCAACGAACTTTCAGACTTCGCTCATTTTTTAGTTGAACGGTCTAAATGGGAAGTATTAGAGAAGACCAACTTTTTAAAATGAGTTTGCTTGACCGTTTCCATTATATTTTCAATCCAATTTTATCTTGAAAGTACCTTTCAACAAGCGACTCTAGAAGTGGAAAAGCCATAATTTGTGTACCTAAATATCGTTACTGTTATGTTAATGCTGTAACTCATTACGATGCAGCTCAGGTTTATCGCAAGAACTAGTTTTACGTCAAATTATTCTGTATTCCTATACATCCCAGCACATGTATGGTTACTACATCATCAACTGAACATCAGAGAGTTCCTAGTGCGATACGGACGTTGAGATACGACGCTTTATCGCCTTCTGCGCAGTAGATACCACCGATCGTATTGTAGATACCACCAATTTATCTGTCGTAAAGATAACACTCCTTCCCTCAACAAGGATGAATCGTATCTCGGAGGTGGTATCGTCGGTAACTTCCAAGATTATAACATTATTGTAACTAGAACTAAAACCTTGGAAACACCCAATTCCTTGTGTCTGTACTTTCAAACCATCAAAGTAAATCCAAAACATCACCAAAAAAAAAGAAGCTTTTTGAATGACAATTTAAATAACAAAACTTAGAATTCAATAACTTTCCTGTTTTTATGCCTCCGTACTCGTTTTTTCGGCACTTAGCCTAGTTCCCATGGATCAAATTTGATGAAATTTGGTATATCGGCACCATTTGTCGTCCAAGTTGTGCCCCGAAGGTTTTGTTTATTGTCAGTCACTTAGAAGACCTGAAGTGGCAACTCCTGGTAGGCGTGCAGGTGGCAAAGGCAGTTTCTCGTAAGTCCAATAGAGTGCTCTGATTGAAAACACCAAGGAGAGATCACATCAACTTTTTACGAGTGCAAACTTTTTACCTTTTTTCTGTTGGTGGGTGAAACGACTCTGGGTTTTTTGGGTCCTTTTTGTAATAGAAAAAGGGGTCTTTTCGACACTGTCTCATAGACTGAAGACATATATCCAACTCAACAACATAATTACTATTTAATGTTGAAAATTATCAATGACACTCGAAAAAAGTTGATGTGATCTCTCCAAGGTGAATTTAATCAGAGCACTCTATTGGACGTACGAGAAACTACTTTTACCACCAGCGCGCCTAGCGGGTGTTGCCATTTCCTCTATGGATACTGCCTAGTGCACTGGGCTGAAAGCTGAATATGGGAGCCCGAGAAGCGTTCTGATTGGTGGAGCTCCAGGACGTAGTTATAGCGGAAAGCCACAGATAGCGTTCATGATCACTTGTTCCCAACCTCATCACAACAAGTCATCTTGTTTATCACATATTTTTCTCCTTGGTGCGTTACCGGCTGCATCTAAGTAATTAATTTGATAAAGTTCAGTTATATTCGCGATATGTACGAAAAAATCGAGCGATTTTCAATAATACACTGGGTTTCAAACGTTTCTTTGGGTGGCAGTTGTCAATTGAATATTAGAACTACTGGCGATAGAGGCAACAACAATTGCATGAGGAACTCTGAAAATACCTTTCGCCTCGATTGGATTTTCCAAGTAATTTTTGCAATTCTAAATGGTGATGAAACGAAAAGTTATCAATTTCTGGTCATTCGAAAGGATTTGAAAAGAAGCGGTATGAAGAGTGTGGCCACCCCCTCCCCACCACTTCCGTAGTAGTTCCTCAATCCTAGCTGAAAGTAGATAGCGCAACTGAGGCAGCCTCAAAAATGCTTGCACACCATTTTAACGTTGGCTTTCTTCTCTGTTAACTTGTCTCCATTACTCTGTGGCCTAGTGTAATCACTCTTCAAGTTGTCTCAAGTACTTCTTTTTATTCACCATTCAGTTTTCATCAGCTGTCTTGAATGATGTTAGAAACGTCAAGATTGAAAATCAAATAGTTGACTTGTTAGGCTTGGTGTTTCCTGAATTGGCTGGGGGAAACCCACTTGGTGTACATTTTCATGTGACCAAGTTAAAGAACAAACTGTTGAGAAACATTGGAACTTTGGTCTCCATATTATTCAAGTTTTGCATCCCAAATGATCTTACTGACTTATTTGAAGGTGCATCAACGCCTTGAATCAGTAAGTGGGAAGATGACAGTCGTGGCTGTTTGACTTGAGACAGAAAAGGGTAACTAAATAGGGGCGAATTGAAGAACGGTTGAAGGAAGAAGGGAAAAGGACGACTGGCTGGGAGAGGAGGCGTGTGAAGTTCGAAGGGTAAAGTAAGTGAGAAAGGAAAGAGGTCGGAAAATATGACAAGGGAGAAAAGTGACTGCGACGTCTGATGACATTTTTCTCGAAGGAAGCTTTTACGCCTTGCAACACACGGAAAATGTATTGTTGTCAGTACGAGCCCTACATCCATGTTTTTTTCCAGTTGGTATTCCATCAATTCTATCAGCTTTGTATTCGTGGAGCAGGTAAAAATCTGCCAAGTGGGTGTGGCACATAGCTTCCTCGTATCCATAAACCTATTGTACATAGCAAGTATCGAACCACCACGGTCCTAATTCATAGTGCATACTACGAGATGGATATGTTTCGGCGGCTTCCAACAGCTGCTCTAGGAGACCTCTCCATTAATTGTTGCCTTCTTGTAATGACTATTTAATGATAATTATTGGTGCATTATAATGATAATGTTGATTTTTGTATTGACTTAGTACTGATTTTTTTGTAAATTACTTTTGTATTGATTTTGTGTTTTCTGTTAACTGTTGCCAGAAGTATTTTTACTGATGCATATGATTATACCTAAATTACAATGTCAACTGTACGTAGAAAGTGTTCGTGCCATCACTAGCACGATTTGTGCTTACAATAATACATTCTGTTGAAGTTAAGGTTTTTTGTTTTTTATTAAAGCCATACTAGAACTACAGATTTGCCTAAGGTCTAATTCAATTTACGGAAAGTTTAATTCAATTCGCGAAAGGTTTAACTCAAAGTACGAATGCTATAGATGAACCAATGCATAGTTGTTAATCTCAAAACATCAATCTCTAAGTAGCTTGCACTAACCTCATAGGGGACCATCTACACGTCAAACCGCACAATTTCTGAATATGATAGGAAAATGTAGAGGTTATGGCTGTTACAAAAATTTCACGTTTGAGCAGGCCCACAACATACTTTCAATTTGGGGGGGTCATGATTTTCATAGGGGACCATCTCCACCCCAACTCGTATAATTCCTGAAAATGTCATCGAAATGAGATCGGAAATGTAGAAGTTATGGCTGTTATTTATTTATTTTTTTTTCAAATCTCCCCTCAAAGACTAAAGGTCTATCTGACGGAGGGGGCACGCCATAAAACAAAATAAATAAATAAATCAAATACAACGGGGAGGACGCCCAGGACTCACCCATCGCCGGCCCTAGGGATGAGGGATGATGAGGAAGGTGGGGGTGGGAGAGAGGGATGAAGGGAAGTGCCTCTATGAAATGACCACCAATTTAAATATGAGCAGAGCAGTACGCTTCTGGTGACACCACGGGGTACGCCTACCGAGATGCCCAACTCGCGCAACTCCGTGGCACTTTTCCCGCACCACACTCCGCACCATGATAAGATCGCAGCCATCACCCTGATGTTGTTGGGTACCTACCACTCCTTTTCGCTCCGACACCGCTTGCCGTAAATCATTTCTATCGTACTTTCTTATCTTAGCCCGCCAGGTCTGCTCCATGTCCAAGCTGCCATTGACAACCTGGACATCCAGGATAATGCAAGACCTGTCGGGCTTGATGGCAACAATATCAGGCTTCATGCCCTGGTCACTTGGCATGTGGTATAATTTCTCCCTTTCAACATCCCAGCCGCTGGATGACAGGGCACCTGCTATCTGCTTGGCAACCGCATCATGACGTAGGATGCAGCCCCCATGAGTTCGTGGACACTGCTGCACTACATGATACAGGTGTTCATTTCCACTCCAACAGGCATGGCAAAGGGTATCTGTTTACCCACGACTAGGTACCCCTTGAACACCGTACCGCTGTTGGCAGTGTTGCCACGTGGACGGCGTGGAAGGAAATACACGATTGCGCATGCGCAGTGGCTACTGTCAGTCTGGGGGCAATGATTTTCATAAGTGACCATCTGTGACCATAAGTGACCCCAACCCGCACAATCCCTGAAAATGTCATCGACATCGGATAGAAGTATATGGCTGTGGCAAGGATTTCATGACAGACAGGCAGACACGGAACCAAAATTGTTCAGAAAGGTCTGAAACGGAAAACGCGAGTGGAAATTATGATTTTGGAGAACATTTTTTTTTTTTTTTTCAACCTTGAAAAGGAAAACAAAGCTTCCGCTACCTTGGTAGACTCTGAAGCAAAAGTGAAACGAATCTCACACAAAATAGATCGACGACTGCCAAGTTGGGTGGACACAACAACTCCCTCACATTTCACTATCGTGGACGTGTGCAAATAATTCTTCATTTATTGAGAAATTGTGATAAATTATCCAACATGGAAATTGTTTTTCTGCATTGACCAATAGCAACATTGAGAACTCGTTTACAATTACGTTGATGATTTTTCATTATTGGTGTTGATGGGGTAGCTTCCGGCTGAGTGAGTACATCCATTGAGGGTTGATATTTTGCTTCCGAGTCTACCAAGGTAGCGGAAGCTTTGTTTTCACTTTTCAAGGACGAAAAAAAAAGTTCTCCAAAATCAAAATTTCCACTCGCGTTTTAGACCTTTCTGAACAATTTTGGTTCCGTGTCTGTCTGTCTGTCTATCTGTCATGAATTCCTTGTAACGCGCATAACTATACGAAGTTATTGTCCGATTTCTATGCAATTTTCAGAGATTGTGCGGGTTGGTGTGTAGACGGTCCCCTATGAAAATCATCATCCCCGGACTAATAGAAGCGACTGCGCATGCGCAAACGTTAATTCCTTGTAACGACCATAAGTTCTACATTTTCTATCCGATTTCAATGAAATTTTCAGGGATGTTACAGATTAGTATTTAGATGGTCAATAAAAGCGGAGTTGAGTAGAATGTTGTCTATTTCCACGAAAATAATGAGTTACAAGTTAAATCGATTAACTTAGTTATTGTTTGTTACTGATGATGACCTAACCGTCGAAATCGATTTAACTTGTAACTCATTATTTTCGTGGAAATAGACAACATTCTACTCAACTCCGTTTTTATTAAAATGGTTTTCCACAATCTCATCGCGAGTGATTTTATTCGTATTTAGATGGTCCCCTATGAAAATCATCACCTTCGGACTGATAGTAGCCACTGCGCATGCGCAAACGTGAATTTCCTTGTAACGGCCATAACTTCCACAATGTGGATTCCAAAATGTCATTTTCCACCTGATTTCGATGAAATTTTCAGGGATTATGTGGATTAGGTTGTAGATAGTCCCCTATGAAAATCATCATCCCCGGACTGATAGAAGTGACTGCGCATGCGCAAACGTGAATTCCTTGTAACAGCCGTAACTTCAACTGTCCCCCAGGGGTCCCGGGTTCGAATCCCAGCCGAGGCTAAGTATTTTTTTGATCCAAACACATACATCTACTCACTTAATTTTTCATCCGAATTTGATGAAATTTTCTAGGATTGTCTTCTAGGTTGATTCTGGATTGGTGTTTTGAGATTAACTACTATGCATCTGATCATCTATATAATCGGGTTATGGATACGAGGAAGCTATGTGCCACACCCACTTGGCAGACGTTTTTCAAATTTGTTGGTTTACGTTTCAAGGTACGTAGAATACAAGGTACGTAGAATCCAAAAATCGAATAAAAATTTGGCCTTCCGTCCGCAGTACGCGGCACTTTCCTTAGTTCCCATGACCGATTTTGATGAATATTGGTTTATGGGCTCCAATGGGGTGTGCGCTTGGGTCGGAAAAACTGTTAATTGTTATTTTTAATCTAAACTAGACCTCATTCTGAGAATTTTGACACCAACCGCGACCTTATAGCGTGAGAAGACCTTTTTCTATGATCTTTCAAATTTTCGAATGTTTATGACGTCACAGTGGGCTGGGGGGTCCCGCCCCGAAGGGAGGGGCACGTGACGTCATAAACATTCGAAAAATCATAGAAAAAGGTCTTCTCACGTTAGAAGGTCGCGGTTGGTATCAAAATTCTCAGAATGAGGTCTACTTTCGATTAAAAAATTGAAAAAAATCAACCGCACCTAGCATAGTAGTAAGTGACGTTTCTATCCGACTGTGCAGACTTTGTTCATACCAACGAATTACAAAGACACATTATTCAATTTTTCTTTTTCTTTTTTCGATTGGCTATCCCCTCAAAGGCCCAAATTGTACACAGCGACGTACAAATGTACGATAAATGGGTTCTTACCTACTTCACAAAGAAAATCGTAAAGCCTATTGAACACCTAAACAATGAGGGGCTCGAATAATGAAAAAAAGACTCGAATGTAAAGAAAAACTCAGTCAGTAACGGAGGGACTAAAGAATACAACTCGGTGAAGCAATTCACCCCCGCCATTTTCCATTTCAGGTTAATGAGGTCGAAAAAACCTCAACGATGTTTCAAATGGAAGGTTTACAGAAGCTGGGGCGGCCTTTGTGGAACAAAACCAGCTCAAAGTCCTCTCGTCAACAGCGGGAGTCGATCTGAGAGGTTTTCAAAGCAAGTTGGCATTTCCTTCCCAGCTGCTTTTTGTTATTGGGGTGGCGGAGGGAGTGGGAGACATCAAACGTGAAATGCAGTCAGTAGAGACCTTCGTACTTATCTCACCATTGTGTTTACAAGCATCCAAAGTCATCGGAGTCGTCAGTTGTTATTTGAAGAAATGAGAAAAGATTGAATTTGATCAGTTGAAGTTCGGCTCACGTGTTTCTGACCGATTCCGTCCCTCGAAGGCAAGAGAACCAGCTGTCAACTCTGCCTGGTCTGAACCATGGCAAGGTGAGGTGGGAGGGGGGATGGATTGGGGAATTTGCCTTACATTTTTTCTCAAGAGAGGGGTCATGGAAGAAAACCATAGTGCGCAGCTAGAAAAAGCGTCCAGAGAATTTAAGGAAGATGAAAATTTGAAATGTGGCGGCAATCTGTAAGTGGGCAGCCATGTTGTGACATATCCGCCTGCCTAACCAATCTGATTCCATTGCTCGGTTATCCCATTCCCACTTAGACCCCTTCTCTCTGGGGTAATCCGCAGGAAGGTTATGTAAATAAAGAATGAACGTTCATTCTACCATTTCCAGTTCCAGTGCTGCGGCAAACTTGACTTGTGGCTTAGCTGCCAGCCCTCAGCCTCCCTCATGGCTCCTTGAGTGGACGGTAGGGGTCACGGCAAAGGAGGTGGGGTTTCCCACTGAGGTCTGACGTCACCACAACACCACTGAGTTTTGCTCATTCGTCCAAGCCATGATGCAATCCTTGCTGTAAAATTTTTTGTTGCGTTCGCGATTTCAAATGTGGTTTTAACTGCAAAATGATTTGCTGCGCAGTTTTTGGATGCACCAATCATGATCGGCATAAAAAAATACGGCTTTCATTTGCATTGCTTTCCCAAGAACAAGGGAATTAATCAGAAATGGGTAAATGCTTGTAAACAATAATGATGCTACATTCATTGCCATCAAGTATTGTGGAAGATACAGCAGAAGAAATAGTTCCAGTTTTTTCCGGTATTTTCAACAACTCTTGAAGCTGCAGAAGAAAAACCTGAGATTTTGAAATAATTGCAGAGTACCTTGCTTACAGGATGAAGAAAAAATATCCAGAGAAGAATCGCATATTCGGGGAACTAACGATGAACGTTTCTCAAGCAGGAAAAAATAGGCTACAAGTTGTCTTAAGACTGTACTAAAAAGCCACTTAATACAGCCATCTGAAGAGTGTTTAGAGAGCGTTTTGAAAACAGTTATATACGAGGGAAAGAAAGTTTTCGAAACCTCGGAAAAACGCATTACAGAGGCATACGGACAACTACTTAGTCCCTTGCTTCATCCGGACACAAACTTTTTTTTAGTCAAAATAATGTCTAAATATACGGAAAGTAGAGGAGACTGTCTCCAAGAAAAATAAAGGAGGAAATGAAACACCGAAGCGGGAAGGAAAAGCACTGAGAAGATGAAAAAACTGGTCAATGTCAATTAGTTCACCATTATTTGATTTAGTTTCATACTTCATAAATAATGTCATATTTTCACTGTTCCACAATACGTCCAATTTTGTAATCTAGTCCAATAAAAATTCCAATATTCATGTAAATTATTCTGTAAAATGCCTCGTTAATTCGGAAAAACCTCGATCTGCGTGTGCTGTGTGGGTTCACGGGTCTTGAAGTTGGAATCGCCGTGACGTCACGCCTCAGTCGGTCCTCTCCAGTGACCCCTGCCGTCTACTCTAGCCGTGGGGCCTCCCTCGATTTTCGCGGTGTTTTTAGGACGTCCTATGCGATTGATCTGGGGTAAAGTTGGACAACTCTCAACAGAAGAGAAAAATAACCATTCATCGTTTTGGACCATTCTGAATCCAAATAAAAACATATTGTTTAGTGATGCATGCATTCCAGGGGACGTCCCATTGGATAAGCATTAGACCAGTTAAGCATCAGCATAAGCCGACCATAACATTTAGCACCAGCATAAGCCGACCATAACATTTAGCGGCGTGGGAGCCTCGAATCTGAAGAGCATTTTAAAATCCATGATCTACGATACCCAACATGCGAATTCGAGTTCACCCCCCCCCCCCCCCCCCACCAACCCCAATGGTGCCAGTCTGGCACCAAAGCGGAAATACGTCGTAACATTGAACTTTCATCTGTTAGTTTTAGTAGGCAGTCTGTCGAGGTTCACATCCGTATTCAAGGTGAAACACACAAAAAAAAAAAAAAACACGAAATATGCGGTTTATGGTGTCCTGGCACCATGGTGGCACCACTATTAGTTCCATGGTCGTACAGAGAATAATTCATGAAAATCCGGAGGTATAATGAGAATTTTTCCTTAATTTCAAAGCTTGGGGACAGTTAGTAAGCAGTAAAGGAACCGAAATATTGAAAAATCGGATATTTTGTGAATATGATCCCCCCCACTCGCCCCCTCCCCTTGCGAATTTTGGTACTCGGGTGAAATTATGTACAAATCGGAAGTTATTTGAGTCAAACAAAAAAAGAAACACACAAATCGGTCGGAAATTGAGGCCTGGGCAGAGTTTACAAGATTACGCCCGCAAACGCACGTTTTTTAAGCATTAACCCCCCCTTTCCTCCCCTTAAAAAGCAAAATTCAAAATTACGGCGCCGTAGTGCACAACTAGATAGTTTTCCGCGTCGATGAAAAAAAGAACCACAAAAATCGGTTGAGAACTAAGGGCTGTGCAGAGTACACAAGATTATGCCCAAAAACGCACGTTTTTTGAGCATTAACCCCCCCTTAAAAGGCAAAATTCGAAATTCCGGCGACGTAGTGCACAACTAGATAGTTTTCCGCGACGAACAAAAAAAGAACCAGGAAAATCGGTTGAGAACTAAGCCCTGTGCAGAGTACACAAGATTTTGTTACACACACACAGGATTACAGGATTATTATTATTTATTCTTTCACTTTGTACATACATTTTATATAGTCAACCCAAGACCATACAAGGTCGCGCGGGTCGGGGGTGCAATGTGTACATAATTATTTTTTATTAACTTTAGTGTTCTTGATGGTCCCATGGATCTCGACTTAGCAGCAATATAAATAAATAACAACTTCAACGACTGAATATACAATAATATTCAGTGACATGCGATAATACGAGTAATAGTATACAATAATAATGGTGACATGTGAAAGTTTTCCTTTCAACTCTAAGAACATCATTAGGTTATCATAACATTATTGATATCATTAGGTTGGCATAAGTATAATTATTACGATAGATTATTTTCAACATACAATATAGTATAGTAAATGCCCCCA
The DNA here is from genome assembly GCA_009739505.2 of Apolygus lucorum. Lineage (NCBI taxonomy): Eukaryota > Metazoa > Arthropoda > Insecta > Hemiptera > Miridae > Apolygus > Apolygus lucorum. The sequence goes on from CM019182.2 coordinate 60,704,836, forward strand.
ACAATTCATTATTTAATAACTATACATTATTTTTGTTAAGTATTCCTTTAACTGTATTATTTTGATATTTTTAGGTGGCATGCTATTCGATTAACTATTGAGTAACTTATTAGTTCTATTAGTTTTTAATTATTTTTTATTATAATTGACAATCAAGTATCTTTAAACTCTCACCCCAACATTAAAACTAATTCTCGGTTTTGTTGAAAAAATTTTTTACATCTCTTTTTGGTGCTTTCGTAATTTTCGAAAGTGTGGTTATAGGACGTGGGGCAAATTCTATGAATCAATTCATTGTAAATACATGGTAGTAAGTAGGGTGATTGGTGACGACTGTGTCTATGCTTGTAGTTAACTACTTTCAGTTCTACGTAGTTGGATCTACGGGTTCTTCCTTGTCGGTAATGGATAATTTTTTCATCATATTGGTCGAAGTGTTTGACGACATACAAGAATGCATATTTATAATATATTTGTCTGAGGGTCGGAGAGTTCAGAATTTTTAGTTTTTCTACTAGGCTCGGATAATGTCTAGGTCCTGAGGGGATTATTATATTTATTGTTTTGTTGAAAGCAGATTGAAGAAGTCTAAAATTTGAATCAAACGTACCTCCGAAATGGATGAGTGCGTAGGATAATTTAGGAATATAAATGGATTGAAACACTCTACTGATTGTTCTTATATCACAAAAGGGTTGTATGTGCCTGAATGTATAATTTATTTTATTCAAATTTTTCCTAAGATGAGTAATATGATGCTCCCATGTTAGCCTATTGTCCAACCATACGCCAAGATATTTTGCTTTGGCTTCCTCCACAATGACGGAACATGTGCATGAGATTGATTCACAATTTGGTTTGTGAATGGTAACGATGTGGTTGGATGATAAATTCAATGAACTGTATCTATAAACAATAAATTTTGTTTTATTATCATTAAGAATCAATTTGTTTTTTACGAACCATTTATTAAATGTTGACAGTCCTTTCTCTATAGCATGTTGTAGGTATTCCTCATTTCCCCGAGTTGCAAATAACAAACTGCCGTCATCGGCAAAGAAATACTGTTCGGCGTGTTCTATATTTTGGTTGCATAAATCATTAATATATATGAGAAATAAGGTTGGCGAAAGAGAGGTCCCTTGAGGCATGATGTTAACTTGTCTCTCCTGACTTTTAGTACCATTTACTCGAGTTACTTGAGTTCTATGGTAAAGGTAAGAGGTAAACCATTTTAATAACTCATTTCTTATGCCATATTTGACTAATTTATGGAGCAAGATACCAGGATCCACCAAGTCAAATGCCTTGGTTAGATCAAGGTAAACAGCTCCAACCTTCTTTCCCTGATCCAAAGAATTTACTATATTCCTAATATGGTCTTCAAGCGCCTTTTCTGTGGATAAACCTGACCTGAATCCATATTGCCTTGGTGAGAAAAAATTAGAAGAGTTCAAAAACTCAATGAGATGAATATTCATAATTTTTTCAAATATCTTTCCAATAATTGGTAGAATCGAGATTGGCCTATAGTTATTTGCGTCTTTTTTATTTCCATTTTTGTAAATTGGGACTATTATAGCAGACTTTAACCGTTCTGGAAATACACCATCCCTGATAGATTTAGTGAAAATGTGAGCCAATACTGGGGATATTTGTTGGACTACACTTTTTAACTCCTTAGCTCCAATACCGTCTATACCTTTACTTTTACTAGTATCTAAACTGGAGATGATTTTTTCCACCTCAGTCGAGCATATTTCTCTCACCACCATCGCCTTTTCCGTCCACGGTACAATCCCTATTCCCATTTCCACCTCACAATCCTGTACCAAGTCACTCTTAAGTTTCGCTGGTATCGTTGCGAAATATCATTGAAAATATCAGCCTTCTCATCATCACTTTTTACCTCATGTTGGTTTTTAATTATTGGTCCTATCTTGTTCTGTTTTTTAGTTTTAATAATATTGTTGATACATTTCCAAAACTTTTTACTATCATTACCAGTTGCTATGATTTCATTCTTATAGTATGCATTTTTTTCATTCCTCCTTCGATGATTCACTTCCAGACTAATTGTTTTGTACCGGTTCTCTAGTTCTTGAATTTTTGCAAGATTCGTAGCCTTTTCCTTCTCAATTTTCAAGGATTTATGAAGTTTGTTTTTCTTATGCACCAGCTCGGTTAACTCTTGACTAATCCAAGGTGTTCGTCGACGATTTTTTGAGTTCAGCTTTAGAGTTTTAGTGCTCAGTATCTTAATGTTTGCATATATATTATGAAACCAATTCATTGCTTCATCAACACCTTCGGCCAAGTAAACTCCCGACCAATCTACTTCCATAATTCCTTTTTTGAACTTTTTGAGATCGAGATATTCGATTTCCCTACTCTCTGTCCCCTCATCAACATTAAAACTACATCTTACAATTTGCCCTACATGGTCAGTTATATCATTTTCGTCCATGCTAACTTCAATATTACTTATATTTAATACTTTGGCATAAACATGATCGATACACTTTCCACTTGCTTGGCGAGTTGAGTCCCTATGACAACAGATGAATCCAGAAGAGCACACCAATTCTTCGTAATCAACACATTCTCTACTATTTTTATCTTTAATGTCGATGTTTATGTCTCCAATGAATAGAGACGGAAAGCCTAGTGTTTCGAGAACAGGTTCAATATCAACCTTAAAGTCGTTGATAATACCTTTGACATTTCGATAGCAAACAACCACGGTAATCCTGCTTTTGTTTTTCTCTGTGTGATTAATGTCTATTTTTAGTAACTCAAATGATCGTGAAGCATTACCCTGGATTTGGCAATTCAACGTTTTCTTAACAAATGCCACTACGCCTCCAGACTTGTTACTTTCTCGTGAACATATGTATGAATCATAACCTTCTAGTTTATACAATGGAAGTTCCTCATCACCAATCCAGACTTCGGAAAATAGTATTAGATGGTATTCAAATTTTTGTGATTCAAGATGTACTATAGCTTCGTCAAAATGTCACACACACACACACACACACACATACACACACACACACACACAGACATACACCTATGGTTTTTTTCGCGGATTTGGATTCAGAATGGTTTAAAACGGATTACTGTGTGGTTATTCTTCTCTTCTGTTGAGTGTTGTCTCTTCTGTTGTGTAATTTTTTGTATATGATAAACTTTCAGTTCGAGTTCAAACATTGTACTTGCGTCATAACTTATTTCTCCAATTTATAAGCCGGTACAACTGGTGACGCCGCTGTTGAAAAATGGAAAGAGCGGGAGACAGTACTTAATGAAGAGGCATTCTTCATACCTTCCGGATGTCATGTTGACAATGTCTCTATCAAATTACCTGCGTTCTGGCCTGAAAAACCAGACATTTGGTTTCACCAAGTTGAAGCTCAATTCAAACTTAAAAGAATAACATCAGAACAAACAAAATTCGATTATCTTTTGGCTCAACTAGAAAAAATTTACGTCGGAAACATCTACGATCTCGCCATTCCCACTACTCTTGACAAATACTCGCAAGCAAAAAATCGCCTCATCACACTTTCCAAAGAAAGGGAAGAATCTCAAATCAAAAAACTCACTAGTAGTTTGCAGCAAGGTACTCTAAAACCTAGCCAACTGCTGAGGAAAATGAGAGCATTAGCTGGAACGAATTTCAGTGAGACCGTTTTCAAGACGCTATGGTTCGAAAAACTACCCGAAAACGTACGATCTACCCTAGTAATAGCAGAAGGCACGCTTGACAAACAAGCAGAACTAGCTGATAAAATATTCGAAACTAGGGATCCAGGAGCAATTTACTCAGTAAATAAAGCTAATTCTTCTCAATCCGTGTCAACCCTAGATTTCCAAGCTCTTGACATCCCCTATGAGGGTAGTGGAATTACTTAGAGATTGATGTTTTGAGATTAGCTACTATGCATCGGATCATCTATACAATGGGGTTATGGATACGAGGAAGCTATGTGCCACACCCACTTGGAAGATTTTTTTGTGTTTCACCTTGAATACGGATGTGAACTTCGACGGACTGCCTGCCAAAACTAATAGATGAAAGTTCAACGATACGACGTATTACCGCTTTGGTGCCAGACTAGCACCATTGGAGGGTTGTTGGGGGGGGGGGGGGGGGGCTCGAATTCGCATGTTGGATATCGTAGATCATGGATTTTCAAAAGCCCTTCAAATTCGAGGCTCCCATGCCGCTAGATATGTTATGGTGGATGAGGTTGAGGGGTGGGGGGACCACTATTTCTTGCCTAAAATACTAAATAAATCAAATCGACTGTAACAGTTTTATCGCTCACCAACGAAAATCTCGAGGGAATGATTGGATTGAAGCCATTCAAAACGAAATCGATGCACATGTCAAACATGGTACCTGGGAACCTGGAAATCTACCTGAAGGCAAGAAACCCATCGATACAAGGTGGATATTTCAGACCAAATCCGACGGAATGAAGAAGGCTCGTCTTGTAGCTAAAGGGTTCCAACAACAAAACGATGATTATGAGGTCTATTCACCAGTGGCCAGATATACTACCGTATGTTAGTATCTCACGCGATTCAAAATAATTGTCAGATCCGTCAGTATGACATACCAACTGCTTTTCTACACGGAATACTGGATACTGACATCTATATCAAAATACCAGAAGGCGTAAGAGCAGAAAAATGCTCAGTTTTGAAACTAAGGAAAGCATTATATGGACTCAGAAAGGCCCCACTGAAATGGAATCAACGATTCAATGATTTTGCGGAAAAATGTGGACTGAGTCGATCGGGAAGTGAGTTCTGCCTATACACCAGCAAAAACGTCTATTTAGTGGTATGGGTAGACATCATTCTGTGCGGCCCTGATCCGGAAAATTTTCAGAGAGAATTAGAACAAGAATTTTGAGCCAAGGATCTTGGATTTCTAGGAAATTTCTTGAGGACAAAGTTCATCCGCGCTCCAGAAAAAATGCAAATATCTCAGGAGGAGTACATCTGCAAAGTTGCTGAGAAGTTTCGTCTCGTGGAAGCAAAACCGGTTCATGTACCTATGGAACCAAATTTCCAAGTTGATGACAGGTGTGAAGAGGAGGACTATGAGATCTCACAATACAGAAATATAGTGGGATCGGTCATGTACCTCGCAGTTATCAGCAGACCTGATGTGGCATATGCAGTGTCACTACTCAGCAGATACCTTCACAAACCTACCAAACAGCTATGGAACGCAGTTAAACAAGTCGTTAAATACCTTTACACCACAAAGGATTTTCATCTCACACACCATCGATCTCAAACCAAAACTTTCGTCCTAGCATATTCAGATGCTGATCATGCTGGCGACAGAGTCGATCGTAAAAGCATAAGTGGTGGTGCAATATTTTTCAATGGGACTCTTGTCAGCAGGTTCTCGAAGAAGCAGCAATGTGTCGCTATTTCAAGTCACGAGTCGGAGTACTTGGCGGCTGCCACTTCAGCAGCTGAAATCTTGCACTTACTGGGAATTGCTAAGGATCTGGGATTGGAGACAAAAGCCACTCTACGAATGGACAATCAAAGTGCATTAAAATCTATTGAAAGTTTCGAGAACGGCAGAGGTCAAAGCATATTGACGTGAAAGCTCATTTTACTAAAGATTTGGTACTTAAAAACGTAATTGTTTTGGAATACGTTCAAACTAGCGAAAATGTAGCTGACATTTTAACTAAGTCATTGGCGAGAGTAAAATTTGAATATTTTCGAGGTTTGATGTTTAAATAAGTTAAAGTAAGTAATAGCAATATTAACTTTGTTTGAAAATACCATATAGTGAAGTAAATAATTGTATTGTGTAATTTTTTCAAAAATCATTTGTGCAATTTAAAATGTTTTAAATTGAGGGTGGGGCTAACTAGAGTTATTTTGTGATACTAGTCCTAGGTTGGCGCACCTGCCTTCCCCTTTCCTCGTCCTACCTCCTCCGAATCTCACGATTAATTAATCAGTTATATGCAAGCGTCCTTCCTGTTGTGATTTCTCCCAATTTATTTTAAGAGGTTTAAATTGACTTACTGCTTATGACGTCCCCTGGAATGCATGCATTACTTAACAATATGTTTTGACAGAGGCTTCACTTGTTTAGGCATTTTCTCCTACGGTGCTTTATTCCTCTTGGGTATTCCTGGTGTTAAACGTTATTCGGATAAGGATTTGACTTGAAATTCCAGAACCTAAAATTGAGGCAAATTCCACATTAAAATATGGAGGCAATCCCTGATTCAGCTCCTCTAGATGGTAAAAATCGATCACCTCTAAAACCATTCCAGTTCAGTTTCTTTGACTTTGTCCAAGTGATTTTCAATAAATCGTGTTTTCGCTAAATGTCCTGTGCCGCTGAATATTTACCTACCTAACCGTCTAAAAACAATTTCTGTCACGGACAAGCAATAGAATACAAATTAATCTTTTTTTACGGATAAAAAGAGCCATAAGTTGTACGTGTTCTCTTTTCAGCTAAATGTGAGAACTAGAGTGTAAATAGTTTCGAACTCCTGACTCGAGTATTGCTACAAAAAGTGGAAAAGTGCAGGACCTATTCTACTACCTGTGAAGGATACCGTTTTCAAAAGGTGGAAAGTGAAAATGTGCAGGATCCCTCTATTCACTGTGCAACGTGTAACTTGCCAACAATACGTTGTTCCAACAGCGACGAGAATGTCTGGAAAACTGAGTTGCGAAAATAGGAGGTTCCCTCGCCAATTCAGACACTCGAAAGTCCTTCCGTCAACTCTGGAAGTCAATCGGAATGCTTTTCAAAGCAAATAGGTTTAGCTTTTGTTGGCGCTTTCTTCTTGACAGCTCTTGGATGGTGGAGGACGGGAGTAAAACGCTGTTACCAAGGCAAAGTGGATTGTGCCTATCCGTATCCCTATATCACGTTTACAAGCTCCTTTTAGATTTATTCCCCGTTCTCTGACTCCCCTAGCATTCGTGGCCGTAATAGCGATCCGGCTGTGAATAACGGGCCTCCTTCCTTGACATTCACGTCGAGGATTCCACTCAACTAAAGGGAATGTCGCTTGTTTTATCTAGCGGTTTTCGGTCATTATCCACCGAAGAAGGAGGGAAATAAATTTTCTACGAAAGTAGACATAAAACTCCACGGCGTGAAAAACAGGCCGAAAGTATCGTTACAATTTTATGTACTCACTCATGTCCCTATTTCAGTGTAGATCCAACCAACCTTCATTGAAACTTAGAATGGAGGGTGCGCCTTGATTTTTTTTTTTTAGATTTTCAATCGAAAGTAGACTACATTCTGAGAATTTTGGCACCAACTGCGACCTTCTAGCGTGTGTAAATCTTTTCCTATGATTTTTCAAAGTTTCGACCGTTTATGACGTCATAACGCCCTCTCGCCTGGGCGGGACCCCCCAGCCCACTGTGACGTAATAAACGGTCGAAACTTTAAAAATTCATAGGAAACGATTTACACACGCTAGAAGGTCGCGGTTGGTACCAAAATTCTCAGAATGAGGTCTACCTTAGATTAAAAATAACAATAAACAGTTTTTCCTACCCAGGCGCACACCCTATTCGATTTTGTCCAAAATATGCCTGATTATTTAAAAATTCTAATGATCATCAGTAGAAACATATTAGAAGTGTCAATCATCAATCCCACGAGGAAACGCTGCAAATTACTACCAAACGGCTTATTACTTTTCTGTAAAGATCACCCGTCCGCGAGGAACACGGCTTTCTCAGTGCCGACCAATTTATATTATCGCGCAGGGCTAACAGTAAAGTTTATTTTAACAGAAAATTTCTAAAGAAAAGAAAAACGATCACATTTGGTCAAGATTAAATTTGGATGACTTCAAGTCCGATTTACACTCGTGTTTCTGATTCATCACTTATCTAACACAGAGAAATCGAGACCACTTAACCGACCTTGCGAGAGAACTGTCAACTACCTTCAAGGTTTAGGTAGTCAACTATCTTCTAGTTCTGTTTAACGAAAGAAAGAAAAACATTTCAAGCAAAACACAAAACAAAACAGCTACGGACAAGGGTTCTAGTAGTTGTCAAAACGTAAGGGATTTGCGAAAAGAAAAATTGATTTGCCAAAAGTTCAAATTGGTACGCCGAAAATTCAAATTCGTTTTAAACCAAAGGTTTTTTTAAACAAAATTACCGGATCAGTCATGTGTGGAAGATCTGGCATAGGCATTAAAGGCCCTTCGTTGAGCCTTGTAACGTCCCTTGGGACGAATGCCACAATCTTTCAGGCAGAGGTCCATGCAATCCAAATTTGTGCTGAAGAAATGCTGAACAAGCATCTCAACAAAGCCAAAGTATATATCTTGTCAGACAGTCAGGCTGCCTTGAAGGCCATTGCTTCATACACTATAAGTTCGAAGCTGGTCTGGGAATGCCTGAATACCCTCAAAACAGTGGCCCAGAAAAATCGGGTCACCCTTCTCTGGATTCCCGGACATGAAGGTTATGAAGGTAATGAAACTGCTGATCGACTTGCCAAAAGAGGATCAGAGTCCCTGCCAATAGGGCCGGAACCGATTCTGGGAACCACCAAAAGCTGTTTACAGAACGTGGCTAACAACTGGGAAAGGAATGAGCGAGTAAGATACTGGCAACCTCCCAGGTCTAAGACAAGCAAAACTATTTGTGACATTCTCAAAGAGACGGGCTGACGAACTCATCGCTATGCCTAAAAAGGACGTCAGAATACTTGTGGGCCTGTTAACAGGCCACTGCCCACTTCGATATCACCTAAAGAAGATAGGCAAACTAACAATGGACATCTGCCGCTTCTGTGATATGGAAACGGAGGATGCCGAACATATCATATGCTACTGCGAAGCATTGGGGTCGAGCTAGATTTAAAACGCTCGGAAGTGATGTCCTAGCCCCTGACATCATCTCTAAGGTGACCTACACCGACCTTCTCCACTTCGCCAAAAAGTGGGGAGAAGAAGTGTTTAGTAAACCCTTCTTAGTAGGCTAATATAGCCTGGAGGCACTCCACAATAGACCTCATTAGGTCGCAGTGGAAGGAGTTTGTGAATCAAGAAGGGTTTACAAAATACTTCTTAGTAGGCTAATATAGCCTGGAGGCACTCCACAATAGACCTCATTAGGTCGCAGTGGAAGGAGTTTGTGAATCAACTCACTAAAGACCTCCTACTTAATTAAAAAAATAAAAAATAAAATAAAATTACCACTTTTTCCTAGTGGGAAAATGAAAATAAATAATATACCAAATATGAGCATGATTACTAACTATCTTCGTACTTTATTAGTTAGTAATCATAGTTTATTATTGATGAGAAAACGTCATGGAAAATCCATTAATTAGGTAATTATTCTCATTAGGTGAACGGTCCCAAAGAGCTCTGGGTGGTGCCATTCTATTCATTAAAATCCTATTTCTAGTAAATGAATAAACAATACCTGTACATCAAAAGTTTTGAAAATGTTTTCCCCCACTTTTCACTTCTTAGAAGTGACTGACGATATCAAAAGACCCCCAAATGGAGCCCATACACTAAATGTCATCAAAATCGGTCCATCAGAACTGGGAAAAATCCCGTATACGGGGAACGGAAGGAAATTTATTATTGGACTTTGGATTCTAGATAACTTAAAACGTAAACCACCAAATTTTGGCGTAAGGTTACAATTTTTTTTCTTTTAAATTTTTTGTAGTCTTTTTTCATTATTGAAAATAAACCAAAATTACCTGGAAAGCGATTTCTTCTAAATAAACTTGATTGAGAAGTAGGTATGTGGTAGGTAGGTAGTACCGGTAGATGGTAAAGTGACAATGGCAAAGCGGTGTCCTTTGTAAACGAGGGATCTATAGGACCTACATATAGACAAATAATGAACCATTGTGTAATAATTTGGAGCGTATTTCTCAGAATAAACCTCTCACGTAAAGAAGGTGGGGGAAATTCCCACAATGGGTGAGTTCCCGCTCAAAGGTATTATAAATTTCATCAAAATCGGTCCACGAGAGGTGGGAACAATCACGCGTACGGCGATCGGACGGAAAATTCAATCTCCCGTTTTCCTATTGGAGGACATCGTAGGCTAATCAACGAAAAAGGCAAATTGCCCCGTAGTTATCATTTCGCTCCTCTCAGGAAATGTTTTTCAACCGCAAGCGGAAAATCTCACCCCGAAAAGTGGAAAGAATAAATGACGAACAAGGGAAAGGCCTGTTAGGGAGGAAGCGCTGGCCGATTTATAAGGGTTGATTTGAATGAATCGACTTGGGAGCGCCGGTCATTAGCACAGCCTGCCCATCCTATTGTCATTAGGGAACATTCTATGTCCTCATTATTCGCTAAGCTCTTCCCCTTTTGAAACTTCTACTCCCACTCGGCTTTTCTACTCTTTTAAAATTCTAATCGTCGAGTCATTCATAATCATTCCGGATTCGGGAGGGGAAAAAGACGTTTACGAATGGTGTCTTTTATCTTCTCCTTTGAGGAGGATGACGCTCCTTTTCTGTTTGATGGAAAGCTACTTGGGAGGAGTTGAAAGACTTACTGTTGGAAATTAATTGATCCAAATTTGTTATGTTCAACACTAAATAATTTATCGCTCCAAAATGAAAAGGCTGATATCTCATGGTCAAATATCATTTGTAACAATACAGGTTGAATTTCCATTTGTACAACAAATGAGAAATACACCTAATTGCCCATATATGAGACAGAGGAGGGTGACGACCCTACCCATTCAAACCATTGATTAGATTAATCAGCCGGCCTGAAGAGAATGTCGATTCATATCTCTATGAATCGGATATCCCTAAAGGCGTAGCTCCAACAAATCGGGAACAAACCAAATCGGTTTGTCCCTTATAAAAAAGTAGGGTCGTCACACTCCTCTCCCTAAAACATACTTCTGGGTTTCAAACAGAAGTATGTATGAAAACAAGTCAAAGGGACTGAAAAATAGTATGAAGCCCAGGAAAGGACGTCTGGAAGCTTCAAGGGGATTCCTCCATCCTAATGGTACTATTGCAAAAGAAGAAGAATGCCACGAATGGGTCATTTATGCTACGAATGGGCCATTTATACATAAAAGAATAAATCAATGGAACTGAGGAGAAAGCAAACTAAATAAAGAATACGAACGACGAAACATTCAAGTGTAATGATTGAAAAGGCAAATGCAGAAAAGGCTTATATAAAAGAAAAACGTAATTGAAATTAATAAAATGCCAGATTGGCAAAGCCTAACAAGAGACTGAATTTAATTGCCGGATTGGCGAAGTTTAATTAATGAATTTAATATAGAGATTTCTTCTGGATATCTCTTTGAGTAATTCCTTCTGGAATACCCAAGAAAAAGTGGAGGGGAAATGATGGAATAAATTCAGTGCATTTCCACCGAACCACGCTCTACTACCATGTAACAATATAGGTTGAATTTCCATTTGTACAACAAATGAGAAATACACCTTTTGCCCATATTTGAGACAGAGGAGGGTGACGACCCTACCCCTTCAAACCATTGATTAGATCGATCAGCCGGCCTGAAGAGAATGTCGATTCAAATCTCTATGAATCGGATATCCCTAAAGGCGTAGCTCCAACAAATCGGGAACAAACCAAATCGGTTTGTCCCTTATAAAAAAGTAGGATCGTAACACATCATCCATCAAACTATTAGGTATCACATACAACGTGAATTCTCCAAATTTACCTCGTGTAATCAGAGATTAACATGTTATAAGAATCATGGAAGCAAGAGAAGAACATGGAGGAGTTCCTTGGTGAAGGGCATTTCCCGCGGCCCCTGACATAGGCTGACCCCTGAGCAGGCAATAGTTGCTTACAGAACTGGAAACATATACATCCATAGTCTGTTGATTTGTTCCTGCGAACTGTTCCTGATTCCTCCCAAGGATGCCTCCTTCCCTTGGCTGTTCCTTGCAGCAGCTAAGAGTTGGTCAGAGATCGTTCAGTAGGCTCCTGAGGAGAATACTATTGACATTGTTAGCTCAGGAAGCATCCAGAATTATATCTGAATATTCTTTTGGCTCTAAACAAAAAATGGTTAGGAGGGATATTCCCAGCACTACGGAAGGCTGCCAAGATCAAGGCAATCCTAAAGTGACCAAACCGTGACCAATCCCTCGTCTACTGCCTGAGGCCAATAAGTCTACTGGCTTGTAAAGGGAAACTCCTGGAGCAGAGGTCCGGAATGTCATCAAGCCCCAGCTTTGTCAACTGGCAGAGAATCGCACAGCTGTGGATTAGACGACCTACCGATAGTTGTTCAGGCTGATACCAGGGCCTAACACAAAAGGCTGAGAGGGTCTCGAGGAGAATTGTGTAGCGGTTCACCTCTGTGTGGAAAGACCCAGGCTATACTGTTCAGGGGCAGCCAAGATCCTAGGTTACGTTCACTTCGGGGAATGGGCAAATTGAGCTGCCCTGATATATCAGGCATCGATATATCGATGACTAAGGCCTATAGGACGTGTTCCATCGAGGCCTTGCAGGTCCTGCTAGGTACCTTGCCTCACGATTTTGTGTAGGATGCAAGTGTGGCGCAAGTTGCTGTGAAGTATCTAAGCAGAGCTTGAGTTCCTGCCCGAATTGAAAAACCAGATAGACTCCCGTAATTCTGCCCAAAATAAAAGAGCAGTAGTGTGTACAACCAGCTGCAAATTGTAACAGATATCCTGTAGTGAGAATTTTTTTGAAAAATCTAACTTTGAAAGATTGAATCCCCAGCGTCCATGCTCTGCAGAGCAGGTTACAGTGGAGCACGAAGCATATATTTCAGAACGAGTTTCACATATAAACTTTTCCGAAATCAATGATTATTCTTTTGAAAGAAAAAACTTGAAAGAATGTTGGATTTAATTTGGAAAATCATCAATAATGAGGTAATCTCGAGAACTCTGTCCGTGAAAGGTGGATTAGCCCCGGTCGGAAGACTCAAATTTAAGCAGCCCCTTTTAGCCACCTTTGAAAAGTGAACTTCATCACCTCCTTCGTTTGAAAAGGGGAGGTCGTTTTGGGATCGAATGGAGCAAAGTCAACTTCGCCTTTAATTACGAGCCGTATTACTTAGTTTGGAGGCACTCGCCTTATAAATTGCTCTCCTTCCTTAATATTTCCCGATCCCTCATCCTCACCTTGGACAATTTTTGTAACACTCACATTCAAACTAACGAGAGCTACATCGTAAGGGCGACCAATTTTATACAATTTTGAGTTTCAAGATCGAAAAAAATTCACTGATAGTTTGCAACTAAATATAATCAATTTTAGTTACAAGAGAGGCTGAATCGCCATTCAAAGATCAGCGGCTTCTATGATCGTATGATCTATGAATTCAAGCAAGTAGTTCTACCAAGTAGAGCTCCTCTGAAAATGCGTACTGAAGGTATATTGTTGTAGTTAACTAACTCAGGATAAGATAGGAGTAGTAAGTAAAGTAAAAAACCATTTCAGGTTGGATTTTTGTCCGACTGCCTGGTGTCGCGGACGTCACCAGCTGTCTTCCAAAGGGAACGTCAGAATTTGTTCTGATGATTTCTCTCATGGCTCCCATTGTCTCACCGCCCTGGGATGGGACGAGGGGCGCCAGAAGCACGAACCCACGACCCCCGCAGAAGTCGGCCCAAATCCCACCACCAAAGAACTCGCGCCCCAGCGCCCACGGCCACACCGGACCTCCATAAGATAGAGTAATATGTGTAGGTAAATAGGTAGTTACTGAAAGAACAGTGATCAAAGGTAGGACCAATTGCATAGATCTATGGAATATTAAATATTATAGGGCAATTTCTAGGGCAATATATTTATAGGGCAATAAATTTTATAGGGCAATTTCTTTCAAAAAACTGGGAAACTCTCTGGTGAAACCTAAAGGCATCCTCTAAACGTGTTGTTGATAACTGGTACACTTAGCCCAGGTTCAATGGGGTATTTCGGTGGGTCGGAAATTCAGGGTTTTGACCTCAAGTTTGGATTCAGCACCCTTGAAAACCTATATAATCCAACTTTAAGCCCAATGATACTATAACATGTGGTAGAAAAATTAATTAAAGAGATCACACGTTTGAAAAGAAGGCGGGCCGCCATAAATGCACACACATTACGCCGTGAGCGTGTGTGAGTAGTATTTTGTAGTATCCAAGAGATTCTCCAAGGGTTTCATCTCTCCTCTGTGCATGGATACTTTTTTAAGAGTTTTGGCTAGCTACGTCACGATTGGCTAGCTACGTCACACCATTCAAATCTTCAACTTTCCTTAGCTTCTCTGATTTTTAAAAACATTTTCTCGACGAACAGACCCGATTACCGTTGTTCCTAAGCCATACTCTTTTGAAAAAAAAAAAAAAAAAAAATTAACTGAAATACCCCATTCTGCTAAAGCTGTTGTGATAACCGTTTCCTTCTGGCATTTTTGAGCATAAAAAATTGCTCCTGCATAGATCAGTGACCTGAACTCGAGTTCTCAGTTGCCAGTCGACAGATTTTCTCTTTTCAAATTGATTCGAGTTTATCTCAAACGAACAGATGTAGCTCTAATTGCCGATTTTGCGAACAAATTAATTGATTGATGATAATTTTTTTAAAAATAATGCATAACTTTCTTTGGTTGGTTTCCTAGGCTTGTTATCGACATTGTTGCTCTAAAGGCAGCGTCCCATTCGTTTCTACTCAATCACAGCTCTTCTGTACAAATAGTCATCTTCTTCGAGGGCGCACGTAAGCCTTTTTCAAACGAAGCTAAGTCACCAGACAAAAAATGTCGTCTCCCGCGACGGAAAGCCCTATTTTTCATCTCTCGAAGAGGAAGAATTTCTGGTAAATCTCGAGAACAGTGTGTGGGTGTCTGTGTATGTGAAGAGGTCTAGAGGCTGTCAAACTACCGCAGGGGTGGGGGAAATGTGGAACACCTTCCCTATTTATTTTCTTTTAGCAGCTGATGCGCCTTGACGTTCATATCAGGTCCTGTATAAATTCGGCGGGGTCCCGTCTGCCGAGGGCTTATTCCGCTGAGCGTAATATTTCTCAATTTATTCAAGTTAACAATCACGGTCCTCTCCGCTCTTCTTCGTCTCGTCCCGACATCATGAAGGAAGATTACTGCCGGATCCCGAAAAACGAAGAGTTCTCGAGCACTTGCGGTCGTAATTTTCCAATATTTGCCACGAGATCGTAATAACGCCATTCAACATGCTGGGCTCTTGAGTGTTCATTTACCCCTCAATTTACGTCATCTGGTACCCACACGATGCTGAAGTACCACGTCGATTGGAATTTTATGTACGACATTTACATGTTATAGTAATCATACAGCATTAACCCTGCAATTGTAGGGCACGTAAACCTTACGTGTTGTCAGGGAAAACCCTCTCTCCACTAATTTTCTTTCGGCATGAATCATGTGGTTCCTCATTCTAACCCTCTCAAAGATGGTTGTCCTTGACTTCCATTATTCTCTTCATCCTATTCCATCGCCTTCCAATGGTAATCCGTTAATTGTTGGAACCCTTAACATCAGGCTTACGTAGCCCTGCCTGGCCACTCAACTAGGTCATCGTCAGTCTAACGTAGCGTCACCTGGCCACGTCATGTAAATATATTCCCGAGATTGTTTGATGTAAACCTGTGCCGAGTGTGTATGAGTGTGATGATAATTTTTTCAAGAAAGGGAGGTGTAGTGCCGCTTTCACGTTTGGAATACGTATGCTGAACCAGCTGAAGCTCAGTGATCGACTATGTGAAAATTGGCAGAAACGTAGGCTAACCCTCCCTTCTTTGAGCAAAGATCTGAAAAGATTGATCAGTAAGTCATTGGAATAAAAAAACAGGAGAAGAGGGATCTTCAACGAATAAAGAGAATCAGACAGGTTCTAGAAAATATTGAACCTACTGCAGTTCCAAAAAAAGAAGACATATTGTCCAAAATGCAATATACCAATATGTAGATCACATATAATCAAAATTTTCTCGAATAAGTGTGAAAATTAATTGATTATTTACGCAGATGATCTATATTTGAGTCAATTATTTTATTTTCCTGAACATAGTTTACCTAATTTGATAATAAATAATAACGTACTACTTAAATAAAGATTTAATGTAATACATAATATATGTACTACTTTTTTAAATATAAAAGTACGATGAATTATTCCGTGTGCCACATAATTTCCAACTAAAATTTGTAATAGGAGTGAGTCCTGAAGTGAAACACGTCAACCTTACGTAGCGCTACCTCAACTCGCCACTGCAGGGTTAATTTGCACTGATCAAAAACGAAACGAAAACACAACGGAGAATATTGTAAATCTGTCCTGACGGTACAGAAAATCAAAGCCGACTAGGCCGTACATAGGATTTGGTGTTTGATGACATATGGGTCACTCACCCACTCACGGCCTGGAGTACCATTAAAAAAGAGTTTCAGGCCTGCAAAGAACACAGCTTTGCCATTGTACTTCCTACCTACTACATACCTACCTAATTCACGATAAAGTTTATTTCAAAGAAATAAACGCTTCACACTGAATTCGAAAAGTGAAGCCTGCGATCTATGCAGGAGCAGTATTTTTATGATTGAAAATGCCAATAAGAGATGTCACAACAGCTTTAGTAGAAAAGAACCTGGGCTAAGTGTGCCAGTTATCAACAACACGTTTAGAGGACGCCTTCAGGTTTCACCAATATTCCATGGATCTATGCAATTGGTACCGATGATCACTGTTCCTTCAGTAACTACCTATTTACCTACACATAACACTCGTATATCTTTTCCAGAGCTAGTTAACTACAAATGAAAATGCCAGCGGTGAAAGGAACTAAGTCGAAACATATTGCTAATGCATGCATTCCAGGGGACGTCATAAGCAGTAGGTCAATTTAAACCAGTTGGTAAGCGATAAAATTGTTTCACTCGATGTAATTCATTTAGTATTTTAGGCAACAGTGGTCTCCCCCCCCCCCCCCTCAAACTCATCCACCATAATGTTTCTAGCGGTATGGGAGCATCGAATTTGAATAGCTTTTGAAAATCCATGATCTACGATACCCAACATGGGAATTCAGTTAACCCCCCACCCTCAAATGGTGCCAATCTGGTACCAATGCGGAAATACGTCGTAACGATGAACTTTCTCCTATTAGTTTTGGTAAGCAGTCCGTCGAAATTCACAACCGTATTCAAGGTGAAACACAAAAAAAACCTCGAAATATGCGGTTTATGGTGTCCTGGCACCATGGTGGCACCACTATTATCCATGGTGGTAAAGAGAATAATTCATGAAAATCCGGAGGTATAATGAGAATTTTTCTCAATTTCAAAGCTCGGGTACAGTAAAGGTTAGCTGTAAAGGAACCGAAATATTGAAGAATCGGATACTTTGTGAATATTATCCCCCACTCGCCCCCTCCCCTTGCTAATTTTGATACTTTGGTGAAATAAAGAGAAATTTGGAAGATATCTGAGTCGAACAAAAAAGAAACACGCAAATCGGTAGGAAATTGATAGAACTAAGGCCTGTGCAGACGACACAAGATTTTGTTACACATACATACACACACACACACATCAGACATACACCTATGATTTTTTCGCGGATTTGGATTCAGAATGGTCTAAAACGGATTACTGTGTGGTTATTTTTTTTCTGTTGAGTGTTCTCCTCCTTTACCCTAGATCAATCGCATAAGAACGCCCAATTCTTACTTAAAAACCAAACTTTCCAAAAGGAGCAAAGAACGCCGCCTACAAGGAACACGGCTTTGCCATTGTACTACCTACCTACTCCACAATCAAGTTTATTTTGAAGAAATAAATAGGGTGTGCGCCTGGGTAAGAAAAACTGTTTATTGTTATTTTTAATCTAAGGTAGACCTCATTCTGAGAATTTTGGTACCAACCGCGACCTTCTAGCGTGTGTAAACCTTTTCTATGAATTTTTAAAGTTTCGACCGTTTATTACGTCACAGTGGGCTGGGGGGTCCCGCCCAGGCGAGAGGGGAGCGTGACGTCATAAACGGTCGAAACTTTGAAAAATCATAGAAACAGATCTACTCACGCTAGAAGGTCGCGGTTGGTGCCAAAATTCTCAGGATGTATTAAAAATCTAAAAAAAATCAAGGCGCACCTCCCATTCGAAGAGAATTGTGGGTGCCTTCATTAAGAACAGCGATCGCATTTTGGTCAGCTAAAATTTGAATGGAGATTAGGCCTCTTTTTGAGTCCAACACTTAAGCGCTCATGGGGAGCGAACGGTTGGTCCTGGAGAGCTCGGGGTGGTCTCATTCGATTCTAAAAATTCAATACTATTTTGAATTGAAGAAAAAAGGCCAGGGATTTTTGAAAATTTCAGCCCTTATTTTTCAACCCTTAGAAGTGACCTACATCAACCAAAACCTTAGGGGCACAACTAGACCCCAATGGAGCCCGTATACCAAATTTAATCAAAATCGGTCGATGGTAACTAAGGATACCATCAAATCCATCAAAGGTTCATTATTTAAAATGATGAACCAAAATTGAAAGGCCAAAGATTAAAACTTTTTAGTGGACATCGGAAAGTGTTCGAGATTTAATCAGAAATCAGCAATCTGCGATAATAATGTATGTACAGTACATACATGGCTTTCAACGAATCAGCCATTATTATCGCAGTAACTGTGGGGTACCTCTTATTTTTCGACTTTTTTTTCCAACGAATTTCAACCCTTTGAATCCTTTGTGGCCTAAGATACTCACACCAGCATTTTTTCATGGTAGACAACGTTAACCCGTGCCGAATACGTATGAAAGTTATAGTAGTGGAAAAACCCTTGATTAATCACCCGAACACAATTTATTTTCAACAACTTGAAAGGCAAATCACCCTAAATGACGAGGTTGGGGTGTGTTTGACTTATAAATCCAAGGTTTAATACAATAGTCATTTCCAAAACACACCATGTTTCCTTCAATCACAGAGTAATTTACCTTGCAGGGCGCAGACCTGCTCTGACAAAACGCATGTTCTCACTCAATGTAGTGTCGTCTAGTTTCGGTACCCGTTCAGAATTTTCACAAGTATGGGCATTACAATGGAAATGGTTAAAATTATCAGTAGTTCTCAATAGGAAATTCTAACCTCCGTTTCTTCTCTTTTCTTCCGAAACCCTCACTGGGAGCTATAATAGCTATAATAGGCTATAATAGTTATAGCCTTAAATTATTAAATTATAATAATTTATGCGTTTTCAGTGATATATCCCATATTAAGACAAGTTAAGAGTCAATTCGGCACGGGTTAACGATGTCCTATCAGGAAAACATGTCCCTTCGGGCCTCGCCAGGGGCAAGCCCCCTGGACCCCAGGATGGTTACTGCTTAGAGTCTTCGTCTAATATTCAAGAAACATGGAACATGCTTTAGCCGTGTTTTGTTTGTTTGGTGTTTCCTTTTCATAGGAATTTGTTGTCTGTTGTTTTAATTTAGCTCCTCATGGGCCTGCTTTTCGAATTTCTCGTCATTTCATTCACCTCTTGAAGTACCTAAGCTATTGTAATTATTAAGAAATCGAAATCATCTAAAACGTCGAAGAACACATCGCAACTAAAAGCCTAGATAACATGATCCTTTGATTAGTTTTTGGTAAAAACGATGCCAGCCAACTAGATAAATAAAAATCCGCTAAATCGAAATTGGTTCTTACCATGCATAAACGTGTAGGTGACATAACTTCGACAGAAAAACGCTGCAAATTATTACACAATGGTTTATTATTTTTCTATATAGATCACTCGTCTGCAAAGCCACCAACCATCCAACATGAAGAAAAACATCGATCGTATTTCTGTCAGCTATAATTTGAACGGAGATTAGGCCTCTTTTGCGATTCACACTCGTGTTTCTGATTTATCGTACGTCCAAACCTTAAATTCTCGTAGTGAGCGAACGGTTTGTCCTACAGAGCTCCGGGTGGTCTCAAAAAATTCTTAAAATTCTATAGAATCTTATATTGAAGGAAAAACAATACCTTTATATCAAAATTTTTTGAGTTAGGGTGGTTTCAAAATTCATTTTTGAACCCTTAGAAGTGACCTACATCAACCAAAATCTTCGGGGCACAACTAGACCCCAAATGGAGCCTACATACCAAATTTCATCAAAATCGGTCAATGATAAGACTTATCATTGCCACTTAGTGGCAAAAGTGCCGCGTACGGCGTACGGACGGCCAAATTTGTATTCGATTTTTGGATTCTACGGACCTTGAAACGTAAACCATCAAATTTTGAGGGGGTGTTAAAAAAAAAATTTTCTTGGTCGATTCCAAAGGTTCATTATTGAAAATAATAAACCAAAATGAACTTGGCAATAGAGAAGGAATATGTGGAATATGTGGAACGAGAAGGATTGTGGACTTGAAAGTGGCGTATGATCAGAGTTTTGGAAAAGGCGTAGGATCAGAGTGTTAAAAACGCGCGTGACACTTTCGCTTTTCGGATAGTTACCTTAGGGCAATAACATGTGGCAATATATGTCAATAACATGTCAATAACATGTGGCAATATACAATGTGGCGGTTTCAAAATTCATTTTTGAACCCTTAGAATGGCAATAACATGTCCCATGTTAAAATTTCATGAGGAATCATCTGGGTTATGTAGAAAGGACTCAGAGGATATGTTTTGAAAAATTAGGGAATTCTTTTTTTTCGGTCTAATAAGGGACACCCTAGAGTTTAGCTTCACAGTCTCTTGAGAAGACCTACTCCACACAAAGTCCTGCATGTCGCTAGAACTGATGATTAATGCAGTTTTTTGAAGCGTAAGCAACCCTCCATCCAAAAGTAATAATAATTCGCTCTATTTTCACTTTCAGCAGTACGCTTAGAAAAAACCGTCCCGCAGTGGAAGGCCGAGCCAAATACTACAAATCTCTGGAGGAGACTGTAGGTCGGAGCTGTCTCGGATGGTAGGGGAAGAAAAAAACGGCTCGAAATGCCTCTAAAAGAAGGGTTCTCCCTCCTGCTTCCTACCTTCTACTCCTCCCTACCTCCTTCCTTATACCACTCCAGTCGCCTTATTCACCAATTCCGCTCTATAGACAGGAGGAAATTCCTGAGGAGTGGTTTAAAAGTTCGCTGAGGACGCCACTTTCATAATCCTTCTTCCCAGCGCCTTTCTTCCTCCAGTTTTTTTTTCTCGTTTCGATGAACGCTATAATCATCGAAGGCACGTTCCTTTGATGCCTGGAGCTTCACAACGGGGGACTGGAGATCTGCGAAGACAAGACGTCACCTATTTCCTCTTGAGATAATTATAAAAAACGTCTGACAAGTGGGTGTGGCACATAGCTTCCTCGTATCCATAACCCGACCATATAGATGATCCGATGCATAGTAGTTAATCTCAAAACACCAATCTTTAAGTACTTTTCACTACCCTCATAGGGGACCATCTACACGCTAATCTGGACAATCCTAGAAAATTTCATCAAATTCGGATGAAAAATTAAGTGAATAGATGTATTTGATTGGATCAAAAAAAAAAAAATACTTAGCCTCGGCTGAGATTCGAACCCGCGACCCCTGGGGGACAGTTGAAGTTACGGCTGTTACAAGGAATTCACGTTTGCGCATGCGCAGTCGCTTCTATCAGTTTGGGGATGATGATTTTCATAGGGGACTATCTACAACCTAATCCACATAATCCTTGAAAATTTCATCGAAATCGGGTGGAAAATGTGGAAGTTATGGCCGTTACAAGGAAATTCACGTTTGCGCATGCGCAGTGGCTACTATCAGTCTGGGGGTGATGATTTTCATAGGGGACCGTCTACACACCAACCCGCACAATCCCTGAAAATTTCATAGAAATCGGACAATAACTTCGTATAGTTATGCGCGTTACAAGGAATTCATGACAGACAGACAGACACACAGACACGGAACCAAAATTGTTCAGAAAGGTCTAAAACGCAAAACGCGAGTGGAAATTTTGATTTTGGAGAACTTTTTTTTCGTCCTTGAAAAGTGAAAACAAAGCTTCCGCTACCTTGGTAGTCTCGGAAGCAATAGCAATCCACTCATGCTGCATGAGTTGATGAGCGAATTTTGAAAGAAATTTTCAGTTAACCCTTTATTTCCCACTTACTCAAAAAAATTTGTTATTTCGGATTTTTCAATTTAAATTAAGGTCCTCAGCACACGGGTTGACGACCGCTTGAAGGGAGCAGGAATCCCTTTCTGTCTCCAACACATATCAATGGTTAAGTTACTCAATGGTTACAGGTATGGTTGACAAAACGATTTCTTTTAGGTTTTATATCGTATACTACCAGTACATGTTGTTCATTCTTTCTAAAAGGTAACTACGTCAATTATGAATGATTGAGCTATCAGCAGGTACCTTGGTGGGTTCGTATGAAATAGGGTTGAACATAATAAAATATGGTTTTTGGCAGGTAAAATGTAGAGAAATTAGTAAAAAACATATTGTTTAGTAATGCATGCATTCCAGGAGACGTCCCATTAGATAAGCATTAGACCAGTTTAACCAGTTGGTAAGCGATAAAACTATTTCACTCGATGTAATTTATTTATTACTCTAGGCAAGAAATAGTGATCCCCCCCCCCCCGCACCATTATCCACCTTAACATTTCTAGCGGCATGGGAGCCTCGAATCTGAAGAGCATTTTAAAATCCATGATCTACGATACCCAACATGCGAATTCGACTCACCCCCCCCCCCCCCCCAACCACCACCAATAGTGCCAGTCTGGCACCAAAGCGGTAATACGTCGGAAAATCCAGAGGTATAATGAGAATTTTTCATCAATTTCAAAGGTTGGGTACAATTAGTAAGCAGTAAAGGAACCGAAATATTGAAAAACCGGATATTTTATGAATATTATCCCCCACACATCCCCTCCCCTTCCGAATTTAGGAAGTTATTTGAGTTAAACACGCAAATCGGTTGGCAATTGAGGCCAGGGCAGATTTTACAAGATTACCCCCGCAAACGCACGTTTTTTAAGCATTAACCCCCCCTTTTCCCTCCTTAAAAAGCAAAATTCAAAATTCCGGCGCCGTAGTGCACAAATAGATAGTTTTCCGCGTCGAACAAAAAAAGAACCAGGAAAATCGGTTGAGAACTACGGCCTGTGCAGGCGACAAAAGATTTTGTCATACACACACACACACAGACATACACCTATGATTTTTTCGCGGATTTGGATTCAGAATGGTCTAAAACGGATTACTGTGTGGTTATTTTTTTTCTGTTGAGTGTTGTCCAACTTTACCCCAGATCGATCGCATAAGGACGCCCAAGTCTTACTGTGGGACGTCCTAAAAAGTCTGCCAAGTGGGTGTGGCACATAGCTTCCTCGTATCCATAACCGGATTGTATAGATGGATCCGATGAAAAGTAGTTAATCTCAAAACATCAATCTCTAAGTACCTTCCACTACCCTCATAGCGGACCACGTCAATCTGAACAATCCTGAGAAATTTCGTCAAAATCGGATGGAAAATGTAGATGTTATGGCTGTTACAAGGAATTCACATTTTCGCATGCTCAGCGGCTACTATCAGTCTGGGGGTGATGATTTTCATAGGGGACCATCTACACGCCAACCCGCACAATCTCTGAAAATTTTATCGAAATCGCATGTAGAATTGTAGAGGTTATGGCTGTGGCAAGGATTTCATGACTGACGGAACCAAAATTGTTCAGAAAGGTCTGAAACGTAAAACGCGAGTGGAAATTTCTATTTTGGAGAACTTTTTTTTTCAACCTTGAAAATTAAAAACAATGCATCCGCTACCTTGGTAGACTCGGAAGCAATAGCTTTATTGATATGTTTATACCTCGACTTGTCTACCGCCTACATCACTTGTTTAAAGGGGTCCAATATCCGATGGAACGTTAGCGATTTCAGACGATAGAAGAGATAAAACAACAAACACAGTAGCAGCTTAACAGCATCCCAGTTGATGAGTTTTCCACGACGATGGGCCAATAAAAACTGCGCTGGGAAGTGTGGCCAAGAGGAGAATTTTGAAGGGGGTACGTTGTATAAAGTTTTAATAGGTAAAGGGTTCATGGAAAAATCCAGGAACGTTTTGATCAGACCTCGCAGAGGGAATAGAACGAGAAGAGAAGAATCAGTAATAACTTCACCTTCTTTATGGAAATGAAGTATGAAACATCTCGGTTGAAGTGAGAAAACTACCAACTACAACCCAATTTGTCTGATCTCAACAACCAGCTGGCGCGAGAGCAGTAACAATATTTCACACCCGATCATCCCGTCAGCGGGTGAATTCCCGTAGTTTTCCGCAATGTTGTAAGAACCTTTTCTGACCGTTGAAAACCGACGAGTAATACAAGACTAACTAAATCCCCCGCCGTGAAACAGCAGAAACAGCCCTCCCTCGTGAAACAAGGAGAAACAGCACCCGCAGCAGTTGTAATCTCCTTTAGACGGATACAACAATATAACCCCTTCTTAGACCGCAACCTCTGGCACCTTAACGATGGAGTAAATCTCCTCGACAAAGCTGGTTATTGCCTCCCAGATGGATGACTTTATGCCGCAAATTTACTTCCTATCCGAGAGTCTCGTCTTATTCGATTACTTTCATTCGTTCTCGTCGATGAGAAATTGTGAACAAAACAATTCATGAAAAATTAAATAAGCGGGCATTTTGAATAATGTTGTGACACCTTTGTGTCTGTCAAGCAAACAAAAAAAGTCCCTATTCATGCTGGAAAAATTTTCAGTTTCCTTTTTTTTTCAATTCAAAAACTTCAAAAATTCTCCAATTATCTCCATGAGCTCTTAGAGTACCCAAAACGGAGATTTTTTCGATTTTCGGTAATCCATACACAGAAGTGTATAATACTGTACGCACAGCGTACTTTTTAAACATTTTAGTAGCCCATAACGATACCTACATCACATAACCCAACTGATAACAGATAACCTAGGTATTTGAGCTCCGGAAGGTTCATCTTAAGGGCCCCATTCAAGTGTATGCCTGGAGTCGCCGCCGCGTCCCTAGCCGCTGTCAAAGGGGAAAACTACCCGTGAATGGTTAACAAAATCCTGAGGTCTGGCGGTCGTCCGCTGCTCGGTAGGTAATCGAACATGCTCGAAAATTGCGGCCAGGTTAATCCTCGGCAACCCTGTGAATGGTTGAAGTGAGGCCGATGCCAGTCGCACCCCCACCAGTACAGTATGTAGCCCTACCGTTTTCCTCACTTCTAGTCATCTGAGCAAGTGGTGGTTGGTAGCAGGTCCGTCATTCGGCGGAGTCAGGTAGTTTTGGTAGCCAGGTGGATGGACTACTGCGATGGCTTTGGGGAGTACCTGGAGGGACGCGGCAGTGACTCCGGACATACACGCAAATGGAGCCCTTAAAAGGCCCCAATTCACGTGTATGCCTGGAGTCCCCACCACGTCCCTAGCCCCCGTCAAAGGGGAAAACTACCCGTGAATGGTTAAAAAAATCTTGAGGTCTGGCAGTCGTCCGCTGCTCGGCAGGTAATCGAACATGCTCGAAAATTGTGGCCAGGTTAATCCTCGGCAGCCCTGTGAATGGTTGAAGTGAGGCAAACGCCCCGTTGCACCCCCACCAGTACAGTAGGTAGCCCTACCGTTTTCCTCACTTCTAGTCATCTGAGCAAGTGGTGGTTGGTAGCAGGTCCGTGATTCGGCTGAGTCAGGTAGTTTTGGTAGCCAGGTGAATGGACTACTGCAGTGGCTTTGGGGAGTACCTGGAGGGACGCGGCAGCGACTCCATACATACACGTGAATGGGGCCCTTTATCGTCCCTAGGCAGCGCTCACGCTGTTCCCCCACTATCTTCCCCAATATGCTCCTTTGAAACCTAGGCTTTTAGTTGTGATGTGTTCTTCGACACTTTAGATGTTTTCGATTTCTTAATAGCAAGAATACCTTAGTTGTGATTGAGACTGCTTTACAAAGTAGTGGGTCATCGTCTACTTCCATGGGAGAGCAAGTAAGGAACATAAGTTATAGGCTGTGTGCCAAAATGCTAAAACTAGAGCACTAAAACTCCTTTCTGATTTGAAATAATCCGTATAATTATGTTTAATAAACAATAGAAAATGTTTCAATTTTTCTGTAGAAGTTGCGTCACCTCACGTTTATGCATGGTAAGTTCAATTTTGATTTAGCAGATTTTTATTTATGTAGTTGGCTGGCATCGTCCAAAAAGTAGTCGAAGGAACAAATTCATAGCAAAAGCAAACAAACAAAACACGGCTAAAGCATGTTCCATGTTTCTTGAATTTTAGCCAAAGGCTTGGCCTTACTGCTAAGGAGCAGTAACCATCCGGTTAGGTCTAGAGGGCTTGCCTATTCTACCTAATGGTTGGTGATCTATATAGAAACAAAAATACATCTTTGTGTAATAATTTGCAGCGTTTTCACAATATAAATAAAACTGAGTTACGATGAAGAAGATTAGCTAGTCTTGTTTGGCGCCTTCTTATAGTGTTTCCACGTTCTTCAGGGGAGGGGGATTCCAGACACACCAAGGGAGAGAGACAAGTCCTTTGGTAAAATTTGCTAACATGGAAAAACGCCTGGCAAATGGGTGTGGCACATTGCTTCCTCGTATGCATAACCCGATTGTATAGATGATCCGATGCATAGTAGTTAATCTCAAAACATCAATCTCTAAGTACCTTTCACTACCCTCGTAGGGGACCATCTAAATGCTAATCTGATCAATCCTGATAAATTTCGTCGAAATCGGATGGAATATGTAAAATTTATGGCTGTTACAAAGAATTCACGTTTGCGCATGCTCAGTGGCTACTATCAGTCTGGGGGTTATGATTTTCATAGGGAACCATCTACACGCCAACCCGCACAATCCCAGAAAATTTCATCGAAATCGGATGAGAATTGTAGAAGTTATGGCTGTGGCAAGGATTTCATGACAGACACACAGACAGACAGACACGGAACCGAAATTCTTCAGGAAGGTCTGAAACATAAAAGCGAGTGGAAATTTTGATTTTGGAAAAAATTTCTTTTTCAACCTTGAAACGTGAAAACAAAGCTTCCGCTACCTTGGTAGACTCGGAAGCAAAATAAAACCTAAAGAGTTGACGCCTCTGACGCTTCCTCGGTTTGGAAAAAATTTAAATAACCTTGAGAACCGTTCATGGACAGTCACAGAAACAGTGTAAATGGTGAAGTCACTGACCGTGATAGCCAGGGGAGAAGAGAATGTTGGTGCACGATCACAGAGTAAGTACTGGAGACAAGTTAACAGAGGAGAAAGCTAATGTTAAAATGGCGTGCAAGCATTTTTGAGGCTGCCTCAGTTGCGCCATCTACTTTCAGCTAAAGAACTACTATGGAAACTGAAGTGGTTTGAGGAGGCCACACTCTCTTTATGCCACTTCTTTTCAAATCCTTTCGAATGACCAGAAATTGATAACTTTTCATTTTATCGTCATTTAGATTTGTAAGAATTACATAGAACAACCAATCGAGGCCCAAATTATTGTTGTTGTCCCTATCGCCAGTAGTTCAAATGTTCAATGGACAATTGCCACCCATAGAAACGTATAAAACCCAGTGTATTATTAAAAATCGCTCGATTTTTTCATACATATCGAGAATAAAACTAAATGTTATCAAATTAATTAATTAGATGCGGCCGGTAACGCTCCTGGGAGAAAAATATGTGTTAAACAAGGTGACTTGATGCGATGAGGTTGGAAACAAGCGATCATGAACGCGATCTGTTGCACTCATCTGGAACTACGTCCTGGAGCTACGCTTCTAGGGCTCCCAGCATCAGCTTTCAGCCCAGTGTGCACGATCGCTGATTACTGATGCATTGATGATTATTTTTGTTATTAGAAATTGTTAGAGAAAAAACGCTACTAGTCAGTCAGTTTTTCCCCGTTTCAAAAAACACAGTGAAACACACAGGATTACAGTGTGACTGAAATTTGACGTTTCCCGTGGAATGGCCCTCATCTCAGTAAACAAATTCTATGGGACCATCACTAACCCACTCAATCACTGAAGCCTTTAAGAAGGACCGCCTGATTCAGTTTATACGATCTGATGGAACAACGAATCAAGTACACAGTGAGTCCCTTAGTTTCAAGAGTTCCGGCAGAGTATAATAATTCAGCCCCTTCATAAACGCATTAGTTGAGAGAGATAAACTTGGACGGTCGCAAACTGCCATGAAGGGAGCGGGTTCCTTCCTCCTTCCTTGATCTATGACGAAGTTGTTCCTAACTTGTTTAGCCGAAGCCTCTTGCCGCTGGCCTACAACACTATTTGAATGTCAGGAACAAGCATTCTCTCTTCAGAGTCGGTGAAGAAATATCTTAACGAAGAATCTCCTCCAAGTTTGCGATAGTTTTATCAGGTGGTTGATGAATACAGAAAACTTTTCAACGTCGAATTAAGCGTTTTAGCGAGGAACTTGCATTAGCTTGGAAATTGAAAAATTACTCAATTTTCGAAACCCATTTCAATATAATTTGAGTCAATTAAAACGTTGTCTATTTCCATGAGATTTAGCTGAGTTGTTATCCTAAAGTAAAATTGTGACGTCACATTATTAGACCCAAAATGGGCACACTTAGCGCTGAATGATGGCGCTGGTTATGAGCAGGCGTACTGGACCTACCGCTTTGGACATTTTGGAGGTTGGAGCCTTCCCTGAAACGTTATTTAATAACAGGGTTATTTTGGTGATAGGTTCCAAGCGGAATTAACGAAACCTGGTAATAGGTTATTTTTAACTGTTACGTTAAATACTGCCCATCTCTAGTTCACATCCGTATTCAAGGTGGGGGTTATTTTTCTTCTTCTGATGAGTGTTGTCCAACTTTACCCCAGATCAATCCCATAAGGACGCCCAGGTCTTACTGTGGGACGTCCTAAAAAATATACTGTCACCTCGACCTGGCTGAGCCCATAACCTCTAAGCAGAAATAATGAAAATGCGTGATATTTGTTTTAATTAGAGGGAAAAACTGGGAACGAAACTGACTTTACGGGAGTCTCAGTCGGTCGCCGTTCATTCCTCGTTCCGGGTTAGTATTTCCCTAAATTACCGGCGGTCAAACTTTAAAAATTGTACCAATTTTTGAAATTCATTACTGCATCTGTTTAGGGAATTGAAAAACTAAAGTACTGCCGCTGGAATCATCAAAATCGAACAATAATTGCCGGCGAAAAACGGAGAAAACCTAACTGAACAAACGGGTTTCCCTTTTTCGCCGTCAATTTTTGTTTGATTTTGATGATTCCAGCGGCAATATTTTAGTTTTTTGAGTCGAAAATAAAATAAAATTTTTTAAAATCAAATTTGAGGTTTTTATGGAACAAAACGTGAAACCACGATTTTCTCAAAACTGGTTTTCTGAAAAAACTGCTTTTCTCCTTTGGATGGCAGTGCAGTCATTTTAGTGAGACAAAGTCGAACCTATGAAAAAAAATCTTAAAAAGTGAAATAACTCGAAAAGAAGCATCTAAAAAATTTCTACGAGGCACTTTTTGTTGTAAATCACATATAGAAGCCACCCCTGAAGTTTGGGCGTATCTTTCTCGGACACCCTGTTCACGAGGTGTCCACCTTGAGACTGTTAACCCTCCTGAGGTCGATTCAACAACTAATTTCCTACACAAAATTCTTCCTAGCAATTTCATTGTACACCCTTCTTTGGAAAAACAAGGTTTTTTCTGTTGGTTTGATGTGCAGTCCGTAGAACATGCTATTGGGCTTATGAAAACGGTGCGACCTTTGTAACCTTTTTGGAATAATAGCTGAATGTCATATTTCTTTCCAAATCCATCTCAGGACTCGAATTTTCTATTCTATATAATTTCTATAATAATATTCTATAATAATAATAATATATTCTATAATATATAAATATATATCATATATTCTATTAAAAAATATTCTATAATGATAATATCATTATTCTATAATGATAAAATATTCTATAATGATAATATCATTATTCTATAATGATAATATATTATAGAATATATTATATTCTATAATAATACTA
The DNA here is from genome assembly GCA_009739505.2 of Apolygus lucorum. Taxonomy (NCBI): domain Eukaryota; kingdom Metazoa; phylum Arthropoda; class Insecta; order Hemiptera; family Miridae; genus Apolygus; species Apolygus lucorum. The sequence goes on from CM019182.2 coordinate 60,734,953, forward strand.
ATATTTCTATAATAATAATAATATTTTATAATTTTCTATAGGATTATTCAATTTTCGGTTACCTTCAACAAAACGTGTTGTGGAAACTGTGTGACGAGTTGGAACCAGAACCTCCGTCTATCCTTCTCATTATTCAATGAATTACAAATTACTTTTCCTCTCATCGACCTGCGTAACTTCCTATCAATTTTCCACTCGATTTGTCAACCAACAAATTTACTCTGACATTTAGAAGACTTTCTCTGAAATTTCGATAATCAGCTCCCACAACATCAGGCAGACGCAAATCCACTAGTTAGTTTACATCGTGAAAATATTACCTGCAGGTCGAGTTGTTTTCGCAAATGTCGCTGTCCGGGTGACACAAAGGACCCATGCTGCACTGCTTCCCGCTATATCCAGAAAAACAGTCGCACCAGAAGTTCCTGAAACAAACAAGGGAGGTTCAGGTTATTCACGTACTACCTCGTTAGTAGAGTTCATTTCGAGGAGTTGGCAAACGTTTGAGCGCCAATAATAACATTCGTTAAATTATCAACATCCGTAAAATGATGGAGGTTTCTATAGAAGGAAAGGGTTAATGAACCTTTGGAATCGATCACAAATATTTTTTTGGGATCGAATTTGAAGAACCCCCCCCCCCCCCTCGCAACCACAGCAAAATTCGAAGGTTTACGTTTCAAAGTATGTAGAATCCAAAAATCGATTTTTTTAAAAATCCGTACGTCCGCCATACGTGGCACTTTCCTTACCATGGACCGATTTTGATGACATTTGGTATAATATACCAAAACCCCCATATTATGGGCTCCATTTGGGGTCTAGTTGTGCCCCGAAGCTTTTGGTTGAAGTGGTCGTTTCTTCCGAGTAAACCAACAAGTTTCGACGATTTCAACGTTCATTTCGACTTTTTCAAACAATCCAAGGTGAAAACAAGCCTTTGAAGTGGTCGTTAACTTCGTATAGTTACGCCCGTTACAAGGATTTCATGGCAAACACGACACCACAATGAGGAATTTCACTATGTCGGAATTTCCTACTTTTGACCCCGAAATCGGATTCAGCACCTCTAAAAACCCCCTAAGGCAAACTTTCAGCCCGAACTTCCTAATTTACGAATAAACAAAACAGTGTAGAAAATACGAATGTTTAAAAAAAACCGGGAAAATGACGTCATACTGGAATAGTTCATTTATGGCCGCTTGAAGCGCTGAGATCGAGAAATCCATAGTCCCCAGATGCAAAATTTCATGAAACAGTTAAGTTCGAAATCGAAAAACTGAAGAAAAAAATAGAAAAAGCGAGATGGGGAAAATTAGGTTTCCTCTGTTTTTGTTTGATAACTTTTCTCTTAGAAAACACGATTTTGTCGTCCCAATGAGCAACACTGGGAGGAGACGGCGATCCGAACAGCCCAATCAGCAAGTGTTCCCACTGGACGTCTGTTTTCCCGGTTAGTTTTGAAATTAAAAATTTTGACTGTCTCCCAAAAATAACAGGAGACTTATTTTCCGAAATCAGCCCGATTTTCATCTATCCCACACCATTAACTATTCAGGAAAAATGCAAACAGAAATCGGTGAAATTCCTCATTGTTCAAGAAGGTCTGAAACGTAATTGGCGTGTGCGCCTGTTTTTTTTTAGATTTTTAATCGAAGAAAGTAGACCTCATCCTGATAATTTTGACACCTGCCGTTCTCTTTTTGGACGAGTAGATCTTTTCCCATGATTTTTAAAAGTTTCGAATTCTTATGACGCCCGAGCCCACTGTGACGTCACAAGTATTCGAACTTGTCACTAAAAGGTTTGGCGCTAGGGCTTTTCCCAGGGTTTTGCGAAAAAAAAAGACATTTCTTGAGTATTTCCTGAGTTTCTCAGTAGAGTATAATTCCCTGAGTATTTTCGGTTTTCCAGATCGCTGGACACCCTCAGTATACAGGGTATCGGGAACTTGGCAACTGCCCTCCCGGCAAACTGGCCTCCTACCTCTTTAGGTCAGTTTAAAACCCCGGGTTGAAACTGCCCTCCTAGGCCATCTCGAGCGACTGCCCTCCCGGTAAACTGCCCTCCTGTTTTAGGAGGTCAGTTTCGAACCCCGGTTTTAAACTGCCCTCCTAGACCACCTCAAGAAACTACCCTCCAAACTTCCTGCTTCCAACTTTTGAGGGTCAGTTTCGAACCCCGGTTTTAAACTGCCCTCCTAGACTACCTCGAGCAACTGCCCTCCCGGTAAACTGCCCTCCTGCTCGGAACAAATCTCCTGTACCTGTGCGACTTCTCATTTCTGGGACATGGGTCTCTCAAAAGTATAATGAGCTGTCAATGATAATGGATCTTCAGTCACGATCATCAGTATACATTAGGAATAAAATAATTAGAATATCAATTTCATGGAGAAATCAAGTTTTTACGCGAAAATCGGAGTTTTTTCCATTAAATCGGCATGAGACTTGAGGGTTGGATGGTGGGCAGATGGCTGGAAGGGGGTGGACTTTTGCCTCCGAGACGGTGATTTCGCTGAAATCAACAAGAAATCGCAAAGTCGACCTTACCATTAGAAAGTTGATTAAATTTGCAAGTTTTCCTGAGATTAGACAGTTTTCAGCAAGTTTTTATTGGAAATGTAGTTAACGTACCTACGTACAAGTTATTTTAGGAACTTTTTAGAAAAATGTTTAGAAAATGTTCAATGTTTAAACTGCAATTGCGATCCGTTCTTGATTATGAATGTGCTTTAGGCGTAAATCCTATATTGAGGTCAAAAGTAGAAGACATTGTTTCAAAGTGAAGAAACGTGGGTTTTTTATGGCCAAAATGTGGTTTGCTTAGCAAAAAAAAATTAAAAATCATATCTCGGGAACGGATTGAGATATAAAGGTTTGGTTGGCGGCGTTCTACTAGGCAGATTTCCAGTCTAGTTTTACCCAATTTTGGTTTATTATTTTCAATAATCAGAAGTGGGCATAATCTCATCTAAACATTACTGATACTTGATAGATGACAGATAAAAGATAATCTAATTATCTCATCTTTAGATAAATTTTGTACGTCATCTATGATCTTCTTCTGATTTTCTTCTCGGAAAATCATCAATCATCGAAAGATGATTAGAAACGGTATCTAAGATTTTAGCATGAATATGCTTTAGCCGGGACCTAACTGCCGAAAGTAGCGCTATACCGATGAACTTCCATTGCTAGGGAGTGATGTCCGCTAGCGACCTGGTATAATATACACTCATAATACTATGACAAGAAAAATCAATAATGCAAATATTATGAACTTTAATAAATAATGCAGGACGAATGAGAGCGAAAGGGAAGAAAGTTACGAAATCATGAATTGACGTGACGTGACTTTATGAATTAATGTGACGGGGACGGAACATCGTCCTCAGATGCTGGTTCAATTTCACCGATCGATAATTAACTTCCTGGATCGATGGCTGATCGATAATTGACGTTCTAGGCTGAAGCATATTCATGTTTCTTGAATTTTAGCCGTAGACTTTAAGCAATAGCATCTGGGGGTGCAGGGGATCTGTATATAATATTAATATATTTTGAGTACTTATGTAAATACAGTCCAACTCTGTTCAAATTGTCATGTTGGTATGTACCAATATGTATTTTGTATATCTCTTTGTCGGTCAGTCTATCCTCATCTGATTACAGTCAAATGGTGCTACCATAATCAAATTTGATACTTTTTGACCGACTTCATGCGCGGCGAAGCCGCGCCGAAGGAAGGAGGTATACAGTTCGGTATACGACGACGATTTTTTTTTTTTGTATGTTCGTACCACTAGCATTTTCTTATTCGGGCACCAATCTGCCTGATTCTTTTTGAAAAGTGTTCTACAAATATCCATAGTGGTCCCGTTTCAATCAGATTTCATTTTGCTTTGTTAAAAGTATCAAAATTTTGTGAAAATAGTTCAAAAAACGTGGTTTTCGGGAAGATTGTTCCTCATCCTCTCCCCCCGCCCGTCCCCCCACCGGAATATTCTCGGACGCCTGCCGCCCCTCAACAAATTGAAGGGGGACCACCCTCCCATTCATTGGGGACCATCCTCCCTATTTAGAGTGAAACGCTTATTTCTTCAAAATAAAGTGGATTGTGAAGCAAAATTTTAATTTCAAAAAATGTTATTGAACTCAATTTTGAAATTAACTTTAACATTTCATTGAAAGACGAGTTTCCCGACTGATTATACATTTTTTGTAGATGTTTGTGTACATTCAAATTTAAGGTCCGATTCTAAGCTTCACAAAAAATGAGATGCTTTATGAGGGGGTTCCGATAACCATCAAATTCCGGTAGACTACCAAGTGGGTCAAGCACATAGCCTTCTCATCATCCAAAACATGTTGCAGCGGGCTAAAATATGAAGTTCTAGTCCGATTCCGATGAAATTTTCAGAGATTGTTGAGATTGAGTTGGCGTGTAGATGGTCCCCTATGAAAATCATTGCCCCCGGACTGATAGCCGCAGCGGCTTTATGTGCAAACGATAATTTCCTTGTAGGAGCCATCATTTCCACATTTTCCATCCGATTTCAAGAAAATTCTCAGAGATCACGGAAATTGGCATATAGATGGTCCCCTATGAAAAGCATTGCCAAGGAACTGATAATAGCCACTGCGCATGCACAAACGTGAATTCCCTGTAAGAGCTATACTTTCTACATTTTCCATCCGATTTCGATGGTATTTTCTGGGATTGCGCGGATTTGAGTGTAGATACTCCTCTACGAATATCATCGCCCCCGTGTCACTTACGTTGAGTGAAACAGTTTGGTGCAGGAGGAAGCGAAATAACAATGCGTGTTTTTTCGCTCACCAACAGGTTCTAATTGACTTAATGCTTATCCAATGGGACGTCCCCTGGAATGCATGCATTACTAAACAATATGTTTATTAGTTTTTTGGACTCACTAATAACTACTTTAAACAGTAATACTGTAGGTATAGGTACTAAAATAAAATGTAAAAATTAAACAATAAAGGTACCTACTACCTACATAAAAAAACCTCAAAAAGTAATAAGTAATTCCACATTAAAAAAAACAATTAGTAATTAAAAAATACAAGTGAAAGATTTAACAAGAAAAATAGCGAAAAATGTAGAAAACTCGGCGCTTTGCGCCTCGGCGGGGGGCTCCGCCCCCCTGCACCCCACGGTTTATTTCTTTTTCCATACTCTGTATGAAATCATAGGAACACAGAATGTGTTTTTGCGATACTAGTCATCCGTTAAATAAAAAACAACAATAATAAATGTGGAGTCTTTGGCAATAATAAAATAAATAATTGTTAGACATTTAATTTGGTCTAAAACCCTATAAATGTTATATAAATAAATATGTAACTACAAGAAAAATACTATATAAATTGAGAGCTTTCCAACGAATGGTGAACAATTTCTGTGCAATGAACACTGCGGGAGTTCTATTTCCTTACCAACGGCTTGGTTGCACGTGAAAATCATTATAAAAGGCGCGTAACGGTTTTTTCTGTCGCTTTTTCGTGACGATTTTTTTTCGGTAGGTCATCGCAAAAACACATTCTGTGTTAAAAGGTTAACGGTCGGTAACTGATATAATACTGACTTTAAACAAACGCTGCAAATCATTGCTCAAAGGTTTATTATTTTCTGTATAGATCATCTTTCTGTATAGATCACTGGTTTTCCATCAATAGCACCTACCACCATCTGTATTCTCCCTTGACCTTCCCTCTCAAATTTCAGCTTCCTGCGTTCAATAGGATTGAAAGTGGCTTCGGAGCTCACTCAGCTGATCAGTGATCTGAAGAGTGAAGAAGATCTCCTCAAATGCTGGAGACGCCTGGAAGAGCACTTCCATTCAATAGGATTGAAAATGGCTTTGGAGCTCACTCAGCTGATCAGTGATCTGAAGAGTGAAGAAGATCTTCTCGAATGCTGGAGACGCCTGGAAGAGCACTTCCATTCAATAGGATTGAAAATGGCTTTGGAGCTCACTCAGCTGATCAGTGATCTGAAGAGTGAAGAAGATCTCCTCGAATGCTGGAGACGCCTGGAAGAGCACTTCCAGTCAATAGGATTGAAAATGGCTTCGGAGCTCACTCAGCTGATCAGTGATCTGAAGAGGGAAGGAGCCTTTGAGCAATGATTTGCAGCGTTTTTTACCCACCAACATTTTTTTTACCGACCAACTTTTTTTTACCTACCAGCTAGGTACTACCTACCACACCATACTGGCTTCACACCTGCACAATCAAGTTTATCAGAAAGAACTAAACGCTTCACACTCGATTCGAAAAATAGAAAGCTTCATATGGAAATTTGATTACGGGGTTACGCAGAAGGCAAAACTGTATACAAATCGAAGAAATGAACAGCGATCGCATTTTAGTCCGATAAAATTTGAATGGAGATTAGACCTCTTTTGCGATTCACAATCATGATTCTGTTTTATCGAAGGAAAACCTTCAAGTACTCGTAGGGACCGAACGGTTTGTCCTACAGAGCTCCGGGTGGTCTCAAAAATTTTTAAAAATTCAATACTATTTAAAATTGGTGAAAAAACGATACCTTTATTTCGAGAGTTTTCGAGCTAGGGCACTCTTGAAAATTTCAACCCTTAATTTTCACCCCTTAGAAGTGACCTACATCAACCAAAAGCTTCGCGGCACAACTAGACCCAAAGGAGCCCATATACCAAATTTGAACCAAATCGGTCCAGTGTTGCTAAGAAAAGTGCCGCGTACGGCGGACGGACGGAAATTTTTTTATTCGATTTTCGTATTCTACGTACCTTGAAACGTAAAACATCAAATTTTGAGGGGGGGTTAAAATTTTTTTTTCTTGCTCGATTCCAAAGGCTTATTATTGAAAATAATAAACCAAAAGTACTTGGTAGTAGGTAAATTAAGTAAAATTAAAACGAATGATTTAAAAATTTAAACAAAAGTACTTGGTAGTAGATAAGTAATGTAAAATAAAATAATTGAGTCGAAAAAATTAATAAGTTAAAAATTAAAACAAATGATTTGAAAAATTAAATTTTTAAAATAAATTTAAAAAAATCACTAAAAAGTAAAAAATAAAAAAATTATGAAAATACAAAAATAGTAAAATAAAACCCTGTGTTGTTGCCTGTAAAGTCGGTATACGGGCGAAAGTTTTACGTGACAACGACTTTGAGTGGTAAAATAATTTTAATGTTAATATTCATTCGTATAGTAGGAAGAAGGATAAAATAAAATTCTTTGTCAAGTTGCACAGAGTAGGTATTTCCCGTAGGTAGTAGGTATTTCCCATGGGTGGGGGGGGGGAGTGAGTGCCAGGGAAGGGGGGCGGGGCGCTCCCCCTTTTGTGAGTGCCGGGGAAGGGGAGGACGCGGGGGGGGGTGCGCGGGAGGGGGGGGGGGGGGCGCTTTAGGGAGCACCGAGCTGCACCCCCTCCGTGAGCGGAGCGTAACGCAGTTTCTTGAAGTGTCCCCGGTAAACCAATTTATAAGACGTTATCACGTCAAAAAACTTTTTAACAAAAAAACGGACCGACCTCAAAACTGAAGATGGCATCCCACTAAAAAGGAAAAAATAATAACGACAACTTATTCAGATAGTTTGGTAGGTAGGTACGCATTGAAGTCGCCGCCGTGCCCATCTGCAGAGACAAGCATACGCAAGTAGATTCCACTTCCATCTGGAAGTTTTAGTAGTTTTTATTTTTAGTAGTAGTTAGTTTTTAGGTTAGTATTACAACATGGGTTGATAGTGCAATACAAAACAGGAATGAGAGTGGGTACCTATCATTGAGGTAATGCATGTGTTCCAAAACTATTTGGTAGTACGTCACTGCTGTCGTATGAAGGAGGATGAGAGAGTGACAATAAGTGTGAATCTCAGTAAGAATATTTCTTTTGATAACAGCTGAAGACGTCTGCGTCACCAAAAATGGCAGTTGGATAAAAATTCAACATGAGAAGGTTGTTTCCTTACTTACCTACCCTTACTCCTGTTTTGTATTGCACTATCGACGCATGTTGTAACACTAGCTGGTTCATTTGAGTATGAACCCATGTCACAAACCCACGTCATGATCTAGACAATTCTACGTTCAATATGCCATACATGGAACATATAAAAGTTTTTCATTTTACTATTTTTGTATTTTCATAATTTTTTTATTGTTTTACTTTTTAGTGATTTTTTTAATTATATGCCATTCAGAAGGAAATTTACTTTTCCATATTTCTCAAGGCCCTGTTGACTATCATTATGTAATATCATAATATGTACACCCACGAGAGGATTTTCTGGGTCACAAACCATTTTTCTACCCTTGCATTGCCCAGGAGAGTTTGTCTGTCTTTCGACGACAATTAAATTGTATAAACATGTATGTATAAATACAGGGTGTCCAAGTTTTTTATGCTAATACTTCAAGGATCGATTCAACAACTAATTTGCTACAAAAAATGTCTCATATAGATTTTCTTTCAACCCCCTTAAAATCCGCCTTTTTTGACTTTCAAGATTTTTTTCGTGTTTTCGACCTTACACCATTAAAACGGCCATAACTCCCTTGAATTACACTCAAACATTAAAAATAAGGGTACTGTTGGAAAGAGCGTTGAATTTTCTATAAGAATTATATCAGACCGATTTTTTAAAATGGCTTCTGGGAGCCAAAAGTTCTTTTTGAGCCCCAAGTTCTTTTTGAGCCCAAAGTTAAACTTTTTCGATTTCTACATTTCTGAAACATTTCACAGCGATTTTAACAAGCAATTTCATACTCCCCACACTAACATCCATCTCGTGATCTCCGTAATGAAATAATTTCAAGTGAGAAGCGACATGAAGGGAGCCAACGTGAACAAAGGTACCTGAAATCAAAAAACTGATTTAACTAATAAAATCGGATGTTAGTGGTAGGTAGGTACTTGTAGATTGAAGTTTTGAGATTATCTTTTTATGCATCGGATCAGACACACAATTGTGTAATGGATACGAGGAAGCTATGTGCCACACCCATTTGGCCGACTTTTTTTCCCGATCCCAAACCGAGTGGGTTTCCTCCCCATGATCCCAACCATGCCACTGCTCTCTTGAACGTCGCCATTATCACTAGATGATAAAAGACTACTACTATACCTCACTATCATTCCTCCTGTACATATATGGCAATATGGTTGTTCAGTTTGGGGTCTGGCTAGCAAAACTCAGATCAAACGGGTCCAGACACAGCAAAACCGTGTGCTTCGCATTATGACCGATGCCCCTTGGTTTGTGAGAAATGATGTGATATACCGCAATCTTGAAGTACCTGAGGTTGAGAACGTTATACTTAAGGTCTACAATGACACGAAAGCAGGGTTCCTTCCGAACAGCAACTATGTAGATCGACCCAACAAAACGGACTGTGTCAATTGATCGGGATTGTGGTCAAATGGAAATATACACCTTCTTCGCCGAGCTTTCGGTAAATTTATTACCTTCTTCAGGGCTCCAAGGATGTTTATTTAGCGATACCACCAAACGTCGATATGTAAAGAGAAGGTGGAGACGCCACCATAATTATAGGAGATAAATTTACGGAAAAATGATAAAAATTAATTAAAAACACCGGCTTTATAGTACAGAACAATAGAACAACAAAAACGCAATGACTCACTCCAGCTCACAGAGAATAAACGCCTTCCAAGTTGGGTGGGCAGTATTCAATCCTAGTGGTAACACGCGGGCCTGTATTTTGGCAAATTTTCACAAAAAATGAAGTAATCGCTTTTGACCTCAGTATTTTCAGCATTGGGAAATTTTGTAAATTTTTCACTGAAATCTATTTTTGGACATCCTTAAGCGATTCCTGAAATACTTTTTCATTTGATGGTATTCAGGGAGTCTACACTCAAATTGGTCAACACTTCAGGGTTCGATTCTAGTTGCAAACTCCTTGTTTTTCCAAGTTTTTTTTATTCCTAAAATTTTTGTGTGTTTTCCAACTTATGTCATTAAAACTGTCTTAACTCCTATTATTTGCCAGGTAAATTCAAATTTGAGGATATCGTTTGAAAGAGCCTTACATTTCCGAGCTATCTAGTAAATGTCCTGCTATCTATACAGGAAATGTTAGGTATGAACGGCGCCATTCGATATTTCAGAATTTCTAACAAAAAATCTAATCACAATCAAGTTTTTGAAGATGTTTTGAAGAAACCACATACAATCAAGTTTGTTAGGAAATGTTTGCATACGAGTCTGCAACAAATTGAGACATTTTCATGTCAACCACTACACAACAAGGTAGTGAAGTAAGGTTGTTAGTTCATGTACCCAAGCATCAAAATAAGAAAACAGTTGATTGTTCTCTACGCAACACAGTGAGTCTATTTTATTTATTGGTCGCGTGAGCAAGACTTGCTTAGTTTTCGTGACGATTTTTCAGTTTATGTGCCAAAGCAAAGACATGAAAATGTCAATAACTTTGATCCAATCCTCCCCATCTCACCAATCTACAGTGTTCGATACACTGCTCTCCTCATGGGACAGAACGAGACTCCCCCGACGTCTTAAAAGAAAACGGACCGCCGATCCAGTCGAAACCTAGTCATTCATAAATTTATTCGTGTCATTGTTCTTGTGTAGTACTGATATTTCCAGTCTTTCGTCAAATTCGTGTCATTGTTCGAGTCTACTCTTATTACTTTATAGTCATTCTTCAATTCGTGTCATTGTTCGATTTTGTTAATGTTATTACTTAAAATTAATTTACCAACTTTACGTTCTCATAATATATGTTAACGAGCTCCACTAAAAGTTACGAGGGACTGTCACTGGACAGATACCCTCTTTCACGTTCCACTGTACTAAGTGCAAAAAATTACATCTTAAAATTACCACAACATAAAAGTATTTTGTAATATACAAAAAGTAGAATAAAATATTTTAAAAAAATGATCCCGGAATGAACCCGGATCCTTTATTACGTTGCGCTAATTAAAAATATTTAAAACCCACATAGGTTATTTAATTCCTTAAGTAATTGTATCGTAAATGTAGGCAAGCAATGCCCGTGTAATCTACATTAGCTTGTTGTAATGTCAACATTATGTTTCGTGTTCTGCAGGAATAATATCTAGTCGGGCTTGTAAGGGCTAGGAGGCCAGTTTACCGGGAGGGCAGCTGCCAAGGAGGGCACTTGCCACGGAGGTCCATTTGTAAGGACCGATTCGATGAGAGGGCCCTTCTAATACGTGGTGTGAGCAGGAGGGCAGTTTCTCCTGACGCACAGTAAAAACTGCCCTCCGAGGAGGGCAGTTTACCGGGAGGGCAGTTTCACGGGGCGCACATCTGTGTTTCGGGTTGAAACTACCCTCCCGCAGGAGGGCAGTTTGCCGGGAGGGCAGTCGCCACGGGGGGCACCTGCCCTAGGTCCAGGGTGTCTACCATTTGGATGGACACTTCAAAGATCGATTCTACAACTAATTTGCAACAAAAAATGTCTCAAAGCAATTTTTTCGTAACCCACTCAAAATTCTTTTTTCTTACTTTAAAGTTTTTATTCTGGAAAGGAAAGCTTTTATTAAAGCTTCTGGAAAAGACTGCTTATTACGTAAGACTAGGAATTCCGTACAACCGTAGAGATAACGCTGCTTTCACTGGTCGGAAACTGAATTTCCGGACCATAATTCTCAGAAAGTCCCAATTTTAGCCCACTGAAATTATTTAGTCGATACGCACCTCACTTAACGCGTAGGATGGTTTCGGAGCCAGAGCTCTGAAAAGCAGCGTTGCGATCAGAGTGTTGGGAGCAATCTTCTCCATCTCAGTGCGAGGAATGCGCTAAGCCCCTAATCTTCTCGCCTCTCGGAATTAACTTACGAGGAAAACCAGTTCTCGAAGTAAGTTTTGAAAGGGATCGGGAGAACTGAAGAAAGCGCTACCCATCTCGCGAGCTGTTTTCAAGTGGGATCACGTCGTTTGTGTGCACCAACCAACTAATTAGGTGAGAATTCCTATGGAGATGCTGAATACTGCTGCTGATGCTGAAGAGAAAAAGTCCACTAAGCTGGGTGGGCAGCATAGCTTTCGAAGAGTAATTTTCTCGATCACGTTTGCTGGTTTTCTATTTTTTTTTAATATTTGATTTTGGAATGGTCCAAGTGCCAATTTACTTAAATATAATATATTTATATAAATATTTAATTAAATATAAATATAAATATTTAATTAAAGATAATTTTTGGCGGTTGCCATGCAAGGCCATCTTATAATATAAGATGGTATAATATATTATGGTAATATAGGTAAATGATATATGGGGATTTTTTAAAGAAGAAAACCAATTAACTCAATTGGATGTGTCCTATCTACCTACTACCTTACTGAATAAGTGGTCATTATTTTGCTTCCGGGTCTACCTAGGTAGCGGAAGCTTTGTTTTCACTTTTCAAGGTTGGAAAAAAGGTTTTACGTTTCAGACCTGGCTCTGTCTGCCATGAAATCCTTGCCACAGCTATAATTTCTACAATTCTCATACGATTTCGATGAAATTTTCAGGGATTGTGCGGGTTGGCATGTAGATGGTCCCCTATGAAAATCATCACTTCTACAGGGTGTCTACCATTTGGATGGACCAAACTTCAAGGAGCGATTCTACAACTAATAGCAGGAGGGTTCTGACGGGTACTTTATCGTTCTCTAATCGCTAAGAGGGCGGACATGAGGTGGATTCTCTTCAGTTATACTTACATGAAATTTAGAAATTAGTATTCCGTGCCAATGGTGTACGGATTTGAAAAAGCTGACATGGAGGAGCTTCAGGCGCTACCACTGAAAGTACTGTTTACACCTGATAGAATACTTTTAGAAAGTCTGTTTGTCGTTTATGTCTCCTTGATGAATGTAGCGTACAGTTAAAAATCGCGAATACGTAATTTTTCAAGGTTAGGGGGAGATAAGAGATGCATTTTGACGTCGGTTGCCATATGGCAACCGTGGTCCCTAAGAGTTCTTTCTTTCTCAAATTTCACTCTTTTTTCTCAGTTGATTTCTGTTGAATAAGAAGATTTTTGTTGAATTTTGTGAAGAAATATAACGAGTCAATGGGTGGTACTGATTCGATGGACAACAGATTGTGCTGTTACCGAATCGGGATTAGAGGTAAAAAATGGTGGTGGCCAATTTTCACCTGGATTTTGAACGTCCTTATGACAGTCGCCTGGATCACTTACAAGCGGTACCACCCAATCTCACAATTGGACTTCCGGGGAAATGTTGTCATCTCCTACTTGAAAATTTACGGAATAAGAAATACGCTTCAGGGCCGAAATTCGAAGAATATCGAGTCAGAGTATTCTATGATGTGAGGTTTGACATAATGTGAGGACCATTATAATTTATTGTTCCACTGACGACGGAAAGAAGAACAAGAAGTGCGCGGGTAAAAATTGTGCCTCTGTTATGAAGACCATGTGTCAAAAATGCCAGGTGGGACTTTGCATTTCCTGCTTTGCTAAATTCCGCACTCCTCAATCATACCCCATTTTTTTACCAAGTATTCCCAAGTGCGTCCCACGCAATGCCAATGTCTCAATGTTCAAATAATGATAATACCTACCTACCTAGTAACCTCATGGCTGTTTTATTTTACGAATGTTTATTATATGGCATGTGTGAATTTATGGTCCTATGAGAAAACTGTGATAGTTCCGAATAGTGTACCTACATAAGCCTAGACAAGTGCTTTTCTGTGATGTCCTGAATAAAGACTACCTACTTACTGAAAATAAAAGTTTAGGCTGTTTTCCCCATTTGACTATATCGGCTGCAAACTTTCAATTTTTTGGAAAAAATGTTCTTCTGAGGAACATTTTTTCCAAAATTTTCTATGGTAAGTTTGCAAAAATGATTTTTCCCATATTCTATGGTACCTACAGAGGTAAAGTACTCAACGATTTGAAAAAAGTCGGAGAAAAAATCTGGTCCTTAATGGGTTAAAGTTTTTATTCGTATTTTCGAACTTGCAACACTAAAATGGTCATAACTCCCTTATTTCTCATGCTACTTCGAATCTGAGTACACCGTTGGACAGAGCGTTGAATTTCCTATCCATTTAGTGGGAAACCCAGTTTCTTAAAGCCATTTGTAAAAGTAAAAAAATAAATCAAAGTAAACATTCATAATTTTTTCTCGAAAATCGACATTTTTCAGGCTAACGATTTCCCCGTAAAAAATACCGCTATCGTGGTGCCCCAAGTACCCCAAGATCTCACCTTTCCAACGGTATGTCAGTTTCAAGGTCTAAGAGGAATGTTTCTTTGAAAAAATTGAGTTTTATGCGAAAAAACGTGCTTCTTTAGGCATATTCCGCTAGAGTCGACCAAGTATTATTGCCTTCACTTTTCAAGGATTGCAATAAAAAGTCCACTAAATTAAATTTCCACTCGTATTTTACGTTGTGGACCTTCCTGAACAATTTTGGTACCGCGTATGTCCATCTGACAGTTTTTCTGACAAAATTATGAATGTTGACTTTGATTTTTTTTTTTTTTGTACTTTTACAAATGGCTTCAAGAAACTGGGTTTCCCACTAAATGGATAGAAAATTTAACGCTCTGTCCAACGGTGTACTCAGATTCGAAGTAGCATGAGAAATAAGAGCTCCCTACGAGTACTTAAGGGTTGGTCTTTCGATAAATCAGAAACACGAGTGTGAATCGCAAATATTAGCTGACCAAAATGCGATCGCTGTTCACTGGACTCAGTTTTGCGTCCTTAGTATGAGATTTTATACGCAGTGGAAGCGTGCTGGGCCCATAACCTATAAGATTTTATACGCAGTAGAAGTTTTTGTTTTACAAAAAATGTATTCGCCATACAAATTAGCAAAGGAATGAATTAAATTCAACAAGTGAACCAGTTCATCTTGGTTGCACAAATACACATGTTAGGGCGAGTGTAGTAGAGTTTTCACACTTAGCAACCACGAAACATAATTTATATTGAAGCCACACACAACAATTTCGCTTTATTTAGATTTATTATTGAAAACAATAAATAAATGGCGGTTTTTTTCGACAAAATCCTTTGTCGTTTCCAATCACTTTACTTATTCTATGTAGCAATAATGTGATTGGCAACGACACCGGACTTTCATTGTCGGAAAAAAACACATTTATTTGGAAAAAGTCCACAACCACAAGATATTGTGAAAACAATAAACCAAAATTTCCCGTCAAAAATCTTGCTTTTCTTGTTCTTCAAAGGTGAATCCCAGAAACACGCGATAAAATATCGATTTCGTAAGGACTACAACATGAGGGCTCTCCTGCCGTTTGAATCGAGGTAATCTCACGTTTCAAACGATCCGGTATTCGATTATCCTTCGGCCGAATCGGGTTAGAAGCTGTATTATAATAGTTAGGCGTATTCGGATCTCCCGCCCACTTCCGATCCGACGAGCATTTGGGTTACTCGGGAGGACAGGCTGCAGGTCAACCACGTGATGCGTTCAACTCCATCGGATTTGACGTGTCTCCGGGGATCCTCGAATAGGCCGATTGACGTTTCGATGATCGCCTGAGGCTGTGTGACCGCCAATCCAGGACACGAATAAACGATTAGGCTGCGAGGTTACCGTTTTGTCGATGTGTTCATAATATTTTGCACTTTGGAAAACATGAATTAAGCTTCAAATTATCAAAAAAAAGTCTGCCAAGTGGGTGTGGCACATAGCTTCCTCGTATCCATAACCCGATTGTATAGATGATCCGATGCATAGTAGTTAATCTCAAAACACCAATCTTTAAGTACTTTTCACTACCCTCATAGGGGACCATCTACACGCTAATCTGGTCAATCCTAGAATATTTCATCAAATTCGGATGAAAAATGTAAATGTTATGGCTGTTACAAGGAAATTCACATTTGCGCATGCGCAGTGGCTACTGTCATTCCAAAGGTGGTGATTTTCATAGAGGACCATTTAAATACTAATCTGTAACATCCCTGAAAATTTCATTGAAATCGGATGGAAAATGTAGAAGTTATGGCCGTTACATGGAATTCACGTTTGTGCATGCGCAGCGGCTACTATCAGTCCGGGGGTGATGATTTTTATAGGGGACCATCTACAACCCAATCTGCATAATTCCTCAAAATTTCATCGAAATCGGGTAGAAAATGTAGAAATTATGGACGTTACAAGGAAATTCACGTTTGCGTATGCGCAGTGGCTACTATCAGTCGGAAGGTAGTGATTTTCATAGGGGACCATGTAAATACTAATCTGTAACATCCCTGAAAATTTCATTGAAATCGGATGGAAAATGTAGAAGTTATGGCCGTTACAAGGAATTCACGTTTGCGCATGCGCAGTCGCTTGTATCAGTCCGAGGATGATGATTTTCATAGGGGACCGTCTACACACCAACCCGCACAATCCCTGAAAATTTCATCGAAATCGGACAATAACTTCGTATAGTTATGCGCGTTACAAGGAATTGATGACAGACGGACAGACAGACAGACAGACACGGAACCAAAATTGTTCAGAAAGGAAATTTTGATTTTGGAGAACTTTTTTTTTTCGTCCTTGAAAAGTGAAAACAAAGCTTCCGCTACCTTGGTAGACTCGGAAGCAATATAGTACCTAATTTTAGCCTGCATCAACTCTGACTTTGACGTTTGCTCCTACCGATCAGGTAGGGATGAATTCAATGAGCAATCATCGTGGTAAGTTCCATAAAAATTGTATAAACCTAATAGATTTCTTCCACTTTTTGAGTAAACCCAAAGAGGCTTCCCTAGCTTTCAGTGAATTTTCAACTATTGCGAAAGTCCAACTATTGCTTCCGAGTCTACCAAAGTAGCGGAAGCTTTGTTTTCACTTTTCAAGGATAAAAAAAAAAGTTCTCCAAAATCAAAATTTCCACTCCCGTTTTACTTTCAGACCTTCCTGAACAATTTAGGTTCCGTGTCTGTCTGTCTGTGTCTATCATGAATTCCTTGTAACGCGCATAACTATACGAAGTTATCGTCCGATTTCTATGAAATTTTCAGGGATATTACAGATTAGTATTTAGATGGTCTCCTATGAAAATCATCACCCCCGGACTGATAGTAGCCACTGCGCATGCGCGAACGTAAAATCCTTGTAAGAGCCGTGCATTTGCCGCCCTCCTGTGTGATATCAGAATCTCAAATCCTATACAAGCTATCACCAGGCCCCCATAGCTCAGACGTAGCGCTTTTGACTCCCACCCAGGAGTCCCGGGTTCGACTCCCAGCCTTACTGAGAACTTTTTTGTTCCAATCACTACTCACTTACATTTTCATCCGAATTTGATGAAATTTTCTAGGATTGTCCAGATTAGCGTGTAGATGGTCCCCTATGAGGGTAGTGAAAGATACTTAGAGATTGGTGTTTTGAGATCAACTACTATGCATCGGATCATCTGTATAATCGGGTTATGGATACGAGGAAGCTATGTGCCACACCCACATGGCAGACGTTTGTTTGCTTTTGGCTAATAATCTCGGACTCTTTTGTTATGGAAACAAACGGGTGTGTTCGTTAATAATGTGCCGAATAGTTCTGGATTGTGAGAAAAGTAGAGATAAGAGGGCCGACAAAGTAAGTTCCAGAGTGGTGACGTATTTTTACCAGAGTGGGCAAAATCATACTAATGAATACAATCAGGATTTTACATCAAAGGAATATGTTTATGTCATTATGAATAAGACTGAATTCGTAATCACACACTAAGAGTATGAATAAAATCATAATCACGGAGTATGATTAAGAGTAACTTCTTAATTACAGGAAATCTGTGATAATCACAAAAATGTTAGGATTACAATTGTATTCACACACTCTGAGTATGATTAAAGTGATAATCTCAGGAAATCTGTAATTAATCATAGGCATAATAGGATTAATCACGTTAAAAAAAATGTGATTAGCCACAATTTTTCCATGATTAATCACAGAATTCTACGATTAATCACAATTTTCCCATGATTAATCAAAGATTTCTATGATTATTCACAAGGAGGGTGCGCCTGATTTTATTTAAATTTTTAATCATAAATTATTTTTGACACCAGCCGTTCTCTATTTGGATGAGTAGACCTTTTTCTATGATTTTTCAAAGTTTCGAATGTTTATGAGGTCACGCGCGTTCAAATAGCCAGCCGCCCGCCCGCCCGACCTTCACCTTCTCTCCTACATTCATGTTCTGCTAGTATGCACCCTTTGATCACTATTCTTCTTCCTAGCCACCTAATAGGTACCTACCATCAACCTTCCCATTTCTAACTTCCAAAAGTTCTGTGTTAATTTGATACAGATACTGGTTATAATTAGTAGGGCGTCGGTGGTCTAGTGGACAGTGTACCCGACTGCGGTGATAAGATAAGGACCGTCTAGCGGGGACGCGCGTTCGAGTCTGGTCGCCGCAGAAAGTTTTCTGTCTATTAGACGATCGGCAATCTCTCGTTCCAATCCAGGGCGGTGATGTTTGGGAAGCCATGAGCGAAATCATCAGAACAAATTCTGATCTCCCCTTAGGGAGACAGCTGATGACGTCCGCGACGCCAAGAATGGCAGTCGGACGAAAATTCAACCTGAAATGGTTGCTTACTTTACTTTACTTTACTGGTTATAATTAGCATATTATGCAGAGGCTACTTGATTGATCACGGGGCGATGATTTTTATAGGGGATCATCTATACGTCAACCCGCATAATATCCCTGATAATTTTTTGTCGAAATTGGACAATAACTTCATGTAGTTTCACGCGTTACAAGGATTTCATGACAGACAGGTAGATACAAAACCAAAATTCTTCAGGAAGGACTAAAACGAACGGCTATAAGGCCACTTTTTGAAAATGTTCAAAATTTCAACACATTTTTCTTGGAGCAGTGTGCAAAAAATTTTGCACACTTTCTAAACCAATTACCCACAATGGGGTATTTCGGTGGGTCGGAAATTCAGGTTTTTGACCTCAAATTTGGATTCAGCACCCTTGAAAACCTATATACCACAACTTTAAGCCCAATGGTACTATAACATGTGGTAGAAAAATTAATTAAAGAGATCACACGTTTGAAAAAGGCGGGCCGCTATAAAGGCACACACACTAGGCAAGGACTACGCCGCGGACTATGCCACGCGCGTGTGTGAGTAGTATTTTGTAGTATCCAAGAGGTCCTCCAAGGGTTTCTGTGCATGGATACTTTTTTCAAAGACAGTTGGCTAGCTACGTCACGATTGGCTAGCTACGTCACACCATTCAAATCTTCAACTTTCCTCAGCTTCTCTGATTTTGGTTTATTATTTTCAATAATAAGCCTTTGGAATCGAGCAAGAAAAACAAATTTTTAACCCCCCCTCAAAATTTGATGTTTTACGTTTCAAGGTACGTAGAATACGAAAATCGAATAAAAAAATTTCCGTCCGTCCGCCGTACGCCGTCCGCGGCACTTTTCTTAGCAACACTGGACCGATTTGGTTCAAATTTGGTATATGGGCTCCATTTGGGGTCTAGTTGTGCCGCGAAGCTTTTGGTTGATGTAGGTCACTTCTAAGGGGTGAAAATTAAGGGTTGAAATTTTCAAGAGTGCCCTAGCTCGAAAACTCTCGAAATAAAGGTATCGTTTTTTCACCAATTTTAAATAGTACAGAATTTTTAAAAATTTTTGAGACCACCCGGAGCTCTGTAGGACAAACCGTTCGGTCCCTACGAGTATTTGAAGGTTTTCCTTCGATAAAACAGAATCATGAGTGTGAATCGCAAAAGAGGTCTAATCTCCATTCAAATTTTATCGGACTAAAATGCGATCGCTGTTCATTTCTTCGATTTGTATACAGTTTTGCCTTCTGCGTAACCAGGAATCAAATTTCCATATCAAGCTTTCTATTTTTCGAATCGAGTGTGGAGCGTTTAGTTCTTTCTAATAAACTTGATTGTGAAGGTGTGAAGCCATTATAGTGTGGTAGGTAGTACCTACCAATAGTTGGTAGGTAAAAAAAAGTTGGCAGGTAAAACAATGTTTGTAGGTAAAAAACGCTGCAAATCATTGCTCACTGATCAGATCACTGATCAGCTGAGTAAGCTCCGAAGCCATTTTCAATCCTATTGAATGGAGGTGCTCTTCCAGGCGTCTCCAGCATTCGAGGATATCTTCTTCACTCCTCACATCACTGATCAGCTGAGTGAGCTCCAAAGCCATTTTCAATCCTATTGAATGGAGGTGCTCTTCCAGGCGTCTCCAGCATTCGAGGAGATCTTCTTCAATCCTCACATCACTGATCAGCTGAGTGAGCTCCAAAGCCATTTTCGATCCTATTGAATGGAAGTGCTCTTCCAGGCGTCTCCAGCATTCGAGGATATCTTCTTCTCTCTTCAGATCACGGATCAGCTGAGTGAGCTCCGAAGCCATTTTCAATCCTACTGAACGCAGGAGCTGAAATTTGAGAGGGAAGGTCAAGGGAGAATACAGATGGTGGTAGGTGCTATTGATGGAGAACCAGTGATCTATACAGAAGAATGATCTATACACAAAATAATAAACCTTTGAGCAATGATTTGCAGCGTTTTTAAAAACATTTTCTCGACGAACAGACCCGATTACTGTTATTCCTGGGCCATACTCTTTTGAAAAATAAAAATAAAAAAAAATTGACTGAAATACCCCATTTGACGGTAATCTTGAAGAGAAATCCGTTTGCAGAATTAAAAATATCTCGATCCGTTCTCAAATAAGGAGTAAACAAAATTTTCTTCATTTTGGCGCTGCCACGTGGTGGCAGATTTGACAACTAAACTTGTTACCTTTAGCCTTAATGGGGGAGAGATGTTAAAGGTTCGTTCGGAGAAGCAGTCCCGAATGGTTCAGAGGGTTTCAGAGGAGTTCAGAGGGGTCCAGGCGCCTCTATCACCTCCCCTTTTCAGTTCCAGTTTGGTTATGAACTTCTTCTCCGAACGGACTGTATGATTGGCTACTTGTCCATTCACTTCCTTGGCTCAGCGGTAAGAGCTCCTACTCAGAAATGTAAATATAGTTAAGTTAGAAAGATTTAAGATCGATCCCTGGTCGAGGGAAGTTAATTTTTGATGATACGACAAAGATCTACCGACTGCGCCACTTTGTTATCGGAATGGCCTCGAATTCTCAAGTTGGGTATCGTAGATCATAAATTTCAAATGCTGTTCATATTCGAGGCTCTAATTTCACTAGACGTGCTACGGTGGTTACTGGTGAGGAGAGAGGGTATGTGATAAATGAGGGGTATTATTGTAATATACTCGTAGCTCGGATAAAAACTGATTTGAAAAAGATAGAAATATGGCCACCTTGGCGAGAAACAGGACTATTGATGGAATTTGACTAAGTATCATTATCAGATAACATGAATATTGCATGGATGTGGGAACATGGAGTAACAGGGAAAACTCAAGTTGGTATTCATCATCAATTTTCTACTTCCAAATATCCGGTTTTGGGCTCTCATAATACTCTCGTACGTCGGATGAAACTGTTTTGTGCAGTAGAAAGGTAAAAAAGAAGTTTTATCATTAACTGGTTGATTTTGAAAAACTACTCCTTAGCCAACTGGAGTCCCTTGCAAGTATTATTTACAGCAAAATCTTTATTTTTCGGTAAATTTCTTCCTAATGAGACTTGAAACAATTTATTCCAGATCTACGAATACAAAACCTCTCAACGGTAGAGAGAAAACGTGAATCTACATCGATGTCGTTATTCAAGCTCTGTGCTGAGCATTGGATTGGTGAAAATAAACATCAGCCATTACCAGAGATTTAGGTCGAGGGAAATCTCGAAAAAAGACACAAATAGTAAGGAACGATGTGCCACCCGGTAGGTTGCTCAGCGAAATAACTTCAGTGATTGTCCAAAGAGTTCGAGCGGACGGCTTCCCGGGCTGTTCTAAACTAATGAACCAAAACGACTCCACCTGCCGTCTGCTGCGTCCTTTGAAAATGCCCTCCGCAGGGTTCAACGGAGGTTTACAACGCGAAAAACCGTTTGGAGTAGAACAATTACGAACTCAGGGGTCATCGTGAGTCCACAATTCATCAACGTTACTGAGAAATCAACAACGCGGATCTGAAATCAGTTATCGTTGCGTTTAAGGAACAAAGAGGCACCAATAGGCGTCCCAAAACAGGGGCAAAAGAAAAAAGAAGTTATGATAATTACCGATGCACCCCTCGAATTTGTTCCAAATCTCCAAGCGACATAGATGTTCTAAAATCAATGAAATTTTCAGGGATTATGCAGATTAGGTTGTAGATGGTCCCCAATGGAAATAAATGTCTTGAAATTTACAGAAGCCTCTGCGCATGCGCATACGTAAAATCCTTGTAACAGCCATAACATTTACATTTTGGTTTATTATTTTCAATAATAAGCCTTTGGAATCGAGCAAGAAAAAAAAAATTTTAACCCCCCCTCAAAATTTGATGTTTTACGTTTCAAGGTACGTAGAATACGAAAATCGAATAAAAAAATTTCCGTCCGTCCGCCGTACGCGGCACTTTTCTTAGCAACACTGGACCGATTTGGTTCAAATTTGGTATATGGGATCCATTTGGGGTCTAGTTGTGCCGCGAAGCTTTTGGTTGATGTAGGTCACTTCTAAGGGGTGAAAATTAAGGGTTGAAATTTTCAAGAGTGCCCCAGCTCGAAAACTCTCGAAATAAAAGTATCGTTTTTTCACCAATTTTAAATAGTATTGAATTTTTAAAAATTTTTGAGACCACCCGGAGCTCTGTAGGACAAACCGTTCGGTCCCTACGAGTACTTGAAGGTTTTCCTTCGATAAAACAGAATCATGAGTGTGAATCGCAAAAGAGGTCTAATCTCCATTCAAATTTTATCGGACTAAAATGCGATCGCTGTTCATTTCTTCGATTTGTATACAGTTTTGCCTTCTGCGTAACCCCGTAATCAAATTTCCATATGAAGCTTTCTATTTTTCCAATCGAGTGTGAAGCGTTTAGTTCTTTCCAATAAACTTGATTGTGAAGGTGTGAAGCCAGTATGGTGTGGTAGGTAGTACCTGGCTGGTAGGTAAAAAAACGCTGCAAATCATTGCTCAAAGGTTTATTATTTTGTGTATAGATCATTCTTCTGTATAGATCACTGGTTCTCCATCAATAGCACCTACCACCATCTGTATTCTCCCTTGACCTTCCCTCTCAAATTTCAGCTCCTGCGTTCAGTAGGATTGAAAATGGCTTCGGAGCTCACTCAGCTGATCCGTGATCTGAAGAGAGAAGAAGATATCCTCGAATGCTGGAGACGCCTGGAAGAGCACTTCCATTCAATAGGATCGAAAATGGCTTTGGAGCTCACTCAGCTGATCAGTGATGTGAGGATTGAAGAAGATCTCCTCGAATGCTGGAGACGCCTGGAAGAGCACCTCCATTCAATAGGATTGAAAATGGCTTTGGAGCTCACTCAGCTGATCAGTGATGTGAGGAGTGAAGAAGATATCCTCGAATGCTGGAGACGCCTGGAAGAGCACCTCCATTCAATAGGATTGAAAATGGCTTCGGAGCTTACTCAGCTGATCAGTGATCTGATCAGTGAGCAATGATTTGCAGCGTTTTTTACCTGCAAACATTGTTTTACCTGCCAACTTTTTTTTACCTACCAACTATTGGTAGGTACTACCTACCACACTATAATGGCTTCACACCTTCACAATCAAGTTTATTAGAAAGAACTAAACGCTCCACACTCGATTCGAAAAATAGAAAGCTTGATATGGAAATTTGATTCCTGGTTACGCAGAAGGCAAAACTGTATACAAATCGAAGAAATGAACAGCGATCGCATTTTAGTCCGATAAAATTTGAATGGAGATTAGACCTCTATTGCGATTCACACTCATGATTCTGTTTTATCGAAGGAAAACCTTCAAATACTCGTAGGGACCGAACGATTTGTCCTACAGAGCTCCGGGTGGTCTCAAAAATTTTTAAAAATTCTGTACTATTTAAAATTGGTGAAAAAACGATACCTTTATTTCGAGAGTTTTCGAGCTAGGGCACTCTTGAAAATTTCAACCCTTAATTTTCACCCCTTAGAAGTGACCTACATCAACCAAAAGCTTCGCGGCACAACTAGACCCCAAATGGAGCCCATATACCAAATTTGAACCAAATCGGTCCAGTGTTGCTAAGAAAAGTGCCGCGTACGGCGGACGGCGGACGGCGTACGGCGGACGGCGTACGGCGTACGGCGGACGGACGGAAATTTTTTTATTCGATTTTCGTATTCTACGTACCTTGAAACGTAAAACATCAAATTTTGAGGGGGGGTTAAAAATTTGTTTTTCTTGCTCGATTCCAAAGGCTTATTATTGAAAATAATAAACCAAAAAGTTGGTAGGTAAAAAAAAAGTTGGTGGGTAAAAAACGCTGCAAATCATTGCTCAAAGGCTTCTTCACTCTTCAGATCACTGATCAGCTGAGTGAGCTCCGAAGCCATTTTCAATCCTATTGAATGGAAGTGCTCTTCCAGGCGTCTTCAGCATTCGAGGAGATCTTCTTCACTCCTCAGATCACTGATCAGCTGAGTGAGCTCCGAAGCCATTTTCAATCCTATTGAATGGAAGTGCTCTTCCAGGCGTCTCCAGCATTCGAGGAGATCTTCTTCACTCCTCAGATCACTGATCAGCTGAGTGAGCTCCGAAGCCATTTTCAATCCTATTGAATGGAAGTGCTCTTCCAGGCGTCTTCAGCATTCGAGGAGATCTTCTTCACTCCTCAGATCACTGATCAGCTGAGTGAGCTCCGAAGCCATTTTTACTCCTATTGAATGGAAGTGCTCTTCCAGGCGTCTTCAGCATTCGAGGAGATCTTCTTCACTCTTCAGATCACTGATCAGCTGAGTGAGCTCCGAAGCCATTTTCAATCCTATTGAATGGAAGTGCTCTTCCAGGCGTCTCCAGCATTCGAGGAGATCTTGTTCACTCCTCAGATCACTGATCAGCTGAGTGAGCTCCGAAGCCATTTTCAATCCTATTGAATGGAAGTGCTCTTCAAGGCGTCTTCAGCATTCGAGGAGATCTTCTTCACTCTTCAGATCACTGATCAGCTGAGTGAGCTCCAAAGCCATTTTCAATCCTATTGAATGGAAGTGCTCTTCCAGGCGTCTCCAGCATTCGAGGAGATCTTCTTCACTCCTCAGATCACTGATCAGCTGAGTGAGCTCCGAAGCCATTTTCAATCCTATTGAATAGAAGTGCTCTTCAAGGCGTCTTCAGCATTCGAGGAGATCTTCTTCACTCTTCAGATCACTGATCAGCTGAGTGAGCTCCAAAGCCATTTTCAATCCTATTGAATGGAAGTGCTCTTCCAGCCGTCTCCAGCATTCGAGGAGATCTTCTTCACTCCTCAGATCACTGATCAGCTGAGTGAGCTCCAAAGCCATTTTCAATCCTATTGAATGGAAGTGCTCTTCCACGCGTCTCCAGCATTCGAAGAGATCTTCTTCACTCTTCAGATCACTGATCAGCTGAGTGAGCTCCGAAGCTATTTTCAATCCTATTGAATGGAAGTGCTCTTCCAGGCATCTCCAGCATTCGAGGAGATCTTCTTCACTCCTCAGATCACTGTTCAGCTGAGTGAGCTCCAAAGCCATTTTCAATCCTATTGAATGGAAGTGCTCTTCCAGGCGTCTCCAGCATTCGAGGAGATCTTCTTCACTCCTCAGATCACTGATCAGCTGAGTGAGCTCCGAAGCCATTTTCAATCCTATTGAACGCAGGAAGATGAAATTTGAGAGGGAAGGTCAAGGGAGAATACAGATGGTAGTAGATGCTATTGATGGAGAACTAGTGATCAAAACAGAAGGGTGATCTATACAGAAAATAATAAACCTTTGAGCAATGATTTGCAGCGTTTTTATCCTAATTTGATGAAATTTTCTAGGATTGTCCAGATTAGCGTGTAGATGGTCCCCTATGAGGGAAGTGGAAGATACTTAGAGATTGGTGTTTTGAGATTAACTACTATGCATTGGATCATCTATATAATCGGGTTATGGATACGAGGTAGCTATGTGCCACACCCACTTGGCAGACTTTTTGGTTTATTATTTTCAATAATAAGCCTTTGGAATCGAGCAAGAAAAAAAATTTTAACCCCCCCTCAAAATTTGATGTTTTACGTTTCAAGGTACGTAGAATACGAAAATCGAATAAAAAAATTTCCGTCCGTCCGCCGTACGCCGTTTACTTCAGTTTTTCGATTTTGATCTTTACTGGTTTTGTGAAATGTTGCATCTGGGGACTAGATTTATCGATCTCAGCGCTTCAAGCGGCCGTAAATGAACTATTCCAGGTTGACGTCATCCTCTCAGTTTTTTTAATCGTTCATATTTTCTACACTGTTTTGTTTATTCGAAAATTAGGAAGTACGGAAGTATTCCGAAGAGCATCCCCGAGATCAGTTCTCCAACCATAGTCGTTAGGGTGGGCCGAAAAACCTTTTTTTTTGTTCGGTATTCTAATAGTGCGGAAAAATAGCAAAATGGTCCCAAATGAAGGAAACATTTGTTATGTTTTTTTTTTAAATTTTTTCTATTAGGTAAGTCTTCCGTTCGCGCAAAGCCGTTGAAATTGAACAAAAACCGTGAAAATCGCTTATTTTCCGAAATTTTTAAACCATTATTAAAATGGTCCTTTGTGGTTCTAATAGTGCGGGGTTAACACTATGGACCCTCACGTGTTCAAATCTGTCAAAAAATTGTCAACACGATGATGTTTTCATCTCGCGTAACATTTTTAATTTGAAAACCCGAAAATCGCAGAATTTGGGTTTCCTATAAAAAGTCTTTCAAGTGCCTGTAGTTTTCTTTTCTGGGCTTTAAAACATCAGTAAGGCAAGGCTGACGTCTCACGACGTTGATTTGTTTTGAATGTCCGTGTAGGTGAAAACATGTTCTGATAACTGGTGTCTTAGCTGATCATACTACTGTGCTCTGACACTCCCCGTCTTCCGCGGTGAATGCAAATTCTAAAATTAAGTACCGCTATCACGTTTATCATTTATTGTTGTTACGCTTATTAATTCAGGAAGTAGTTTAATCGAGATAAAGAGGGGGTTTTATTATTTAAAAAAAAATAGAAATGGTCAAGAGAGAGGCAGAGCGTTTGTTGGACGTGGCGGCTTGCTAATACCAAACTCATATCTTTTGTACTTGCAAGTGTAAAAGTGAGGATTGGCAGGGCAGAAAGAAGATGTCATTCATGAAATCCTTGCCACAGCCATAACTTCTACCTCTTCATCCCATTTCGATGAAATTTTCAGGGATTGTGCAGGTTGGCGTGTAGATGGTCCCCTATGAAAATCATCACGCAATGTAAATGGAAAAAAAACGAGTACATAGTGACGAGGAGACCATGAATATTATTACTACTAACATTTTAAAAACATACTCCGTGCATTTTGAATACAATATGTTGGTACACTGTACAGAAAATCGGAAAAAACTACTTATTGAGTTTGAGGTGCATGTTGTGTAGAGAATTTTTTGATGTTTTTTTTTTTTAACAATTTCAACCGAGGGGTTAAATTTGCTTCTAACTAAGAAAAGTACCAGGAGAGAGTAAATTAAGAATTACAATTTTTCAAGGCCATTATTTCCTGGTTCTGGTTGACGCAAAATCTCGCTGGGCGGAAATAGAGGTCATCAAGGAAACTCCTACGTCATCAACCGATTTCACCCAATTTCAAATCACGGGTACCCATTCGTCATTGTTTCAGACAACGCCAGCATATTTACTAGTGAGACATTCAGGGCAAATTGTGAGACGAATGGCATTAAACAAAAGCTGATTGCTCCAGGCCACCCTGCGACGAACGGTCTTGCCGAGAGAAACATTCAAACACTGAAACAGCGTCTAAAGGCTATGCAGGGAGAGTCTCTACCTATCGCCCAGAAAATTCAAAAAATCCTTCTCCGTTATCGAGCTACTCCGCTGAGCAATGGGAAATCTCCAGCAGAGATGTACCTTCAACGACAGATACGCATCAAACTTGATGCTATGCGTCCACATCACGAATCCCCATCCACTCAGCAGCCTGAACGAAACACTCGAATTTTAAAGGTGGGAGAGAGAGTCCGAACAAACTTCCATATCAACAACACGATGAATTGGAATTTTGAACCATCATTAAGAAACTGGGACACCTCCACTACATTGTAGTGTTGGATAATGGTAGGGAGGTCAAGCGACACGTGAACCAACTACAGAGAATTTCCGTCTCTCCACAGTCAGTGATCACCACCCCTCTTCCAACTGACCTACCAATACCTCATCAGAATGAAGTTCTGTACGATCCTCTAGTACATCAAGCAACAACGAGAACTTCTACAAGGTCTCAATTCCAGCCCGAATCTCAGTCCGGAGGATCGCCTCGAGTGTCCCCTCAAATCCAACCTCAAGCCTCCAGTCAACCGCGACAACCAGCAGATTCCATATCTACTCCAAGGCGCTCAGCAAGGCCAAGGCGACCACCATCCTACCTTCAGGATTATGTTCTCGATTAAGAGGGGAAGAATTGTTATATCTCTTCCATAGTTCAACACCATCCTACCTTCAGGATTATGTTCTCGATTAAGAGGGGAAAAATAGTTATATCCATAGTTCAATACCATGAATACCTTGACAATGTTTAAGTTACCATATAATAAAATACGTTTCTTCACTTTTCATGAATACAGCATTGAAAATATTAGTATTCACTCATCTTCATTCGCATCAAGGATAAACCAGTAAGGCATGTGGAAGGATCTTTTAATGGATTTTACGACCCTTGAAACGTAAATAGGAAATGTTGAGCGAGAATAAACTATTTCCTTGCTCGATTCTATTGGTGCAGTAATAAGGAAAATTATAGATGAATAATTGAAACTTTTCTTTTGAAATAATCCTGATGGGACTTGAGTACTTACGAGTAGTCAGCAGAGGCGTAGCAGTTGCCAAGTAGCGAGCACTTGGCAGCGGTGCAGGAGTAGTCTGGGAGTTTACCGATCGCGGAGTGCATGTTGTACGTCACGTTGATCCCGAACACGTCGAGCAAGCCGTCGGCGGCGCGCAAATGGTTGCCCTCCAGCCGGTCCATCGCGAAGTCGACGACGAGGAAGCTCTGGTTCGTCCACACGGTCGCCGTCGTCGCCGCGTTCTCCTCAGTTACGGTGTGGAGGACGCGCGGCTCGAGCTGGAAGGACGGCGAGTCCGGCTCGTAGTAGGCGTACTCGGTGAAGGTGAGGCCCGTGGAGACGAACAGCTGCGTGAGGTAGACGACGATGACGACGGGCGGCTGCGGCGTCGACGAGGAGTCGATGACCCACCGACAGGAGGCGGGCACGTCGAAGGGGCGGGGGAAGTTGGACGTGGTGATGACGCCCCGCTCGGCCGTCAGGTGACCGCCACAGCCGTCGCCTGCGATTCTAACTCCCATCGACGCCGCCACCAGAAGCAGCGCCAGCATCTCAGGTGCCGCTCATCACCAACTTGCCCATCCAGCCCTGAAACAAGCGAAACCACGATGATTCAACAACAAACTAACAAATTAATTTTAAAAAAGTCTTCCAAGTGGGTGTGGCACATAGCTATATCCGTATTATCCGTATGATCCGATGCATTATAGCTAATCTCAAAACATGAATGTCTAAGGGCCTTGCACTTCCCTCCACCAATCCGCATAATACCTGGAAATTCCATCGAATTCAGATTTATTTTCTGGCAAATATGACAAAACCACAACAGATTTTGGTACAGTACCTACATAAAATCGGTCCATGGAAACTAAGGAAAATGCCGTTTAAGGATGTCCGATAATTCAAAAGTATCGATATAATATCGTATCGATACATCTAGAAAGTACCAAAAAGTATTGATACGATACTTTCAAAAAGTATCGATATTTTGAAGTATCGATACTTTTGATACCTTCACAAAAATGGGTGAAAATTTCGTTTTTGTTTCTCTTTATCAGTGGGACATCTCTCCATAGCGAGGAAAATAATTAATAAGTAAAGTAAACAACAATTTCAGGTTGGATATTCGTCCGACTGCCATTCCTGGCGTCGCGGACGTCATCAGCTGTCTTCCTAAGGGAAGATCAGAACTTGTTCTGATGATTTCGCTCATGGCTTCCCATTGCCCTGGGTTGTGACGAGGGGGAACTGTGACCGACTTGCCCGAAAATAAGCTCCTGAGGCGAGTCCCGAACTCACGGCCCCTGCAACCGGTCCGAGTCTCGTCTCCAGAGACACATGCCGTAGCTCGCTCGGCCACAGCGCCGCCCGGATAGTAATTAATATAGAATGAACAAAACAATAAATCACACATTTTGCTTCCGAGTCTGCCAAGGTAGCGGAAGCTTTGTTTTCACTTTTCAAGGACGAAAAAAAAAAGTTCTCCAAAATCAAAATTTTCACTCGCGTTTTGCGTTTTAGACCTTTCTGAACAATTTTGGTTCAGTGTCTGTCTGTCTGTCTGTCTGTGTGTCTGTCATGAATTCCTTGTAACGCGCATAACTATACGAAGTTATTGTCCGATTTCAATGAAATTTTCAGGGATTGTGCGGGTTGGTGTGTAGACGGTCCCCTATGAAATTCATCATCCCCGGACTGATAGAAGCGACTGCGCATGCGCAAACGTGAATTCCTTGTAACGGCCATAACTTCTACATTTTCCATCCGATTTCAATGAAATTTTCAGGGATGTTACAGATTAACTTGTTTTGATGTTTTGAGATTTAACTACTATGCATCGGATCATCTATACAATATGGTTGTGGATACGAGGAAGCTATGTGCCACACCCACTTGGCAGACGTTTTTTTATTTAAAACTTTTTTTCTGTTTAGGCAGTTGTTTTCGAAATGCACTTGGTTGGGTTAACATTTTGTCCTTCGTAGATGACGAAGGGTAGCAGGTTATCATAGAGAGCAGGAGGTGGTGGTACATCATCTTTGTTTATTTTGTTGAAGTGGTTGGTCTCCCAACAATCTACATAGAGATAGAAGTACTGTCAAGTAGGTACCTTCATGTCGTGGGTGCTGCAATATATAAAATGTGAGAGATAAAAAAGTATCGCCTCCGATGCAGGAAAAAAAGTATCGATACTACGATATACAGGGTGTCACCCTAAGGCTAGGAACACACGGGGCGCCGTAGGGCGCCGACGCTTGCGTCAGCGTCTTTTGTCGCCCAAACCCCACGCGCACACACGAGGCGTCTTTTTTCTCAGTTTGACGCCTGCATTCACCATGGAAAGAGAGAAAGCTGTGGCAATGTTTATTCTCTATCGCAGGCTCAGAAAGAAGAAACACCGACTCATGTGGATTTACCCCATAATTTCTTTGCGAAATCAGAGTGGAGTTTTTTACACCCTTTATTCGGAGTTGAGGGAGGA
Organism: Apolygus lucorum; assembly: GCA_009739505.2. Taxonomy (NCBI): domain Eukaryota; kingdom Metazoa; phylum Arthropoda; class Insecta; order Hemiptera; family Miridae; genus Apolygus; species Apolygus lucorum. The sequence continues at coordinate 60,766,416 of CM019182.2, forward strand.
CAATGAAAAATTTAAAAACTATTTCCGTATGTCGCAGTCATCCTTCGATTACCTACATGAGCAGACGAAGCACCATCGAAATTGAGAATTGATTTGTAAAGGGGTAAATTTGATTTGTAAAAGGTTGAATTTGATTTGTAAGAGGGTGAAATTGATTTGTGAAACGGTGAAATTTGTTTGTTAAGGAATTTGATTTGAAAATGCTATACCTATCACTAAAATGAATTTTTTTTTTCAATCAGGGTACCTAGGTAGTGGGAAACTGACGAATCCCTTGGAATGCATTCAAAATTATCCCAGGCATGAAATATGCATGCACGAACAAACAAAGCACGCACTAAGCACAACCTCAAAACGTCTACCTTTGAGCGTCACGAAGGGAGTGGGGACGCCTCGTGTGTGCGCTCTGATGATGTGGTTCACATTTTAACACGGCTCCCACGACGCTCACTCTAGCGCCGTGAGCGTCGGAGTCAAGGTGCAGCGTCGTGGATTCTCCGACTCTTGCGGATAAAAATCGCCGACGCTCCGTGTGTGCGCTCTGATACAATCCAATGCATTTTAGCTTGAGAGGTGGAGTTGAAAAAGACGCTGACGCAAGCGTCGGCGCCCTACGGCGCCCCGTGTGTTCCTAGCCTTACGGGCGCACCACCGGGCGGGGTTCGATTCTACAACTAATTTGCAACAAAAAATGTCTCCTAGCAATTTTTCTTTAGAGGCTTCGTTTTCGACTTATTTCACATTTAAGATTTTTTTCGTGTTTTCGACCTTTCATCACTAAAATGGCCATAACTTCCTTAATTGATTGAGAGCAAATTCAAATTTTATTATATCATTGGAAAGAGCGTCAAATTTCCTATCTCGCTGATGGGGTTTTAGAAAATTTCAAATAAGACGAACGGGTGTAAAATAAACCAAAAGTAAAAAATTGGTAAAGTTTCGAAAATTTTCACTTTTTTCAAAGCTTGTTTCTCGAAACGTCGTGAATGGAAATTTCCATGCTGTAAGCCTAAAAGTTGCATGTGAATCCCAGCTTTCTAAAGGTGTAGTCATTTTTTTAAAAACACCACTTATTCAGTTAGAAATGTCGTTTTTAGGGCAGAAAACGATCATTTTCGGTTGTAAATCGGCGTTTTCCACCAGAAATGCTTTCCAACTTAACAAATAATTTGACATGAAATTTTACGCACTTTTTGACGCTGAATCGAACGGTAACACTTTCCAATCTCCTCGTCAAACAAATAGTTCTTTTCAAGCCCTTCAAGCAAACAGGGTACAACAACTGAGTCCTCGACTCCCAATTTGTTATCTATCGAAAAGATAAAGCTTTCTGCAAATGATCGGGACGATATTTTCAAGACAGAAGGCGAAAATTAGGTAAGTCAACAATTTGGAAGGAGTGCGAGTCATTAATAACCTGGACCTCCCTTAATGACAATTTTGGATAAAACGAACAACGAGATTGAGCCCTTGCCCAACGGAAAGGGCTTGAAAAGTACTATTTGTTTGTCGAGGAGATCAGAAAGTGATTCAGCGTCAAAAATTACGTTAAATTTCATGTCAAATGATTTATTAAGTTGGAAAGCATTTCTGGTGGAAAACGCCGATTTACACCCTAAAATGATCGTTTTCTGCCCTAAAAACGACATTTTCTAACTGAATAAGTGGTGTTTTTAGAAGAATGACTACACCGTTAGAAAGCTGGGATTCACATGCAACTTTTAGGCTTACAGCATGGAAATTTCCGTTCACGACGTTTCGAGAATCAAACTTTGAAAAAAGTGAAAATTTTCGAAACTTTACCAATTTTTTACTTTTGGTTTATTTTACACCCGTTCGTCTTATTTGAAATTTCCTAAAACCCCATCAGCGAGATAGGAAATTTGACGCTCTTTCCAATGATATAATAAAATTTGAATTTACTCTATCAATTAAGGAAGTTATGACCATTTTAGTGATGTAAGGTCGAAAACACGAAAAAAATCTTAAATGTGAAATAAGTCGAAAACGAAGCCTCTAAAGAAAAATTGCTAGGAGACATTTTTTGTTGCAAATTAGTTGTAGAATCGAACCCCGCCCGGTGGTGCGCCCGTAAGGGTGACACCCTGTATATCAGGGAAGAAAAGTATCGATACTTTTTTTAAAATAAATATCGATACTTTCAAGTATCGATACTTTGTGGGAAAATTAAACCAACAAAAAATTCAACAAAAATTATAACTCACTATCCTATTTATATTGTCTACGATTTCTTCAAATTTATTTAAAAAGGGATGTAATGTCACTCTTTTAAAGACACAGTTGTCAAAGTGGGAAATAATCCGAGCGCCTAATAACGTTATTTCTACCTTTCCTCTATTTATTATTGTGCTTTATTGTGCTCGAAAAGCCCGAGGGAATAAGCCAGTATATGATGCCTTTTTAATGAAATAATCCCGCGAGGACGGTTAATTTCTCTCGGACTCGAACGGAAATCCCTTCCTCGCTTAGGAATATCAATTTGGCTTGGAGGCCCGTTAATCACCGTAGGGCGATCATCTGTTGAATGGAGGATTCTGCTCCAACATCCCTCGTATGCCCGCCTTGTCCATTATCTATTGCTCGCGTCGTTTTCAAGGATTAGTTGGAATCCCGCTGATATCTGTTGAGTTTACCTGCTCGGAACAGGCGAAGGATTCCCTTGTTGAGGTTTACAAATCGATTCCCTGTGTTGCGACTCGCGAGCTGTCGCCTCAGAGGAACTAATAAAACACTCAATTTCACCGCCGGCTCATCAATTCTCACTGCAGGTAGTGCAGATGTCAGCAAGCGTGCCAAGTGGGTGGGCAGTTATCCTTCCTCACAAAGAATAAATTGGTCAGTACATTATTGATTTTGTAATGATTCTACGATTATGAGATAAAACCCACTTGTTGGAATCCAAAATCAAACTGACATTTTATTATACAAATATCTACAGTTTCAAGGGGAATACTGTTTCTACGATCCTTAACAATATGAACCAAAACCAAAATTCTTCAACATGTAACGATCAAGTTGCTGGGCTCCTTCATCTTTGACTAAAAACGACAACAGTTTTGTAGTTGAGCTACAAATACTCAAAAAATGGTTCAATTCAAATAAATCAGTCCTCAATCCTAACAAATCCAAATATTTTATGATCGGTACCTACCACAAAATATGACAATTCGAATGAATCCATTCACACAGTAGAATCTGATAAATTGGTCGGATTCATACTTGATGACCGTCTAAGCTGGAGTTGTCGCTAATGCGAAGGTGTAACATTCACAACCCCCGAATCTTGCCGAGACCGGCCGAATAAACACGAAGGGTTGCGAACAACAAACCATCCACAGGTAGAGACCTCATCAGAGTCAGTCTATCGGTCGCGTGTGTCCTGTGTATGATTGGTAAGTGAGTCCACATTCATATTCAACTCATTTCATACCGTATCTAATTGAATATCATGTACTTTATTGTTCTATTGTAATCTCCAGTCATCAGTATCAGTCAATCAACATCAATACAATTCAAATCAGTCAATAATCAAGCAGTAAAGCCAAGTTTCAAAGCTCCTTCAGACAAGTGAGCGCATTCAATTCAGTTCTCTCACAAAACTCAGACCCAGGCGACAGTCAGTCAAATACTGACGTGTCGAATTCAGTCAGCCAATCAGATATTGGTTTTACAGCCAGTCAAATACTGGTCTGGAGCAACAGCTCATGGACAATCAGTCACATACTGATGTGTCAATTCAGTCGGTCAGATACCGATTCTGGATCATATATCCAGACCTGGGTTTTGTGAGATATCAGCAGTAGTTCAATCATTCAGTCAAGAAACGAGGCGTCACGGTGGTAGGGTGGTAGGCGGCTGTAGGGGTGGTTTACGGAGGCCGCTAGGGGTCACAATCCCCACAGACTGGAGGTTACATTTGGAGATTATTTCATACAATAATCTTCATTTCAATCAAAGTGAACATTTCACTTGCCTACTTTTCAACAGACACTAATTGTGTATCATGTCAGTATCATCATCAAGGAACATCATGATGGAACCACACCAAATCAAATTAAGTTTCATCCCATTCAAATTCATTCATACATATTCCATATACAGACATAATCGTATTTTAATGTCCCAAACAGTTCAATATTCGTGAATATCAACACGATTCACGACATGGAGGCACCACCGAGATTATTTATTACAGTTTAGGAGTCAAGTTTATTTCGTTAGGTACTTGGAATGCAAACGTTTTCCGGGCCGTAGTAGGTAGCAAGGGACCCCCCTCGCACTCCCCTCTCGCTCTCTCTTCTTTTTGTCTGTTTGGACCTCCCTTCTCTGCCCTGCTCGGCGTTCTATCCTTTCGGTAGGGAAGGGGAGGGTATTTTTCCCTTGCATTCACTTCAGTCCGACAATCCTTCTTGAACTTTGGTTTCAATTCCCTCTAACTGCGTTGCAGTAAAACGTGCAGCCCCGAGACAACCTTAATTTGAAAATAGGTATTCAAGTTTCGTCTAGGTACCAAAACCACATTTCAGATCCGATGCTTTTTCTTTTCTCTGAAATTCCTTTTTTTTCCATTGTTTCAGAAATAATAATGAAATGGAGAAAATTCTAATTACTCGATTCAATGTAATAGCTGCAAAAGTAAATGAGGGTTTGACTGTGTGTAGACATATAAATGAGCGACTCACTAGTGGGGGTTCACTGAATCATGAAGATCAGATCAACATTAACAAATTGAAAACTTCAACTGATAGATTGACTTCAGAAATTCAAAATTTCTTGAGAGGTTCAGAATCAGTCAAACTTGGATCGGAGATTGGTGACTTAGAGAATAAAATAATAGAATACACAAACATTCAGTTAGAATCCGAGGAACTTCTGACTGAAATAGATTCATATACACTACCCATCACTCACGAAAATGAACCGTCTTTCCAACACTTCCTCAGCATTCCCAGCTCATACATCAACAGCAAGTTGCCTAAGATTGAAATTGCCAAATTTGATGGTAATGTCCTTCGTTGGCATGAATTCTGGGATAGGTTTACTGCCAGTATTGACAGCAGAACCGATATGAAAGAGGTCGATAAATTGACTTACCTTCAAAGTAGTCTTGAAGGAGAAGCTCAAAGAGCTATTCAAGGGCTCGACATAACAAACTCAAATTATCCCATAGCCGTTCAAAAACTCAAAGAACGATTCGGTAAAAAGGGAATAATAGTTGACGCACATTACGTGGCCATATATCAATTACCCCGCGCCCAATCAAATATCAAAGATTGCCGAAATACTCTCGATGAAATAGAAAGACACTTGAGGGTTCTTAAGGCACTAGGCGAGGACACTAATCATAATCAACTCAGAGCTACTCTCATTGATAAATTCCCAGACGACATTGTGTTTGATTTACGAATGAAAATGACTTCAGAAGACGAAAAGGTAGACGACATCCGAAATTTTCTGGAAAAAATTATTTCTGCTCGTGAAACCTCATCTTGCATGACTTCCTATCGACAGAATAATTACCAATTATCTCAACCTTCACTTTCTCATTTCACAACAGAATCACTATACACCAGCTATGATAGTAGAAAAAATTCAAAAAGAGACCAGAAAAAATCAATAAACCAAAAACAAAGTCAACATAGAGCTCATGCAACGTTCAACAAGACGATCAACACTGTTGACAAACGTAAACGGATGGCTTCTCCCTATAATAATTCACAATCTCAACATAGTCAAGGATATGCCTCTAAGAGGATGCGCCCTACTTGTATTTTTTGCGGAAATACGCATTTCAATGATGAATGTACCGTTTACTCAACAGTAGAAAGTCGAAAAGCCAAATTGATTGGAAAATGTTTTCAGTGTTTACAACAGACCCATACTGCAAATCAATGTTCAAATTTAAGAAAGTGCGTACATTGTGGTGCTTTTGGTGCACACAATCGGGCTCTTTGCCCACTTCAAAACAGAAATTCAGAAAATCAGAACAGACACTCTAAAAAGCAAACCACATCAACCATGTTTTCTCATACTGAAACGGACACAATACTGCAAACAGCAATCGCTCCTATAATAGCATCTAATGGGTCAACACTTTCCACTCGTATTCTGTTTGATACTGGAAGCCAGAAAAGCTATGTCAGTGCTAATATCGCAAAACAACTTCAATTAATTCCGTTTGAACAATCTCAACTAACCATCTACTCCTTTGGAAATACAAAGCCTAAAACAATCAACACGAGTCTCGCAAATATACAAATTATTGGAAATGAAGAAGTCATCGAATTAACCTGTTTTATTGTGCCCACAACAACCGGAGAAATTCCAGCCTTTAAGAACATTCGTGATAAATTGAAGGTACTTCATCCAACCTTGCTATTTGCCAATGACGTAGAACAAAGTTGCCCTGCTGAGATAATAATTGGGAACGACTTCTACTTCTCATTTATAAAAATGGAAAGGAAAGAAATTGCACCAAATTTTCATATTGTACATTCAAAATTGGGGTGGCTACTATCAGGATGTGCACCTATCGACCTATCTTCTACAACTCACCAATTGTCAATTTTGACATTCATTCAAACTCAACAAGATACACGTTCATCTAAGTCAATACCTCCTGATCCTCCATTACAAGACGACCCCATCAAAACCATATGGGAACTTGAAGCCATAGGCATCAAAGACTCACCCAAAGCACTTCGAGATGAAGATATAATTGACAATTTCAACAAGACCACTTTATTTGAAAACAATCGATACTTCGTCAAATGGCCTTGGGTGGAATACCCTCCAGATCTACAAACAAATCTAGGCCTAGCCATAGGACGTCTTCGCTCAATGACGAAACGTCTTTCAAAAGAAACACTCAATAACTATGACAAAGTTTTGAAGGAACAACTTCAGTTGGGCATAATAGAACCAGTGAACGAAAATCAAATTCCCATTGATCATCCAGTTCATTATCTTCCTCACCATTGTGTGATCAAGGAAGACAAAACTACAAAACTGCGAATAGTGTACGATGGTTCTGCAAAAATCAAGGGCAAATATAGTCTGAACGACTTACTATACAAGGGACCATCAATGTCAGAAGATCTAACTAGCTTATTGATCTCCTTTCGTGTTCACCGCATTGCCCTACTGGCAGACATTGAACGGGCCTTTTTGCAAGTAGGACTGCAAACTCAAGACAGAGACGTGACACGGTTTTGTTGGTGGAAAAATATAAATGATCCATCTACAGATGATAATATTGTTCACTACAGATTCTGCAGGGTTCCATTTGGTACTGTATCTAGTCCATTTCTTCTAGCAGCCACGATAAGACTCCATCTGTCCAGAGGTAACAATACCATCTCTTCAAAAGTGGCAAACTGTCTCTATGTTGATAACCTGGTCACTGGTACCCATACTGTGGAAGAAGCATTATCCCTATATTCAGAGAGTAGACAGCGCCTTGATGAACTGTCTATGAATCTAAGAGAGTGGACATCAAACTCTACCCAATTTCTGGAATTCATACCTTCAGATCAACAAGCTCAAAAAACACCAATCACAGTTCTCGGATTGCAATGGGATACTAAAGATGATCTTTTAAAAATTCCGGTCAAACCTCATTCTCTTCAACACAACATCACAACCAAGAGGCAAATTCTATCATGTGTGGCCTCAATATTTGATCCTTGTGGCCTTGTAGCTCCGTTAACCTTACCGACCAAAATATTCCTACAAAATCTATGGAAGGAGAACATGAAATGGGACACACCTCTTTCTCCTGCACAACTCAACACGTGGTCATCGCATATAAAATACCTGAAGGCAATCGAACATGTGGTCATTCCCCGTTGCTATATCTCCATCACTCAGTCAACTCAATTGTCAAACTCTGACTATGAACTCCACTGTTTCACTGACGCCTCACTCCAAGCATATGTGGCTGTGGTGTATCTCCGCTCACTTCAATCTGGCAAATATTCCACTAGTCTTGTCATGTCAAAATCCCGTCTTACTCCACTTCGTCAACGTGACAGCATAACAATACCCAAACTTGAATTATTAGCCGTTCTCATTGGAACAAGACTCTTATCATACGTACAAAAGGCATTAAAACTTCACCAACCAATTAACATCACTCTTTGGACAGACAGTCAAATTGTTCTTGGTTGGCTGAAATCAGAACGACTTTTACCTCCATTTGTGTCTCGCCGAGTCACAGAGATCAGAGGTTCACCCAACATTCAGTTTCGCTACATAACGTCCAACATGAATCCAGCAGACATAGCAACACGCCCTCCAAGTGATTCAACTCTACCCAGGACATGGTTTCATGGTCCAGAGTTTCTCACACTGCCTTCAGCCGAATGGCCTTCACTTCACTGGCAATCAGACCCACACATTCTCTCCTCAGTAGAGAACTGCTATGCAACCACTAATTCAAATAAAGGCGCCAACTCCGGCCCTACTCCATCAGATCCTATAGATGTAAGCCTCCCAGCAAGTGGCATTGTATTAGACAAAGATACTCTGAAAAAACTGCAACAAAATTACTTTCCCGAAGAGTTAACTGGAAAACAGACCAGCCTAATGAAGTCACTAAATCTCTACAGAGACTCAGACAACATTCTACGATGCAAGGGACGTTTCCGAAATGCCTCATTAAATCTTTCACAACAGTGTCCTATTCTCATTCCCAAAGCTTCACCCCTGATTCGCCAACTTGTCAAACGGCTTCATGAGATAAACTGCCATGTTGGAGTCTCCCACACACTGACTCTCCTAAGAGAACATTACTGGTTACCCCAGGGCAGAGCAGTGGTAAAAAGTGTCCTGAACAACTGCCAAAAGTGTATCAAGTATGGTGGTGGACCGTATAAACTTCCAGTAATGCCAGATTTGCCATCAAGTCGTGTCCAATTTACCACTCCATTCACATTTACTGGAATCGACTATTTTGGCCCTCTTACAGTATCAAATGGTGGTAGCATACAAAAAAGATGGTGCTGTCTATTCACCTGCACAGCAATTCGTGCAATTCATTTAGAAATCGTTGACAATCTTAGCACAGAAGAGTTTGTTCTGGCTCTACGAAGATTTTCTGCCACAAGGGGGACTCCTTCAGAAATCATTTCCGATAACGCTCCACATTTCAAGCTGACAGCTTCTCTCCTCACATCACAACAGCAAGGGAGACAAGCCATAACATGGAAATTCATCCCTGAATATTCACCATGGCAGGGGGGATTCTATGAACGATTAGTCGGCATTGTGAAACACTGCCTTCGTCGTACTCTTGATCAGACTCTCCTATCTGACAGTCAAATGCGCACCATCATCAAAGAAGTGGAATATGTTGTCAACACGAGACCTTTGACAACCGTTGGCAGTGACATTGAACACATACTTACACCTGCTGATTTCCTCCGTTCATTTGGCCCTTCTCTCCCAGGGCCTCCTTCAACATCAGCCACCATGGGCGATATCCAGCTACGGCTAATCTGTGGGTGGAAACGAACTTTAAATGTGGAACGTGAATTTAGACGAATGTTCATCAACCAATATCTCACTGGCTTACGTGAACGTCACCGCCTTAATCATAAACAACCTCGCATTGTTACTTCTCAAGCTCCAACAGTTGGAGATGTAGTACAGCTAAAAGGTGATTCAACCAACCGTGTTCATTGGAAGATAGGCATCATCATTGATCTTCCCAAATCTAGTGATGGTTTACTCAGAACTGCTCATGTCAAACTTCAAAATGGACAAATTCTTCATCGGTCCATCAATCACCTATATCCACTTGAAATCCAATCTCAAACAGATACTTGTGACTCACCCGAGCAAAGTGAACTTACCCCAACTCTTAATTCAGAACGCTCTAATTCAGACAGTCTCACACAGTCAACTCCAGCAAGCCCTCCTCCTCACAAATCTCACACTGATCACCATGAACCAGTACCTCTCGAAGACCAACAACAGGCTTCTGATAACACTCCAGATGTTCCTCCTGACAGATCTGTCCCCCGTTCATCAAGGGCAGCAGCACACCGTGCCAGGTTGCAGATCCGGAAATGGACTCAGTCTCTGTTAGCAATGGCTGTTCAAAATCACCAAATGACAGCTAATTTCAGCGCTCATGTCAATTATAATTAATATACCCTACACATCATCATGAATTATGTTTATAATCTCTTTTGAGCTAATTTTGATTTCATTATAATTTTGATGAACCTTCACTTTTTTCTTTCTTCTTTTCCTTTCTTTGGCGGGAGGTGGGGCCTGACCCCAAACAGCTCAAATATTATCAAATTCAAATCATTCAACAATAAGTTCAAAACAAAACAGTCATGGTAATTCAATAAATTACTGCTCATTACTTGGCGGGGAGTGTCGCTAATGCGAAGGTGTAACATTCACAACCCCCGAATCTTGCCGAGACCGGCCGAATAAACACGAAGGGTTGCGAACAACAAACCATCCACAGGTAGAGACCTCATCAGAGTCAGTCTATCGGTCGCGTGTGTCCTGTGTATGATTGGTAAGTGAGTCCACATTCATATTCAACTCATTTCATACCGTATCTAATTGAATATCATGTACTTTATTGTTCTATTGTAATCTCCAGTCATCAGTATCAGTCAATCAACATCAATACAATTCAAATCAGTCAATAATCAAGCAGTAAAGCCAAGTTTCAAAGCTCCTTCAGACAAGTGAGCGCATTCAATTCAGTTCTCTCACAAAACTCAGACCCAGGCGACAGTCAGTCAAATACTGACGTGTCGAATTCAGTCAGCCAATCAGATATTGGTTTTACAGCCAGTCAAATACTGGTCTGGAGCAACAGCTCATGGACAATCAGTCACATACTGATGTGTCAATTCAGTCGGTCAGATACCGATTCTGGATCATATATCCAGACCTGGGTTTTGTGAGATATCAGCAGTAGTTCAATCATTCAGTCAAGAAACGAGGCGTCACGGTGGTCAGGGGCGGCTGTAGGGGTGGTTTACGGAGGCCGCTAGGGGTCACAATCCCCACAGACTGGAGGTTACATTTGGAGATTATTTCATACAATAATCTTCATTTCAATCAAAGTGAACATTTCACTTGCCTACTTTTCAACAGACACTAATTGTGTATCATGTCAGTATCATCATCGAGGAACATCATGATGGAACCACACCAAATCAAATTAAGTTTCATCCCATTCAAATTCATTCATACATATTCCATATACAGACATAATCGTATTTTAATGTCCCAAACAGTTCAATATTCGTGAATATCAACACGATTCACGACAGGAGTTCCCATATTACCACCATTATTAAAAAATTGCATGGTGCTATACATGCATTGAGACGGATCTCCAAATTGCTACCCTCTGATTGCTTGAGAGAGGTCTACTTCGGGGTATTTCATGCTCAATGTTCGTACGGTTTGCACATCTGGGGAAACTCAAGTGAAATTAAAAATGTGCTTAAAATGCAAAAAAAGCGATAAGAATGCATCGCAAAAAAGCGATAAGAATGCAAGGCAGGCTACTTGGACCACTGTAAACCTCTTTTCAAGAAAATGAAGATAATGACCGTAATAAACCAGTACACCTATCTCGCATGTTGCTACGTTAAGAAGTGTACATTTTCGATGCGAGGAGAAATCCATTCACACCGTACGAGAGGAAGATATGACATAAGCATACCATTCTGCAGACTCAGTTACACAGAAGCAATTTAAATTTACATCTGTAAAGATTTTTAACAAATTGCCATGTAATATTCGCGAACTATCATAATATGATAGTTCAATGTCTTTTCAAATAGCATCTAATAGATTATAATCTATTTGAAAAGACATTGAAAAAATTCTTGAATGAAACGCCACATTACACTCTTCAAGAATATTTCACGAGTGATCTGAGTATTTTAAAACCATGACTTATTTATTAACATATTAAGCGTTATTATTAGAGTAGCAACAATATAAGAACTAGCAGCCGAGGAAAATTGTTAAAAGTACTCGAGCTTGCAGTACTTATATACGTGTTTATATCGTGATTATAATTATAACTAAGCTGTTAGGATTTCTCGAAAATTGAAGTTCGTGTGTGGTATCTGTGATATTCATGTCTTGTAACTGTGATATTTTGCGTGTTGTGACTGTGATATTGTACCTACCTTTCTCTAAATTGTCAACAATTTTATTTTAAAAAACCAATCTGTGATACACCCTGTCTTATTTTATATCGATTGAAAAGTGATTTTGACCTGTGATAACAATGTTATCATGTTTCTTGTTTTTTGTGATTGTTAAGTATATTATTTTTTTTTAATTTGACGTTTTGTTAGTATGTATCGAAGTGGTGTTTTGTGTTGGGTGGTCCGGTCGGCCCGGGGGCGGCTCGCATGGTTGGTCTCCTATTATAAGGGCCGTCGAGATCTTAATACGGCTTGATGGTTAGGGCTGTCTGCCTAGAAATAGGAGGTGGCCCCGGGAGCCGCCATGGTGGGTGGGTCCGGGACCGGCCGGACTGCCACTCACATTTTTCATTATAAATTTATTTTTTAAGAACTAAAACTTTGTTGATTGTTGACGCATTTATACCAGTATTAAAGGTGAACAAATAAAGAAAATTATTATTATTATACGGTTGAAAATTCACTCCTAAATAAGTCGATTTTTCAGAATATTTTGCCATTTATAATTTCCTTGAGTGCCCCTGGGTGGGAAATCCGCAAACTAACCGTTGAGCCAACCTTCCCTGGTAAAACAGGCAATAGTGAGCTGAAATGGTAGTACACAAAGGTTCATTATTTTTCTATATAGATCACTCACCAATTTTCATCCCTTAGCACCAACCCGACATCAACCAAAAGCTTCGGGGCTTTTTATAAATCAGAGAAGCTGTTTTCCTGATCACAGTCGTTTGAACACGAGCATAATCCAGATTTTGGCGAAGTTGGTAAAAATTGACGACTTTTCAAGCTAAGACTAACTGAGAAAAAGCCACAAACTCATATTATTCTAAATTTGGATACCCGAAGTGGATTAAGATAATTTACAGATTTGCTATTATTGGTTTTTTTTTCTAATTTGCCTGGGCTAAAGGAACAATGACGTTTTTGTTTTGTGTTCTTTTCGGTTCAAAGGCCTACAACAAAATAGAAAAAAAGTCTGCCAAGTGGGTGTGGCACATAGCTTCCTCGTATCCATAACCCGATTATATAGATGATCCGATGCATAATAGTTAATCTCGAAACACCAATCTCTAAGTAACTTCCACTACCCTCACAGGGGACCATCTACACGCTAATCTGGACAATCCCCCCCCCCACCCACCTCCCGGGCAATGGTGCCAGTCTGGCACCAAAGTGGCAATACTTCGTAACGTTGAACTTCCATCTATTTGTTTTGGTAGACGGTCCGTCGAAGTTCATTTCCGTATTCAAGGTGAAACACAAAAAAATAAAATAAATAATAAAATTTAAAAAACCATGAAATATGCGATTTATGGTGTTCTGGCACCATGGGGGCACCACTATTAGTTTCATGATGAGACAGAGAATAATTCATGAAAATGCGGAGGTATAATGAGAATTTTTCCTCAATTTCAGAACTTGGATACAATTAGTAAGCAGTAAAGGAACCGAAATATTGAAAAATCGGATATTTTGTGAATATCATCCCCCCACTCTCCCCCTCCTTTTGCAAATTTTGGTTTATTATTTTCAATAATGAACCTTTGGAATCGACCAAGAAAAAAAAAATTTTAACCCCCCCTCAAAATTTGATGGTTTACGTTTCAAGGTACGTAGAATCCAAAAATCGAATAAAAATTTGGCCGTCCGTCCGCCGTCCGCCGTACGCCGTCCGCCGTACGCGGCACTTTTGCCACTTAGCATTGACCGATTTTGATGAAATTTGGTATGTAGGCTCCATTTGGGGTCTAGTTGTGCCCCGAAGCTTTTGGTTGATGTAGGTCACTTCTAAGGGTTCCAAAATCAATTTTGAAATTTTGAAAACGCCCTAACTCAAAAAATTTTGATATAAAGGTATTGTTTTTCCTTCAATTTAAGAATCTATAGAATTTTCAAATTTTTTGAGACCACGCGGAGCTCTGTAGGACAAACCGTTCGCTCCCTACGAAAATTTAAGGGTTTATATTGAAATATATATATATATATATAAATCAAAATACGAGTGTGAATCGCAAAAGAGGCCTAATCTCCGTTCAAATTGGAGCTGACCAAAATGCAATCAATTGGTTGGTGATTTTGATTTTTTTCTCTTTTTTTTCTTCTTCATATTGGATGGTTGGTGATTTTGTAGACGAGTGATCTATATAGAAAAATAATAAACCATTGTGTAATAATTTGCAGCGTTTTTATACTCTGGTGAAATAGTGTGCAATTTGGAAGATTTATGAGTCGAACAAAAAAAAAGGAAACACTCAAAACGGTTGGAAATTGAGGCCTGGGCAGATTTTACAGGATTATGCCCGCAAACGCACGTTTCTTGAGCATTAACCCCCCCTTTCCCCCCCATAAAAGGCAAAACTTGAAATTCCGGCGACGTAGTGCACAACTAGATAGTTTTCCGCGTCGAACAAAAAAAGAACCACGAAAATCGGTAGAGAACTAAGGCCTGGGCGGACGACACAAGATTTTGTCACACACACACACACACACACACACAGACATACACCTATGGTTTTTTTTCGCGGATTTGGATTCAAAATGGTCTAAAACGGATTACTGTATGGTTATTGTTTTTTCTGTTGAGTGTTGTCCTCCTTCACCCCAGATCGATCGCATAAGGACGCCCAAGTCTTACTGTGGGATGTCCTAAAAAGGTGCAAAGGTGGAGGTCTTCCGGTTGACCCCCAGTTGATGAAAAAAAAAACGTTTGATCCCCGGGCATGAACGGTTGATCCCCGGTCGGATTCAATAGTGGGATGTCACGATTGATCCCCTAATCACGGTTGACCCCCAGCGATATATATCTCTATGAATCGGATATCTCTTCAGGCGTAGCTCCCACAAATCTGGAACAAACCAATTGGTTTGTCCCGTATAAAATGTAGAGTCGTCACAGAGTACACAAGACGTTGTCACACAAACAGGCACACACCCATGGATTTTTCCTGGATTTGGATTCTGAATGGTCCAAGACGGATTAGTGTGTGGTTATTATTTTTCCGTTGAGTTTTGTCCTCCTTCACCCCAGATTAATCGCATAAGGACGCTCAAGTCTTACTGTGGAACGTCCTAAAAATGTATTGTTCTATATAGTACTGTTCCAGAAGTCAAGATGGGTAAATTATACCGCGTCGGGATTGATGCCATTAAAATAGCAAAATCAGTCCAGAAAGAGGCCAAAATTTAAGAGATTTGTTAGGATATTCAACATTTTATCGGAGGAGAATGTTTATTAGTTCCTCGCAATCAATTATTTGATTTTTACGACAGCTGAAGCTCCACCAGAACGCGCTCAAAGGTACTTTTCAGCATGTTTTCAACACTATTCGACCCTTACGATAGAGGGCGAATGAAATGACACAATTTCAAGGAAAATGACAACAAGAGATTGAAACAAGAAGAGGAGAAACACTCGGAGAAAACCTTCTTCCCTGCCTCCTCCAAGACGCGGAAAATTAGTTTTCTGGGTGAAGGATGAAAGGCTTTCCGAGATATTGCAAACCTCTTTACAACCTCGAGCCCTTTCATATCTTTGTTGGCGAGCAGAGTCACTTGAGTCAGTCTCTGTGGAGCTGTTTTGCTTTCGAGATTTGTAATCAGTTTCTAAAAGAGAACAATTTTTCCGTTTCCAAAATCCCAAAATTCACGCCCATATTTTACGCTTGTGGGCGCGGGAATTTGGTAAATCTACTTGAATCTAGGTGTGGAATCACAAAGACTCAACTGTTAAATAGATTAAATTAAATTAACAGAATAATTTGAATACAGTTGTGGAATCACCGAGAATCTACCTTTTAACAATAAAGGTATCAGTTAAATGTACGCGTTGAGAATGAAGGGTTATCAGTTATGTATAGGTTTGGGATCACCTAAGTACACAGTCTACCCTTTCGCAAAATAAATAAATAAATAAGTAAAATAAAAATCGAAGATAGGTGTGGAAACACCGTGATTATATCATTTAAAAACAAGACAAAAAATAAAATAATACTGGTTGCTAAGGACGCAAACTGAGTAAACTCAAAGAATGGTGCAAATTATTTCACAAAGGTTCATTATTCTCCTGTATAGATCACTGCTAAGATCACAGCTTTGCCATTGTCACTACCTACCTACCAAATGTGACATTTTTTTAATTAAAAAAAAAATAACCCCTGAAAGACGCAGGGGGCACGCCATAAATCAACATAAATAAATAAATCATATATTAATGGGGGGGGGGGGGACTCACCCGACGCCGGCCCTAGGGATGAGGATGGTGGTGGTGGGAGAGAGGGATGAAGGGAAGTGCCTCTATAAAAGGACCAACAGTTCAAATGTGAGCCGAGCAGGACACGGGTGGTGATACCACGGAGTACGCCTACCGAGATGCCCAACTCCGTGGCACTTTTCCCGCACCACGACAAGGTCGCAGCCATCACCCTGATGTTGTTGGGTGCCACTCCTTTTAGCTCCGACACCGCTTGCCGTAAATCATCTCTATCATACTTTCTTATCTTAGCCCGCCAAGTCTGCTTCATGTCCAAGCTGCCATTGACAACTTGGACATCCAGGATAATGCAAGACTGGTCGGGCTTGACGGCAACGACGTCGGGCTTCTTACCCTGGTCACTTGGCATGTGATATAATCTCTCCCTCTCAACATCCCAGCCTCTAGATGACAAAGCACCTGCTATCTGCTTGGCGATCGCTTCATAGCTCCAGTCCGAGGACACTGCTGCACTACATGACACAGATGTTCATTTCTACTCCGACAGGCGCGACAGAGGGGTAGGGTTGGTTGTAGATGAATCCGCGGATCAGGGTGATGGACTGAAACCTGGTGGCTTATTGCGCTACTCCGCGGATTCTGTTCCTAGTCAAGGAGTCCTAGCCCTTTGGTAAGGGCCAGTAGCGGTTTGGCTAGATTTGTGCTGGGAAAAGCCTCCATGGGTGTAGGTGACCCAAGGAGGTGACCCCAAGGGGAAAACTACCCGTGAATGGTTAACAAAAACTTGAGGTCTGGCGGTCGTCCGCCGCTCGGCAGGTAATCGAACATGCTCGAAAATTGCGGCCAGTTAATCCTCGGCAGCCCTGTGAATGGTTGAAGTGAGGCCGACACCCGGTCGCACTCCCACCAGTACAGCATGTAGCCCTACCGTTTTCCTCACTTCTAGTCATCTGAGCAAGCAGTGGTTGGTAGCAGGCCCGCCATTCGGCGGAGTCAGGAGGTTTTGGTAGCCAAGTGAATGGACTACTGCGGTGGCTTCGAAGAGTACCTGGAGGGCCGCGGCAGCGACTCCAGGCATACATGTGAATGGGGCCCTTAAAGGAAGATTTGGGAATGCCAATGGCTGGCTCTGGGAGCGGTAGGGTTGTCCCACGACTACCTCTCAAACACTGCACCACAGTTGGCAAAGTTGCCACGCGGATGGCGTGAAAGTGTCGGTAGTCGCGGGACCCAATGCCCTCCGAAGCCCAATCTACCCATTGGGATGAGACAAGGCTTTCGGATCACTGTCGGAGTTCTTTACCATCTACTGATTCATGCAGCGCAGCAGCGAACTCAGCAGACGAACAGGGTATTGGAGCAGATGGTGTTGCTCGGTCGCACCATGCTAACTGCTGCCTGACAAAATCAAGATCAGCAGCCGCACGAGCGACCTCCCAGCTCGACCCTTGAAGGGCTAGCAGGTGCTGGCGGCGCAGGGAAGGGATACATGCCGAGAGGCACAATGCCAAGCCCACCGGATTTGACTTGTGCGTGAATATAGGCTCTTGGGATACCAGATGGGAACTTCAGCCAAGAGCACACACCAGAGCGGACTTCTCGATCTAATTCTTGCAGCCTCCCTGCCGTAAGCCTGCCAAGACTACCCTGTAGGTCAGCTTTGGCAGTAAGTACGTGCGGAGGAGGCTCAGCTTCTGCTGTGGCTTCAATGGAGCCTTGGTAACGCGAGCTAGCGCTCTACCAAGGTCCACACGGCTGGCAGTAATGGTGGCCACCCCCACGAATCAAGATGGAATGGGGGAGTATCCTACGAATTTTGACTTCATTTTCGTGGAAAATTCCCTAAAAAGCTATGTCGCTCACCCACCTGGCAGCCATTTCCCATGTCATATCAACCAATTTCTTTTAATATAAACCAGTGGTAGTTGGATTTCTACTTATTCGTGATAATTCCCCGCCTCTGATACTGCAAACACCAGCTCGGAATGTTGCCTCAGTTGAATATTCTAATTCCTCACACAAGGCTCTTCTTTGACATCTGATTCCAATTCTATTGGAGGAATCCCGCTGGGTCTCGTCCGGACGTTTCATTGAACGACGAACTGTATTTCAAAGGTGCGCTTTGAAAAAATTCCGGTACACGAGTAAATTTCCATGGAATCCGACTTGTACCTGCCGCAGGACCCGCCTGAGCGCTACAAAGGCGAAATTTATTATCCGAGCTCGTTACTCGTCGAGAGTACAACTGAAAAATGTCGAAAATATGTTTGTAATGAAATTGCAAGTTCAAACTTTCGTTATATTAAAAAGGAAAAGAGTACTGAAAGGGGGATCATCTTCCTCCCCCCCCCCCTTGAGAGAATTATCCGGAGCGCTCAAGTTTATTTATTAAAATCTTCTCTCGTGTATGAAAAGAATGAATTTTTCGTAACGATATCAAGGAGAGCATAACGTCCCGTGGAAGGTCAGAAACATGTAAACCTCCGCTCTACCTCTCTATCGCGGTAAGTTAATTATTTTGATTCGACGAGGAGCGTTATTAGTTAATTCATATGTATGGAAAAGTCCCATTCGCGCAGCGTGAGCGAGTTTTCAAAGAAATACACACTTGCATACAAAAATTAGAGCACAGCTATCTACTTCTTCGTTTGTCCCCTTCTTTTCCCCCTTATCAGGTTTTTATCCATTTGCACACAATGTTTGCAAACACACAAGGGAAAAGCTAACCAAAAAAGGCACAAATTCTTGAAAAAAGATGAATTTTTAATTGAATTAACAAATGTACTTCTAGATGATCCGATGCAAAGAAGATAATCTCAAAACACCAATCTCTAAGTACCTTTTACTACCCTCATAGAGGACCATCTACACTCCAATCCGCATAATCCTTGAAGATTTCGTCAAAATCGGATGAGAAATGTAGAAGTTGTTACAAGGAACTCACGTCAGCTAATATCAGTACGAGGGAGATGATTTTCATAGGGGACCATTTACACGCCAACCCACATAATCCCTGAAAATTTCATCGAAATCAGATTATAACTTAGTATAGTTATTGCCGTTACAAGGATTTCATGACACAGACACGGAACAATAATTGTTCAGGAAGGCCTGAAACGTTAAACGCGAGCGGAAATTTTGATTTTGGAAAACTTTTTTTTCAACCTTGAAAACATGAAAACAAAGCTTCTGCCACCTTAGTAGACTCAGAAGCCCCCTCGACTGGCCCAGGCTCGAAAAAACTGGCCCAAAAATGTGATCTTTTCGTTTCTCCTAATATAATTTTGAGTCACTCAGTGCTTCCTTACCAACTAAAAATCAAATTTCGTAATGAAGGCACCCACAACTTTGTGCCTAACATGTTTTCCACGAAGGTACTTTCTATCAAAAGGTAGGTACTATTTGTTAAGGAACTCCTCCAGTTAATTTTGAGAAGTTTTTTATTGAACTTGCTAACAAATTTTTGACCCCCATAATTTTTCGAATTAAAATTGTTTGATCACCGCAAAGTGCGAGGCAATATTATTTTTCATACTTAAAGAATAATATTGTATCTGATAGTACGAATAGATAGGAGTGGAAAAAAGTGTTAGATAACATAACAAGGAGGCAATTAGTATATATAATAAGTGTATTCTCCATCATTTTTAACACAAGTGGTACCCCTGGGGGACAAAAATCGATGAGATGAAAATGCAAAGGGAGAACGCTTGGCGAGCCGAGTTGATTACAGCAATCAACGATCTTTCAGAAAAAACGCTGCAAATTATTACTCAAAAGTTCAATATATTTCTATACAGATCACTCGCCAGCAAAAAACACGGCTTTGCCATTGCCACCACCTACCAACTAAGTTTTCGCTTCACAATCGAGTTTATTTAGATGAAATAAAATATTCACACTCCATTCGAAGAAATAAAGAATTCCTTCATTTAGAACTTTGATTACTGGTTGCAAAGGAATTAAATGGTTGCTAAGGACACAAAACTGAGTACAACTCGAAGAAACGAACAGCGATCGCATCTTGGTCAGCTAAAATTTGAACGGAGATTAGGCCTATTTTACGATTCACACTCGTGTTTCTGATTAATCGTAAGACCAACCCACAAGTTCTCGTAGGGAGCGAACGGATTGTCCTACAGAGCTCCGCGTGTTCTCTAAAAATTCTAAAAATTCAATACTATTGAAAATTGTTGAAAAAACGATACATTTAATTCGAGAGCTTTCGAGCAAGGGAGCTTTTGAAAATTTCAACCCTTAATTTTCACCCCTTAGAAGTGACCGACATCAACCAAAAGCTTCGCGGCACAACTAGACCCCAAATTTCATCAAAATCAATTATCGGATTCTACATACCTTGAAACGTAAACCAACAAATTTAGTGGGGGGGGGGGGGGTAAAAATGTTTTTTCTTGGTCGATTCCAAAGGTTCATTATTGAAAATAATGAACCAAAATCGACAATGATGCCGTGTTCTTCGCAGAAAAATAATAAACTGTTGTGTAATAATTTGCAGCGTTTTTGAAAATTGAACCCCTCAGGGCGGTCCATTTTCGAACTTTGACAATTTTTCAACTGATTTTTCTGTATTGGCAAACGCTATGAATAACACGTAGACATTGAATGTTCTCTATTATGCTGGTATGAGCAAAATAGAGACTGTGCGTTCCTCTTTGAATTTGCATGAAAGGCAAACAAGCGGATAATTAAAACCCACATTTTGACGATATGAGCTTTTAGGGTGAATGAGCTCCGGGCTGCAGGCCTTCCAGCCAATCTCTTTATGCAAACGAAAATAGACTTGCGAATAAGGGAGGTCGATCGCTTGCCTTCACTTACAACCCATAGAGCCGCTACTCCATCAACGGATAAATGTATACAGAGGCTGGATTCGGGGAGATCAGACGAAATCGAGGAGGAGAACTCGATTTCATGAATGATGAGCGGGAGGTTAGAGTGGAATCTTCAGAGCGACTCAGGATACACTTGGGCGCTCTGCAATCGCATGCAAAGTGGTGTCACAATCGCGGATGTGTTTCATGTCGAGTTCTCAGATACAGAAATCATGTTGGTGGGACGACCGCTGTGTTACGTAAGCACTTACTGAGCACAAGTGAAGAGAGGGAGCATTTGCTTAAGTTGGTTGGGGAAATGAGAGACGAGAGTCTGATCAGCTGTGTGAAAAGTGATCGAGAGGAACCCATGGGGGATGAGAATGGAGAGTCATACCAGCTCTGTGAGATCATTGTAATAATTTCATTTCTCAAACGGGAGCGTCATTCCACGGGAAACGTCAAATTTCAGCCACGCTCTAATTTTGTGAGTTCTTCTGCGTATTTTGAAACGGGGAAAAACTGACGACTAGTAGCGTTTTGTCTAACAATTTCTAACTAATAAAAAAAAATAATCATCAGTAATCTGCGATCATGTACCAACATTCTCTCCTCCCCTGGCTATTACGGTCACTGGCTTCACCATTTAGAGGTTTCTGTGACTGTCCATTAGGGTGTCCCTCAGGTAGGCTGTTTTGAATGCAGCTATGCTCCTGCACTAATTGCAAAATTGCCAAGAGGCGATACTTCGATGAATTGTAGTGAGAGTAAGTTTAAAAAGAAAACCTACTTTCTACTACATAAACTAGTGGACTATATTAGCTAAATGTTGACTAGATGATATTGCAAATTGTTACCAAAATTTACCTGGACTAGGGTGTAATGGAAAAAGTACAACTGAGTTCCACAACACGTTAATTAATTTATGAATGTTGCTGTTGATGCATGTGAGAGTAGGAACAACTTTGTGATGATACCTCCCTAAAGTGGCCACTGGATTGAGCGAGGAAATACCTACACTCAAGGTATCAAGAGAAAGAAATAGGTATTAAAGAGATGTTGCAGTAGTATGATAAATTTTCCTTAAACCCCCTTGAATGTTCATATGCAGGAAAGGCATGAGTCAGTGAGGTGATGGATGAAGATGTTGTAGAGAGCCCAAGAAGTGTGACCATCAGATATTTATAGTAGACACTTGTCAGCCTTACCAGTAGGTAGCCCAGGGAGAAGTTCAAGATTTTTATGCGAAACTTGAGATAATTGATGTGAGAGAGAGTAGACGTTCACGGATAACTTCTTGGAAACTTGATGCCAGTTCCAGGAAAAACGTTAGTAATGGCTGACAAGACGAGACAGACTCAAGAACAAAGGAACAAGGCGTGACGTCACAACGGCCTGTTGCTAGTGGAGAGGCACTGACACACACTAGGACAACTTTTCACTGATTTTATGAACTAATGTCGTCTTGAATAAGAAAAATACAAAATAATAATAATTAGATGGGTACAACCCATTATTTAACGCTGTAATTAAATGAAAAGGGTTTTATTGGTGCATCTATTGCGGGAAATGGAAGTTCTGGTTGAAGCGGAAAAGGATAAAGTGGTGAATTAGTGGGACTTGATTTTATGTCACTGATGCGGCGGAAAACCAGTGCGAATTTTGAAGTGAAGTAGGTAAGTCTGAACAGGGCTCTTTTAAAAATCTTCAAAAACTGGAAGTCTTACTCCCTCATTTTGTTCCATTGGGTACCTAAGTACCAAACAAAAAATTTGGTCGCCCTCGGACAATGCTAACACGTGCCGTATCGCGACCTAAGTTGATAATATGAGAACCACCAAAGTGCCAGCTTATTACGAAAACGCCAACATTTCTCTCGTTCTAGTCCGACTGAGTCTAACTTTTTACACGTTGATGGAGAAGGTCTGATGAAGCTCTGGTAAAAATTTGAACTCGATCGGATTGGGATAGTGGGCTGAAGAAATGTTTGAATCAACTGAAACTGAGGTTTCCTGGTAAAAAACGGCCCTCGGGGCTGGAGCCACACGATCTGTTAATGTAATCGCCCATCAATCGACTGAAATTTCTTTCCACCTAATCAAGAAAGTTTAATGAAGAAATAGGAAATACTCCAAAACTCTTGAACTAGTAAAGTGCATGGAAAGACCAATTTATTGGTCCTGAAAAATTATTCACTTGGGAGCTTCCTCTTCATTGTCTCTTCCTTACAGTCACCCTGCTGACAGCAAAACAGTTCTTCCTCTTCATTGTCTCTTCCTTACAGTCACCCTGCTGACACCAAAACAGTTCTTCCTCTTCATTGTCTCTTCCTTACAGTCACCCTACTGACACCAAAACAGTTCTCCCTCTTCATTGTCTCTTCCTTACAGTCACTCTGCTGACACCAAAACAGTTCTTCCTCTTCATTGTCTCTTCCTTACTGTCACCCTGCTGACACCAAAACAGTTCTTCCTCTTCATTGTCTCTTCCTTACGGTCACCCTGCTGACACCAAAACAGTTCTTCCTCTTCATTGTCTCTTCCTTACGGTCACCCTGCTGACACCAAAACAGTTCTTCCTCTTCATTGTCTCTTCCTTACAGTCACCCTGCTGACACCAAAACAGTTCTTCCTCTTCATTGTCTCTTCCTTACAGTCACCCTGCTGACACCAAAACAGTTCTTCCTCTTCATTGTCTCTTCCTTACTGTCACCCTACTGACACCAAAACAGTTCTTCCTCTCCATTGTCTCTTCCTTACAGTCACCCTGCTGACACCAAAACAGTTCTTCCTCTTCATTGTCTCTTCCTTACTGTCACCCTGCTGACACCAAAACAGTTCTTCCTCTTCATTGTCTCTTCCTTACTGTCACCCTGCTGACACCAAAACAGTTCTTCCTCTTCATTGTCTCTTCCTTACAGTCACCCTGCTGACACCAAAACAGTTCTTCCTCTTCATTGTCTCTTCCTTACTGTCACCCTACTGACACCAAAACAGTTCTTCCTCTCCATTGTCTCTTCCTTACAGTCACCCTGCTGACACCAAAACAGTTCTTCCTCTTCATTGTCTCTTCCTTACTGTCACCCTGCTGACACCAAAACAGTTCTTCCTCTTCATTGTCTCTTCCTTACTGTCACCCTGCTGACACCAAAACAGTTCTTCCTCTTCATTGTCTCTTCCTTACTGTCACCCTGCTGACACCAAAACAGTTCTTCCTCTCCATTGTCTCTTCCTTACAGTCACCCTACTGACACCAAAACAGTTCTTCCTCTTCATTGTCTCTTCCTTACGGTCACCCTGCTGACACCAAAACAGTTCTTCCTCTTCATTGTCTCTTCCTCTTCATTGTCTCTTCCTTACAGTCACTCTGCTGACACCAAAACAGTTCTTCCTCTTCATTGTCTCTTCCTTACGGTCACCCTGCTGACACCGGAACAGTTCTTGCTCCAGTATGTCTGAGAATATCGGCAACTGTACCGTGACTGTAAGGAAGAGACAATGAAGAGAAAGCTCTCAAGCGAATAGTTTTTCAGGACCAATTGGTCTTTTGGTACATTTACATTGTGGTTTACTAACTAGTTCAAGAGTTTTGAAGTTTCATTACACTTTCTTGTTAACATGGAAAGAATTTTCAGTCGATTGAAGGGCGATTACATAAACAGATCGTGTGAAAACTTACCCCCCCCCCCCCACCTCTCACAATTTGTTGGTTTACGTTTCAAAGTAATTAGAATCCGAAAATCGAATAAAAAAAATTTTCCGTCCATCCGCCGTATGCGGAACTTTCCTTAGTTCCCATGGACCGATTTTGATGAAATTTGGTATGTGGGCTCCATTTGGAGTCTAGCTGTGCCGCAAAGCTTTTGGTTGATGTCAGTCACTTCTAAGGGGTGAAAATTGGGTTGACATTTTCAAAAGTGCCCTTGCGCAAAAAATATCGAAATAATGTATCGTTTTTCACCAATTGTCAATAGTATTGAATTTTTAGAATTTTTAGAGAACACACGGAGCTCTGTAGGACAATCCGTTCGCTCCCTATGAGAACTTAAGGGTTGGTCTTACGATAAATCAGAAACACGAGTGTGAATCGCAAAAGAGGCCTAATCTCCGTTCAAATTTTAGTTGACCATGATGCGATCGCAGTTCGTTTCTTCGAGTTGTATTCAGTTTTGCGTCCATACGACCATTTATTTCCTTAGTGTAATGTCATACATCTATGTTCAGTAGTTCTCCAATAAAGTGACGTGTAGGAAAACCCAGAGTGGCATGAGTCATCACCAACACAGGCGAGAGGAGGAAGGGAAAGAACACGTCATCTGACGTCACCTTTTTTCCACTCTCCCCTCACCATAGTAACTTGAGTATATAAGCCACACTCAGGGGTCTTCCTACATGCATTCGTACCTCGTCTATCCGACTTATCATTTCTTGTCTTACCTAGAGCCCAGTTCCTCAGAGGGAACGGTTTGCCCCATAAAGGCGCCGAACCTCTAGCTTCCCTTAGGGACCTCTTCAGAACAGTAGGCCTCACTAGGTAAATGTTCCACCTCCCGCCAGAAGGTCTGTCATCAGACACCGAGGTTGAAGGATAGATTCTACAAGCACTTATCCGTACGGTAGGCCACAAGGCGCTGCGAGTGGAGTGCTAGAGCCCTAGGCTTTAGGGATCAGTCTCTCCGTTGAGTAGGATTCAGGCTAGGAACAATTCAGCGCATCGAGAGGACCATCGCCCTCACTCGACAACACGCAGAAGACAACACTTAACAACCAGTAATCAAATTTCTAAATGTAGGAAAAGATTTCCTTCTACCGTTCAGGTGTTCAACGCAATGCAGGTGCCCGACGTAACGGAGTGTCGAAAGTAACAGTCTATTTCTATTTCAGTTGGGTGGTGTACAAAAACTTTAAAAAAAAATTTCGTTCATGAAAACGGGGTGACCAGATTATTATTTGAAGTTTTTTCAATGTTCAACGAAGAGGTTGATTGTATAATGCGGTGTGCGCATGGGTCGGAAAAACTGTTTATTGTTATAATTAATCTAAATTAGACCTCATTCTTAGAATTTTGACACCAACCGCGACCTTCTAGCGTGAGAAGACCTTTTTATAAAAATTTTCAAAGTTTCGAATGTTTATGACGTCACAGTATGTTGGATAGATGGGCCGAGCACTTCAGTGAGTTGCTCGCTGGCGAGCTGGAGCCTGATGCTGATCTGGTGGTGGAGCACGTCGAAGAGCATAACGTGGAGTTGGTTGCACCACCCACCCTTGTGGAAGTTAAAGACTCCATACATCGGTTAAAGAACAACAAAGCCTCTGGAGACGACTCCCTTGTCGCTGAGTTTTTCAAGCATGGGGGAGATCACCTGCATGGCGAGCTCCATTCCCTCATCATGATGATTTGGGAGGCTGAGAGGATGCCGAGGGAGTGGTCCACAAGTGTCATCTGTCCAATCTTCAAAAAGGGAGACAAACTTCGATGTGAGAACTACCGGGGTATATCACTTTTGGCTGTCGCGTACAAGATATTTTCCAACATTGTGGTCACTAGGCTTAACGTATACGCAGAAAACCTGCTGGGTGATTACCAGTGTGGATTTCGGCGAGGACGTGGGACTGCTGATCAGATCTTTAATATGAGGCTTACCATGGAGAAGTGCTGGGAGTATAATATCGGTCTGCATATACTCTTCATCGATTTCCGCCAGGCTTTTGACCGGGTCAGCCGAAGTGGGCTCATGAAAGCATTAACCGAATTCCGAATACCGGGAAAAATCAGGAGACTGATCCTCATGACCCTGAAGGACAGTAATGCAAAGGTTCTATTCAATGGAGAAATGACCAAGCACTTCTCAGTGGACTCCGGAGTACGACAAGGCGATGCACTGTCTGCAACGCTCTTCAACCTTGCTCTGCACTACGTCATCAAGAAGCTAAATGTTACAGGTAACATCACAAGCAAATGTAAGCAACTATGTGCCTATGCAGACGACATCGGGCTGGTGGCAAGAAGCATGCATGATCTCGAGGAAATGTTTGTTGAGATCAAGAATGAGGGACAAAAAATGGGTCTGGTGATCAATGTCGACAAGACAAAATACATGTACATGCCTCGTCATGGAGAGCGAGAGTCCTCGCAAAATGTTACGCTGGGCGGGTGCACATTTGAAAAGGTTCGGTCATTCACGTATCTGGGCGTAGAGCTCAATGACGAGAATAAAGGAATAAACGAAATAAAAAGGCGAATATTGAATGGAAATCGTGCGTATTTTGCGAACCTCAAGCTGTTCCGTTCAACACTACTCTCCAGGACCACTAAGACCAGACTCTATCGCACCCTGATTCGTCCCATCGTCACTTATGGTGCTGAATCATGGACGCTAACTGCTGCCGCTGCCAATATGCTTCGTATCTTCGAGCGAAAAATTCTCCGGAAAATTCTTGGTCCCGTGCGCGTAGACGGAGGTTGGAGAATACGGACCAACCGTGAGCTGATGGAGTTGTACCAACAGGAGGACATAGTACAGTTTGTCAAAGTCCGTCGGATGGAGTGGCTGGGGCATGTTCAGCGCATGCCGCAGGACAGAATGCCTCACGTGCTGCTACACGCTAGTGTCATGGGAAAAAGAAGAGCAGGACGGCCGAGAGTTCGCTGGATCCAGGATGTGGAGGCGGATCTGAGACGTCTGGGAACCAGGAACTGGAAACAGAGGGCCGCAGACCGAACTGGATGGCGGAAGATTGTGAGGGAAGCCAAGGCCCACCCAGGGCTGTAGAGCTACGTAAAGAAAGAAAAGAAGAAAGAAGATGACGTCACAGTGAGCTGGGGGGTCCCGCCCAGGCGGGAGGGGCGCGTGACGTCATAAACATTCGAAACTTTGAAAAATCATAGAAAAAGATCTACTCATCCAAAAAGAGAACGGCTGGTGTCAAAATTCTCAGGATGAGGTCTACTCTCGATTAAAAATTTTAAAAAAATCAGGCGCACACCCCATTTCAACGATTTGTGCTATGAGGCACACCCACAAGGCAGACTACTCTGTCATACAACGATTTTCTTAACCAAAGCTTTGATGATGATTTGAAAATTCGCTTATAAACTCATACTGCATGAGTGGATTTTTTTAGAGGTCTGGCAACAGAATAAATGGAATTTCGAGGCCTCCACACACTCACTATTCTCACTAAAAGCTTTTCGCCGACCGCAATGCTTTTGAAAGGAGTCGATTTTTCCCCTCCATTTCAAGGGGACCACTTCGCCGTGCGGTCGATCTGATCTCCTCAACTGCATTTTTTCTGGTCGAATACTCGCTTTCCCAAATGGCCGCCATTACAGTCATTGCAACGGAGGAATCAATTCCAACGAACAGGCGAAAAAAATGTGCACGTTTTGTGTGATTTTGACAGACGTTCTGAGCTATTATATAATCGAACTCCTTTTTGGCTAAGTATAGGTAATTAGCTGGAACTAAACTGCGGTATCGAGCTGCCGTTTGACCAAATTTATATAAATAGCCCGAAGTAAATAATATGAATTCCAGACATTTCATTTCAAGTCAACTGTGATACCATTCTTCCGATACAGACAGGTAGACAACTTCCCGACTTCTTCAAAGCCCCTAAAAGGTGAAGGGAATCGTAGTTTCCCGCATACCTGCGGGTTCGTTATTACAAGGAGTTGGATGTTTTACAAAAGGGTCGACTTAGTTCCCCCCATCAATCTTTGTACTCAATCTTGAATTTTGGTTTATTATTTTCAATAATAAACCTTTGGAATCGACCAAGAAAAATTTTTTTTTACCCGCCCCTCAAAATTTGTTGGTTTACGTTTCAAGGTACGTAGAATCCAAAAATCTAATGAAAATTTGACCGTCCGTCCGCCGTACGCGGCACTTTCCCCACTTAGCATTGACCGATTTTTATGAAATTTGGTATGTAGGCTCCATTGGGGTCTAGTTGTGCCCCGAAGATTTTGGTTGATGTAGGTCACTTCTAAGGGTTCAAAAATGAATTTTGAAATTTTGAAAACGACCTAACTCAACAAATTTTGATACAAAGGTATTGTTTTTCCTTCAATTTAAGATTCTATAGAATTTTTAGAATTTTTTGAGACCACTCGGAGCTTTGTAGGACAAACCGTTCGCTCCCTACGAGGATTTAAGGGTTGGACGTACGATAAATCAGAAACACGAGCGTGAATCGCAAAAGAGGCCTAATCTCCGTTCAAATTTTAGCTGACCGAAATGAGATCGATGTTTTTCTTCATGTTGGATGGCTGGTGGCCTTGCAGACGAGTGATCTATATAGAAAAATAATAAACCATTGTGTAATAATTTGCAGCCTTTTTTTACTCAATCTTGAAGGCGGAACGGATTGGCGGTCTAGGGATTTTAGGGTACCTCAGAGGGATTTTAGATTGTTAAGGTGGGTATTCCCCAATACTCTTTGATTTCCGTTACCAATCATTCGTGGTAGAAAGTCGCTTCTCTTCGCCATTACACCCGCACCAACCTCATAATTATTTGCTATTTATAACTCTATTTGTTCATTTATATCAATGTGGTCATTTTTAAATTTAAATAAAATTGTAATTCCTATATACTTCATTCAAAATATTTTTTACATACGTTGAAATTAATTTCAAATTGATTTACCATTTATCAAGTCACATTACACTTCTGCTGAAAAATATTATGATAATGATCTTCAAAGATATATTATAATATGCTTTCTGTATAGTTGTACAAGAAATTTGAACACACTTAATTAATTAAACAAAACTCTCGTTTTGCGAATAGGCATTCTAATTTGGATAAAATATAGTTAGATTTAAATTTTAATGGAATGACAAATTCAAAACAATCAACATTGTTGAGTACCAGTATCAGCCAGGAGTGTCCTATACTGGTCAGATATTGATACTGATCTGACATAGTTGAGTACCTGTACGAGACAGGGGTGTCTGATACTGGTTAGATCTGGATACTGACCGGACATTGTTGAGTACCAGTATCAGCCAGGAGTGTCCTATACTGGTCAGATATGGATACTGATCTGACATAGTTGAGTACCTGTACGAGACAGGGGTGTCTGATACTGGTTAGATCTGGATACTGACCGGACATTGTTTAGTACCAGTATCAGCCAGGAGTGTCCTATACTGGTCAGATATGGATACTGATATGACATTGTTGAGTACCTGTACCAGACAGGGGTGTCTGATACTGGTACTCAACAATGTCTGATACCTACTCGAATTTGGTTCAATTCAATGATTTTTTGAACAAAATCAGGACTTCAGTTAAAACATTAAAATTTATGTAATGATTTTTTAAAACATTTTGTACGAAAAGCGTCTGTACTTACTTTTAAACAAATTTACATAATAAAAGAGTTTAAAAAAAGGAAGTTTGAAGTGACTTTTCTGGGCCTGGAGGTCGTCTGATACCATCCCTTACTGGTGCTATCCACATTCCTGCGTGACTAACACTGGTAAAAACATAAGGATCCTTTGATTTCCAAGTCTTGGTGAGTTGTCAAGAAGTTGGGGCACCTAATTATGTCATCTGATGAATGTCTGATGAAATCACGCCTCGCAGTATAAAGAAACCGGAGAATCTCCGCTTGTGTCTGATACTGGTGCCCCTACTACGTGTTTCTTAGACGTGACTCAAAAACTTCCCTGTTGACATTACTCATTGAAATTAGCAAGGGGATTTTTCACAATTTCTTCACAAACTTGGAATGTTTTCTGGAAAATAACTAAAGCTATCGTCCACAATGGCCAAAGAGGAATCATTTTGTAATGTTTCAAAACGGGTTTGAATGAAGAAAATTTGCAAAATTTCAAAAGGCATTCCAATCCCAATAACTTTATTTTTTTGGAAATTCGCTTACACGTGTGGCACTAATGATCCCGAAACCCCTTTGATTGATAGCTCATCTGTATCTCATTAATCTACGTTTCAATCAATAATGTAACAGTACCGTCATTGGGGGATGAACTTGTCAGTCGGGCTCAGCTGGGACGTCGGGGCCTTACGTCTGCTTTTGATTAGCTGTCCGGAATTTTTTTCCTCCGTTTTTTTCCAGTCCTCACACGCTTTCTCCTTGAAAGGCAATCATGTTGAAACTAGTTTTTCACTTCATTTTTTTTTCCTGAATCAATTTTTCGACGTCGGGAAAACGGAAGTCTGATCTCCTTTTCGATAGATGGCTCGGTGAAATACTGTCATCTGCCACAGGGAACAGGTCAGCGACCTTACAAGAGGGTCGGAAAATGTAATACAGTTTCATAGGGAGACGAGAACAATTCTTTGTGGGAGGCTAGAGCTAAACACCTTGTGGTTGAGATTTACGGAAATTAGACAAATCCGTGTGGAGGCCAAATTTACTGATTTTGGTTTATTTATTTCAATAATAAACCTTTGGAATCGACCAAGAAAAAAATTTGAGCTATCCAACGGTATAATCAAAAAACCAAAACGCTTGCATACGAGTCGGCAACCCATTGGGACATTTTATGTTTCACTTTCTGAGATCACCTTCCAATTCATAGCGGACCATCCTCTATTTATATACATACAATCCCAACAACTACCCCGCCCCCCGTATTGAATTTTTTGAATCGAATGAGACCATCAAGGGCTCTGTAGGACCGATCGTTCGCTCCCCATGAGAACTTAAGGGTTGGGCTCATGATAAATCAGAAACACGACTATGAATCGCAAAAAAGGCATAATTTCCGTTCAAATTTTAAATGACCAAAATTTGTTTCTCAGAGTTGTACTCAATTTTGCGTCCTTAGCAACCAGTAGTCAAATTTCCTAATCAAGGCAACCAGATCCGAATTGTGTGTGAAGCGTTTGTTATTTATTCAAAACAACCATGATTGCGAAGCGAAAATATGGTTGGTAGGTGGTGACAATGGCAAAGCCGTGTTCTTTGTAGGCGAGTGATCTACACAGAAATATAATACACCTTTGTGTAATGATTTGCAGCGTTTTTTAAATCTGTGGGCAAAACAAGATTGTGCTATGCTGGCCAAGTATGAGGCTCACAGGGAGGTGGAAATGCTCTTCGAATTCGTCAAACCGGAAAACAAGTGGGTGTGACACATAGCTTCCTCGTATCCATAACCCGATTATATAGATGATCCAATGCATAGTAGTTAATCTCAAAACACCAACCTCTAAGTACCTTTCACTACCCTTATAGGGTAGTGTAGACCATCTACACGCTACTCTGGATAATCCTAGAAAATTTCATCAAATTCGGATGAAAAATGTAAGTGAGTCACTACTCAAAAAATCCAAAAATATCTTGGCTCGGCTGGGAATCGTACCCGAGACCTCTGACTTGTCAAAATGACTCGCTGTACATGTGCTACGGGCGCCAGACAGTTGGTGGTGTAGAATTTGAGGTTCTGACGTACGCACGGCTGTTACACGGATTTTACGTTCGCGCATGCGCATCGACTACTATTAGTCCGGGGGTGATGATTTTCATAGGGGACCATTTACAATCTAATTGAAATCGGATGGAAAATGTAGAAGTTATGGCCGTTACAAGGAATTCACGTTTGCGCATGCGCAGTCGCTTCTATCAGTCCGGGGATGATGATTTTCATAGGGGACCGTCTACACACCAACCCGCACAATCCCTGAAAATTTCATCGAAATCGGACAATAAATTCGTATAGTTATGCGCGTTACAAGGAAATCATGACAGACGGACAGACACACAGACACGGAACCAAAATTGTTCAGAAAGGTCTAAAACGCAAAACGCGAGTGAAAATTTTGATTTTGGAGAACTTTTTTTTTTCATCCTTGAAAAGTGAAAACAAAGCTTCCGCTACCTTGGTAGACTCGGAAGCAAAAGTAACGTGAGTCACTTTGACGTAAAATCTGAATTTGGTTGCATCCTGAACCTTCCTATCAGGAGGGCTCTGATCACCCCTGGACATCAAGAATATTCCTCAACCAGCCAGTTTTCGTAGAGATTGACGGACGTCGAAGGTCCTGACAGCAGGTGTTTTCTTTGAAATTTTTGGCGTAAAATGATATTTTCATGTTGAAATTTCCTATTCCACCTTATGAAGTCACGACTGAAAATTCGTTCATTCATTCATGCTGCACGCAAGAGACATTTTCTTACTTGACATCATCTCTTCTCGCGTGATTTTTTTTTTGTTTTTTTTTTTTTGGAAGGAATATAAAGCAGTGAAGTTGAAGAAAACCATCACCAGGGATAAACCTACTAAGCACTGCTTCAATATTCCCAAAGGGCGAAATGTTGTTTGGGGGGGGGGGGGGGGGGGGCTGAATGCGGTTGTAGCTCCTGACTTCCCTCTGATAAGAAACTTGCTGCGGGGCCGAAAAACGTAGTAAACCACTTTTGAGGGACCTTTTCGTGCAAAACTCTTCCAACTAAACTTCCAAGGAACTTTCTCCGAGATCAAATCAGCACCTTTCGGTGTACAAACTCGAAGGCATTTCGAGATACGTGCTCTCAGTTCCGCAGGTCATTTCAGGTTTGTTTGGTCGCACTCGTATTTTCAAGTAGACATTCGCGGTCTCCCGGGAGTTGAACCTAAAAGTTCCTTAACTCACCTTGATTTGGGAAAAAACTGCGAATTATTACACAACAGTTTCTTTTTGGTTTATTATTTTCAATAACGAACCTTTGGAATCGACAAAGAAAAAAAATTTTAACGCCCCCTCAAAATTTGTTGGCTTACGTTTCAAGATACCTACGAGGAATCAGAAAATCGAATAATAATGTCCTTAGTTCCCATGGATAGATTTTGATGAAATTTGGTATGTGGGCTCCATTTGGGGTCTTGGGGTCTAGACTATGACGGTCACTTCTAAAGGGTGAAAAATGGGGGCTGACATGTTCAAAATGCCCTAGCTCAAAAACTTACGATTTTAAGGTATTGTTTTTTCATAAATTGTAAGTTTTGAATTTTTAGGAACGATTGAGACCACACGGAGCTCTGTAGGACAAACCGTTCGCTCCCTACGGAAACTTAACACTCACTTTCCTGACGTATCTTTCTGGAAGTCCGATTTTCAAGCTTTCTGCTACGATTTTCAACCACCTCTAAGCCAAAACCGATATTTTGATGGCTACCTTGATCCTATCAATTGTGTAAGGGAGAAAAAAAAGAAAAAACAATTTTTTTGAGATAATAATTGTTATAAGATCGGACCAACCTCTACCACGAACAGCCAAGAGTGAATCGCAAAAGAGGCCTAATCTCCGTTCAAATTTTAGCTGACCGAAATCTGACAATGTCCTTAGCACCAGTATTCATATTTCCCATATCGAACTCCCTGTTCCTTCGAATCGAGTTTGAAGATTTTATTTCTTCCACATACATTTGATTGTGAAGGCCGTAAGTGTAGTAGGTAAGTAGTAACTATGGTTGGTAGTCAACAAAAAAATTATAGTGTTCTAAGCAAACGAATGATCTATACAGAAAAATAAATAACCCTTCGTGTAATAATTTGCAGCGTTTTTGGTTTATTATTTTCAATAATGAACCTTTGGAATCGACCAAGAAAAAAAATTTGGTAGGTAAATCTCGGCGCTGCGCGCCTCGGCGGGGGCTTCGCCCCCTGCACCCCCGGATGATTTCCGCTTAGAGCCTAATGGCTAAAATGTGACATACCTTGAAGAGGTTTTTGCTCCCTCTCCCTCTTTATCTTTCTTCCACTGCAATATTTAAGATACCTCCTTATTCATAATAACATCCGGTTGTCAAGCATATTTGTCGTCAAGCATATGATAAATCATAGCGCTACTTTCCTGTCGCTTTTTCCTGTCGTTTTGCGGCGGGGGGTCCCATCGCTAAAACCTTTTCAAGGTCAAAAAATTTTAACACCCCCTCAAAATTTGATGGTTTACCTACGTTTCAAGGTACGTAGAATCCAAAAATCGAATAAAAATTTGGCCGTCCGTCCGCCGTACGCCGTCCGCCGTACGCGGCACTTTTGCCACTTAGCATTGACCGATTTTGATGTAATTTGGTATGTAGGCTCCATTTGGGGTCTAGTTGTGCCCCGAAGCTTTTGGTTGATGTAGGTCAATTCTAAGGGTTCCAAAATCAATTTTGAAATTTTGAAAACGCCCTAACTCAAAAAATTTTCATATAAAGGTAATGTTTTTCCTTCAATTCAAGATTCTATAGAATTTTTAGAATTTTTTGAGACCACGCGGAGCTCTGTAGGACAAACCGTTCGCTCACTACGAGAATTAGAAGTTTGGACGTACGATAAATCAGAAACACGAGTGTGAATCGCAAAAGAGGCCTAATCTCTGTTCAAATTTTAGCTGACCGAAATGCGATCGATGTTTTTAACACAGAATGTGTTTTTGCGATGACCTACCGAAAAAAAATCGTCACGAAAAAGCGACAGAAAAAACATCTGGTAGTGGTACATCATAGGAATTTGATCAATTTAAGCATGCTGGTCGCAAATGAAGAGGTAACGAAGCAATTTTGGTATAGCACATGATAGTTAAATAGTATATGAGTGCCGTAGACCCTTGAGATATTAAAAAAATTCGTTCAGATGACTGTTATAGAACAACAAAGAAGTCGAAAATCTTTAAATGCGATTTCCCATCAGTTGGGTTTTTTGACTTATACCAGTCTTACTCCGGATGTGCGATATGATTATTGGTTGTCATGTTAATGTCAACTCCACATTTATTATTGTTGTTTTTTATTTAACGGATGACTAGTATCGCAAAAACACATTCTGTGTTCCTATGATTTCATACAGAGTATGGAAAAAGAAATAAACCGGGGGGTGCAGGGGGGCGGAGCCCCCCGCCGAGGCGGAAAGCGCCGAGTTCTTCATGTTGGATGGTTGGTGGCTTTGCAGACGAGCGATCTATATAGAAAAATAAAAAATAATAAACCATTGTGTAATAATTTGCAGTGTTTTTGTTTACGGGACATCCGTCTGAGGAGCACGGCTTTTCCATTGTCCAGCGATTTCCCAAAAAAAATTCTCTGAGTTTTCCAGGCTCAATATTCGTCTTTTTCCAGGGTTATAAATGAACTAAAATATAAATAAGTGAGATCGTAATTTTTCAAAATTCAGGTTTCCAAGGATATTTGGACCCAGTTATGCAAATACCTGGTAAGCGACAAAAATCGAAAATCGAGTTTTTGGTATCGTTGGATTCAGCTTGTCAAGATCTACGATTCTGGAGTGGTTTCATTCAGTTACGTTTATTAAAAGTAATTAAATTATTACGTCAGGTAAGCGACAAGCCTTGTATCCGCGGTTTTTTATTTTGCAAAAACCTGGTAAGCGCCAAATGTTGAATTTTATTTCGCAATTACCTAGTAAGCGCCACTAGGTTTCATTGCAAATACCAGGTAAGCACCAATTGGTCAACAAGCTGGTAAGATTAATCTAAGAATTTTATTGTCACGGTCACGTTCTTCCATCCGAGATTCCAACTGAAAATTGTGTGGTTTTTTTTTTTTTTTTTTAAACATTAAAATGAATACTCGTGGTAAGAAGTTAGTTCAAATGTGCCTTAGTGTCAACCTAGCTGACGATACAACGGTAAGTTGGAATTTTTTTTACCATCCGTGTACTTTGTTTCTTTACTATTAAATTTATTTATTGGTTCCGAGTCTACCTAAGGTAGCGGATGCAGTTTTCAATTTTCAAGGTTAAAAAATGATGTCTTCCAAAATAAAAATGTCCACTCGCATTTTACGTTTTAGACCTTCCTGAACAATTTTGGTTTCCTGTCTGTGTGTATGGCTGTCTGTCATAGCCCGTAACGGGCAAAACTAAACGAAGTTACAGTTCGATTTTGATGAAATTTTCAGGGATTGTGCCGGTTGGGGTGTAGATGATTCCCTATGAAAATTATCACCCCCGGATTGATAGTATCCTCCGCGCATGCGCAAACGTAAAACCCATGTAATAGTTCATTACTTCTATATTTTCCATCCGAATTCTATACTATTTCAATACAATGGGTTTGACGTGGAAGAATTGGACTTCTCTCCCGAATTCGAAGACTGAAATCATCTAGAGTCAACCTTCATACAATTTTAAACCTTTAGTTTTACTATACATTTCATATGATCTCTTAATAAAGTTTTCTCGTTTTTAAAGATATCGTCTTGTCTGACTTATTATCTGCCTATCGAATTCGGAGCTCTAATCCGTGGATTGTGGCGAGCGACCGGTTTTACGTACCTATAGGTATTACATAGTTCACGAGGAACACGATTTAGCTATGCCCTGACTATCACAAAACGTATCAATCGAGGGAGAGGGAACTATATCAATGGCGTAGAACCTGTTAGTTATAACCGAATTTATTTTATTATCATCTACTATCTTTTTATAAACATTTTTAAGTAAGTACAAGTACTTACATGAATTCAGTGACCATCATGCTTTATTTTTTTTCGTGCACCCTCAGTAGAAGGTTAGGAGTGACATTTTCCTGGTAAAGTCTCTGTTCTTTTTGATGTGACAACAAACAGGAAATCGACAAACTGGCACTTACCCTGTTATCAATGTTCTATTTTCTGTTCAATTAACTTCGCAATTACCAGTTAAGCGACACATTGGCGCTTACCAGGTTTTCAAAATTTAGATTTGGTCTCTGGGTGATTTTTGCAAAAACCAGGTAAGCATAAAAATGATACTTGCAGACATTTTTCTTACATTTTGACCAAATAGCTGGAAAGAACACACCAAAAAACCCCCAGAGACGAAATTTGACCTTATAATTCCCATGCCAACTACCAAAACAACGTGTATACTCGTAAAAACTTTGGACGCGTTTTTCTCAAAATCGACTTTTGTCGCTTACCAGGTATTTGCATAACGAGGTCCATTTTGAAATGAAAAAGAAATAGAAAATGTCTGGCATGTGGGTATGGCACGTAGCTTCCTCGTATTTATAACCCGATTTTATAGATGATCCGATTTTGTAGCTAAACTCAAAACACCAATCCCTAAGTACCTTCCACTACCCTCTAGGAGACCATCTACACGCCAACCCACGCAATTCCCGAAAATATCATCGAAATAGGAAAACTTCGTAGTTTGACCCGCTTCAGGGATTTCATGACAGACAGACCGACAGATACGGTAAAATGGTCCGCCGCCGCTCCTCCATCCAACCCCGAATCCTCCCGTCAAAACGTCCATTTCGTTGAAAAAATTCACGTTTTTACGTATTCTAACACGAATTTCTCCCCTAAGTTCCATTGTAAAACAATTTTTGATTATACCGTTGGAAACCTGAGATTCTGGCTTATAGCTTTTAGGCTTACCGGCAATAGTTCCTTACTTCGAATTATTTGGACATTAAGGGCGTTGAAAAACGGAATGTTTCCAAAAGCTACTAAATTCACTTTTTAGGTTACTTTATTTCCCGTAAAATTGTACTGAAATCAAGTGGGTGTGGCACATAGCTTCCTCGTATCCAAAACCCAGTTGTATACAAGGTGTCTACACTTAAGATAGGCATAACTTCAGGGATCGATTCTTCAACTAATTTGCAACAAAAATTGTCTCGTAGCAATTTTTTTCTTAACCCACTCAAAATGCCTTTTTTCTCACATCAAAGTTTTTTTTCGCGTTTTCGTCCTTACGGAATTAAAACTGTCATACTCCAGTTATTTACCAAGTGAATTCAAATTTAAGGATATCGTTGGAAAGAGCGTAAAATTTCCAAGCTACCCAATGTAAAACCAAAATTTTTCAGCGATAAACCATTTATAAAAAATCAAGTCAAATAGATAACTTCAAATTTTTTTCGAAATATGACTCTTTTTAAATCGAAGTTTTTACTGAGAATCCATGGCTATTTCGACGGGCGCTCTTCGGAAAAAATATGTTCAAATTGTCAGCTTTTCAACGGTATTTCAATTTTGTTTTTAACATTCAAATTGGAAGAGTAAATGAAGTTTGAATGCCAAAAAAGTGTGTTTTACAAGAAAATCGGGTGTTTTGAGCGGTTTATGGTCCCCCTCGATCTCAAGACGGCTTGGCGAGTTTGGTATCATTTTCTATGTAATTTTTTACGCTAAATCCAATAGTGATACTTCCGAATGATTCTGACGGCTAGAAAGTGGATTTTTCGAAGAAACCCTTCGTTTTTCGTACATAAAATACGCATTATTCGTAGATTCGTAGAAATGTAGAAGTTATGGCTGTAGCAAGTATTCCACGTTTGCGCATGCGCAGAGGCCACTATCAGTCCGGGGGTAATGATTTTCATAGGGGACCATGCCAACGCGCAAAATCTCTGAAAATTTAATCGAAATTGGATAAGAATTGTAGAAGTTATGGCTGTGGCAAGAATTTCATGACAGACACGGAACCAAAATTGTTCAGAAAGGTCTGAAACGTAAACGCGAGTGGAAATTTTGATTTTGGAGAACTTTTTATTCAACCTTGAATGAGAGAGTGAAAACAAAGCTTCCGCTACCTTGGTAGACTCGGAAGCAAATTAACAAACCAAAAATGAGCTGATATAAGTACAAATCCCTCACTCCAACGGCCTTAAATAATTAAGGGAGGTATTTTCTGTTCTACACCGTTTTTGCACGCATATTTTCAAGAACTTTTGCGAAAATTGTATTCTCGAACGCTGATAGTTGCACTTGAGAAGCTCTCATAACCTCTCATCAACGCTCTTCCCTGCCAGAAGGCAGTACAAGGTTGAATGTCGGAACACATTCAAGAAAAATGAATAGAGATTTTCTCAGACCACTCCACCTTGTTTATGGAAGGAGATGGGTAGTATCGTGTCGACTTTGGCACCTCGCTCTCTTTCCCCCTTGGGAAGATAATAAATTCCGTTGGGGCCGCAGCTTCTGATAGCGTTCGCCAGCTTTTTCGGTTTCTGCCACACTTCCCCAACACTAAGATAAGACCTCCGCAACGAGCTACCTATCGGATCTCATTTCGCGGTTCTCACTCCAGTAAACTCGACCCGCCAGTCGATTCATGGCGATGTGCTTTCCTGCCCACTTTTTTCTTTCCCAGTTTCGAAGTCTTGCAACGAGAGAGGATTTCGTATTGTTGTTTTCCGTTTGCTGCTTACTCGCATTGTGAACGTCAGCCATGTGGAGTGGGCGCAGCTTCCCTGTGCTGTTCTAGGATATAATAATAAATAAGTCCCTCCAATGGAGAAACTCCTTCAAGTCTCGTCGACTTTTGGAATTTTTCCAGGTGGTACTTTCACATTGTTGATTCATGCATTGAGTAGGTATTCCCAGTTTTTACTTTCCCCATAAATAATCAATAGTCAGTTCAGCTTCTATGTCTTTCCTTGACACATTTCCACTAAAAAATGGTGCTAAAACCAGATTAGGTTACTTTTAAGTTGTCTTGCTCTTATCATAGTGTTCCTAAGTCATTTAGCCTTTTTGCTTCCGAGTCTACCAAGGTAGCGGAAGCTTTGTTTTCACTTTTCAAGGACGAAAAAAAAAGTTCTCCAAAATCGAAATTTTCACTCGCTTTCTGCGTTTTAGACCTTTCTGAACAATTTTGGTTCCGTGTCTGTGTGTCTGTCATGAATTCCTTGTAACGCGCATTCATGTAACTATACGAAGTTATTGTCCGATATCTATGAAATTTTCAGGGATTGAGCAGAAGGTCCCCTATGAAAATCATTACCCCGGACTGATAGAAGCGACTGCGCATGCGCAAACGTGAATTCCTTGTAACGGCCTTAACTTCCACATTTTCTACCCGATTTTGAAGAAATTTTCAGGGATTATGCGGATTAGGTTGCAGATTGTCCCCAATGGAAATCAAGGGCTTAAAATTTACAAAAGCCTCTGCGCATGCGCAAACGTAAAATCCTTGTAACAGCCATAACATTTACATTTTTCATCCGAATTTGATGAAATTTTCTAGGATTGTACAGATTAGCGTGTAGATGGTCCCCTATGAAGGTAGTGAAAGGTACTTAGAGACTGGTGTTTTGAGATTAACTACTATGCATCGGATCATCTATACAGTCGGGTTATGGATACGGGGAAGCTATGTGCCACACCCACTTGGCAGACGTTTTTGTCGTTGTTTCCCTTATGGTTAATGCTTTCCAGTTATGCTTGAGCCCTCGAGACGTATCTCAACAATTAAACCTGTTTCTGTCAGTAATGTGTCCATTGTGGGAGTTGTGCCATATTGGCAAAGCCGTGTTCTTTGCAGACGAGTGATCTATCTAGAAAAATAATAAAATTTTGTGTGATTGTTTGCAGCGTCTTTTGTTGTTGGTTGCCTTCTGGTTAATGCCGTCCAGTTATGCTTGAGCCCTCGAGACGTATAGACGTATCTCAACATTTAAACCTAATTCTGTCAGTAACGTGCCCACAGTGGGAGTTGTGCCATATTGGCCTTTAGATTCAATATTCAATCAGTCACATTCATAGTGCCATTACACCACTCGAAACACTGTTGGTCGAAACGACTCGGGGTCTTCTTTCATAAAAAAAAGGCAATGGTTTTTTTTTTCATTAAATGAAAATTCAACAAATTTTGTTCAGCAACAGTTTCGCTGGTTGAGCTTTCCAGCGTCTTCAGGCTTTTTTATAAAAAATCTGTTGTCAGTTCCTTCTTTTCTCTCACAAGTCACTGCTATCAGCCTCTTTCCTCCAAAATCAAAAAATAACAAAATTGTCCATGGGATAGGCTTTTTCTGGGACACAAACTGTAGTCCGGGCAACGAAGACTAAACAAGGGCCTGAGGTAGAAAAAAATAGAACCCAAACCAAAATTGGCACAGATGTAGAGGGGGGGGGGTTCCTTATTAACATACTAAAAGTCCTGGAGGGTGGGGCACGAGCTCGAGGGGTCCCTAAAGGTCCCATTTTGGGGTTTTTCGTGAACATCTCGAAAACGGTGCATTTCTCGATAAAAACATGTCCTATAGTAAATTAAAGCTGATGCAGGAGGATGGACTCCATCCAGTGACCACCAACGCCCCAGTGGCACCGGAAGAAGTTCTGAATTCCATATTTTGTCGGTGCACAACCGGATGTGGAACTCGCTGCAGTTGTCGGAAAACAGGCATTGCCTGCTCGGTCGCCTGTGGCGGGTTGCCATGGCACCTGCACCAACGCCGCCCCCACTGAAGCAATCTCCATGAGTGACGAAGAAGACGATTTTTGATGTACTTTGACCTTACCTACCGATCTGTTGGTATGTAATTCTGGGTTGTTAATTCGTGTGGACGTATATACAGATGACGACAGATGACAAGAAGAAGGACGATTGAAGTTCGAGGGCACATGAAAAGGGGAATGGCAACATTTGAGTAAAAAGACAAAAATTGGCAAAATTTGGAAATTAGCGTAATTTTTGATTGGTAAATGATAAATTGGCAATCAACCACATATTCTTCAAGGAAATTTAATGCTCTACAACTTTCGTTAAGAGACCTTTTTTCTCAGATCAACCGTTCGGACGAAATTCAACAAAGTTATCCAGAAAACGTGAGGTAAAAACCGAATTTTCAAAATTCCTCCATTTTTTGATGCATAAAACTCGGTAACGGTTCGGAATTTCGATAAAACGTATGAAATCAAAGTTGTAGAGAATTTTATCAGCTTTAATTTACTATAGGACATGTTTTTATCGAGAAATGCACCGTTTTCGAGATATTCACGAAAAACCCCAAAATGGGACCTTTAGGGACCCCCAACCCCTCGAGCTCGTGCCCCACCCTCCAGGATTTTTAGAATGTTAATAAGGATACCCCCCCTCTACATCTGTGCCAATTTTGGTTTGGGTTCTACTTTTTTTTACCTCAAACCCTTCGTTGCCCGGACGAAAGCACCTTGATTTTAGAGGAAAGAGACTGATAGAAGTGACTTGTTAGAGGAAAAGACAAACTGGGAACAGATTTTTTATTTTAAAAAAAAAACCTGAAGATGCTGGAAAAATCAAGCTGGCCTTTTTCTTAATGAAAGAGGACCCCGAGTCGTTTCGACCAACAGTGTTTTAACAATATCACACGACTCCACCAGTCAATACAACCGTTTCTAATTTTATCAATAAACTGGACATTTCTTCAAGTGCTGCCTTGCTGATGGTTGACGCCCACTTATGTTACCACGGATGAGATAGAAGGGGAAATAGAGGAGCTTCCTCATACGAGAAACTCTACAAATATTTCCAATAGCACTCTTCTTGGGTTTCCATGGAAGCGTTTATTCAATCAACGTTTGCTAATGGCATCCTCTTCATGACGACAGAAACTCTACAACCCCCCCTTGAACGAGCAATGATTTTTACATACGAGATAAAGAATTTCACCATCTGCCAACATATGGGTCAGGGCTTATGTGAGTGGACGTCAATATTTCTATTCCAACACGTTAGAATCTCGTGATCAAGCTTCAAGGCTTTACGGATTCAAGGCTGAGTGTATTCATGACAGTCGATGATACGATTACAAGGTTTTCAACGACACTGCAAGGCCCACCGAAGAAGAAATGTGACGAGGGTCTTCGGGATCGATCGAACGAAAAGAAAAGAAGACGGGGAGAAATAAGGAAAAAAGGGACTGGAAGAGGCAGTTCAAACAAGGTACGCCGACAGAAAAAAGGAATTCTCTGGATTTTTTCCCTGAGAAGCGGAGTTTTGGATACGAAGGCAGACAAAACGTTGCTTATAACACGAAAGTGTAGTTAACTCTGTTTTTCTAGAACTTTCCCTTCGTCCATGTACGTAGCTC
The DNA here is from genome assembly GCA_009739505.2 of Apolygus lucorum. Classification (NCBI taxonomy): domain Eukaryota; kingdom Metazoa; phylum Arthropoda; class Insecta; order Hemiptera; family Miridae; genus Apolygus; species Apolygus lucorum. Next base: position 60,810,430 of record CM019182.2, read on the forward strand.
TGAGAACAGAAGTTATGAACACTTTATGTAAAGTGGGGATGAAGGAACTGACCCGATGTAAACTCAGAGTTGGATTCAGCTCCCCTTGAGGAAGTACTATCACGTTTCCGGCGGTTTCTAAAGGTAATCAAGCCAACTTTGCACTTTGGAAAAACGGATGTTTCTAAATATTATATCAGTTTAATTCATCAACTCGAGTTTCCATTTCCCTCTTTTATATTCGAGCGAGACATTGAAAAAATGCGTTTAAATTTTACTAGATCGTAAAAAAAGAATGAGTATTGAGAACGAAGGCGAGAATGTTTGACAACTTCAAGAAAGAAACTCACAATCTCGGAAGATTTCACCGAGTTCGGGGAGAAAATAATATTTTCAATAATTGACTTTTTAATTGACTTTTTTTTTAAAATAATTGACTTTTCAATATTATTGAAAAGACTGTTACAAGGAAATTCAAGTTTGCGATGATCTTCACTGGATATTTTTGACGGAAAAACTTGTTTAATCGCCTTATTTTAATTAGACAAACAAAATAGATAGCTAGTTGACTTGCTGTACACTATTTTCAGTAGGAAAATCTGATAATAACTGAGGCTGAGGGGAACTTAAGGTACCTCCGGCCAGAACTCAGGATTTTGCACCAGTGAGTCGAGGGTGGGCCTCAACTCAACGATGAGTTTGGTTTATAACAGTGGCGGCTCCTGCCCTGAAACTCAGGGGGTGCACAGAGATAAGGAGAGGCTATGGAGAAGGGACAGAATAGGTGATTTTCTCTGCCAAATAGAAATTTCAACGATATGCAAATGGGATAAATCTTGGTAACTTTTTCATCTTAAAATTGCAAACGGTACTAAATACGTAGTAAATAGACACGAAACATGTTCTCTAGTGGTTAACAGAAATTCTGAAATACTTTATCATCAAAGGTCGAAACCCAAGAAATTCATCCATCTAATTGCTATAGCTGAAATGTATATTTGCCTGTGACGATTCAAAACATCGTCCAATTCGGAAGAAAAATTAACGAGCCCCTTGAAAACTCCGAGATTCGAAGAATCTTCCCTCTCATCATGCCCACGCACGGCTAGCTCGAAAACACCACGGAACTTGATACAATCAAAGCAAAAAGTATTCAAGCAAAGCAAAATTATCTGTTAGTCACTTCACACCCACAAAGCCAATCTACCTTCTTATAATAGTCGACATTAAAACTTACGGTACGAATCTGTACGGTTATTAAATTTCAACGTCTGCTGGTGTCCAAGGAGAGACGGGAAAGGGCGGCCAGTTTCTCGAATTTCGCACTTTTCCACAATCGACAAACGCAAATAGTTTACTTTACTTTAATGTAAACTACTCATCGTACCTACAACACTCCTAAATAATCACAATACTTTGAACAAAACGGTGTGTACCGAAACGGTAGTCAACCGAAAACGTAAAACGGAATTCCCATCAGGTTTGTTTGTTTACTTATTTCTCTATAAGGAAATCCGGATTGCAGAGCTCTCTGACGGGGGAGCAACGAACCAATTCTGCTCAAGCCGACAAAATGTCCTGCTCTCTGATTGGTCAATCTCACGTGCCTGCCTCCCTCGAAAGATGTCAAGATGACGTCACTTTCCCCAGAAATGGTGCAGAGGCAAGGTGATGCTCCAAACGGGTGTGATTGGTCAGAAAAGGGGGGCTCCCCGCCACAGTTTTCGCGCGTAGATTCAACTAGCACAGTACTTACGATCGAGTCTTCTGTCACTAGCCAAGTTACTCTTCAAACGAAGAGGAACGAACTTTGAAATTTTTTTTTCTAATTGGCTGGGGGTGCACATGCGCCTATGCTCCTATCAGTAGCCGCCCCTGGTTTATGAATACAGTTGAGTGCGCCCTTAGACATCGCACTGAGTGCTCCCTTAGTCAATGAATACAAATGAGTGCCCATCAACCCTTATCGATGCATTTGAGGGTGCCCTCATACTTAAGTAATGACCATGAATTACGCCCTAAACCTCTTTGGTGATTCACGCTCGTTTTGCTTCCTCACTACCGAAGGTAGGGAAGCTTTGTATTCGTGAAAGAAGTGAAAAAAAAAAATGTCCTCCAAAATCAAAATTTCCACTTGCTTTTTGCGTTTTAGAGCTTCCCGAACAATTTTGGTTCCGTGTCTGTCGGTCGGTCTGTCGGTCTGTCTGTCTGTCGGTCTGTCTGTGGTCAATCCTTGTCCCGGGCAAAACTATACTAACCTGTGGTCCGATTTTGATGAAATTTTCAGGGATAGTGCGGGTTAGGTCCTAGACGGTCCCCTATAAATTTCAGCACCTTCGGACCAATAGGAGCGAGTGCGCATGCGCAAACGTGAATTTCCTGGAACCTCGGTTTCTCGGTTTCTAATGAACCGATTTTGCTCAAATTTGGAGGTTAGTTAGGGACTAACTTCTAAGAGACACCCTATAAGTTTCAATCAAATTGGTCAAGCAATAGCCACTGCGCATGCAATGGAGAATGCTGAAGGCGCCTGAGTGATCACTGATCAGCTGAGTGAGCTCCAAGGCCATTTTCTCTCCTGTTGAACGCAGGAAGCTGAAATTTGAGAGGCAGGGTCAATGGAGAATGCTGAAGGTGCCTGAGTGGTCACTGATCAGCTGAGTGAGCTCCAAGGCCATTTCCTCTCCTGTTGAACGCAGGAACCTGAAATTTGAGAGGGCGGGTCAATGGAGAATGCTGAAGGCGCCTGAGTGATCACTGATCAGCTGAGTGAGCTCCAAGGCCATTTTCTCTCCTGTTCAACGCAGGAAGCTGAAATTTGAGAGGCAGGGTCAATGGAGAATGCTGAAGGTGCCTGAGTGGTCACTGATCAGCTGAGTGAGCTCCAAGGCCATTTCCTCTCCTGTTGAATGCAGGAACCTGAAATTTGAGAGGGCGGGTCAATGGAGAATGCTGAAGGTGCCTGAGTGGTCACTGATCAGCTGAGTGAGCTTAAATATTACAGTGGAAGAAAGATAAAGAGGGAGAGGGAGCAAAAACCTTTTCAAGGTAGGTATGTCACATTTTAGCCATTAGGCTCTAAGCGGAAATCATCCGGGGGTGCAGGGGGCGAAGCCCCCGCCGAGGCGCGCAGCGCCGAGTTTTCGCCAACTGATTCTATACGTCCATGTTACAATGAGTGAGGAAGCTATACTGCCCACCCAACTTGGCAGACGTTTTTTATTCGATTTTCGGATTCTACGTATCTTGAAACGTAAACCAACAAATTTTGAAGGGGGGTAACAATTTTTTTTCTTGGTCGAGTCCAAAGGTTCATTATTGAAGATAATAAACCTAAACTGCTGAGACATTTTTTTTTTTCTTCTTTTGCAAATTTGAAGTAGAATCGACCCCTTGAAGGAATGAGACTTGTTTTGTAGACTAATTTTACTTTTTATTAATCACATTTCAATACTTTTAATTTTAAGTATTTTAAATACTTAAATTAAATTTTTTTAATCTTAGTTTTTAGTTTTAATTAAAAACCCGGATAGTTACCAGGATCAAAACGTCCAATTATCATCTGGCTAGTAGAATGGGAGTGCATATAGCTATTATAATTTTAGCCCAATAGATCGACTCAATCATTTCAGAACTGATTCTGTAGGCCTCAGTTATTGTTAGTGAAGAAGCCTTAGTGCCCACTCAACTTGGAAAGACATTCTCAATTCAATTATCTCAATAATTCTACAAGAATATTAATGTTTAATAAAACTACATATCAAATTAAAAAAAATAAAAATATATTAAGAATATTATAAAAATATTGTGGTAGATATGGAACGGCAGTGACATGTAAAGAGGTGGTTGTTGTTTGGTCTGATAAGTTGTTTGTTATCTCGTGTATTACTTACTGTTTGAGTTCGATATAATAAAATGAGTATGTGCGCGATTATTGCTGAATTATTAATTAATCCCACAAATATTACATGTGGCAACGGGATGTTGGAAGTTTGAAGCAGTTTTCTTCTGTTTTCATTGTACGGCAAAGCTGATATTTTGTTGAAGTGTTTCGCATTTGAAGGAAAATGCCTACAGACGCAGCCGGGGTCGGCGATTCTGAACCATCAGGTATGGTAGTTAAGCTGAGGGAGTTTACATTGGTAAGTGACTGGAATGTTTTCAAACCAAGAATGAATAATTTTTTCCTTGAAAACGGTATTGTTAACCCTTGGGCGGGCGCAGTCCCAATCCTCACACGGTCAGGCGCGCCTCATCTGTGAGATTAAAAGGTTGATTTTTTTTCAAAACGTGGAAAAACTTATAAAACCATTTATTTAAACAAGATACCGACTACTACGAGTATATTTCACAACCATTTAATCAAAAAGATATTGACTATATTTCACAACCATTTAATCGTAAAAGATACTGACTATATTTCACAACCATTTAATCGTAAAAGATACTGACTATATTTCACAACCATTTATTCGAACAAAATACCTACTATTTTCTCATGAACAATTTTTTTTTACATTTTCTACATAGGTACCTACATAATAATGACAAGAGGAGTGTGACAAATAAAAATGTCTTATAGGTTATCAACATAAATGAAAGTAGCAGATGTGAATAATCAGAACGAAAAATACCTATCAACAAGAATGGAAACGAGGGAGTGAGAATGTTATTCTTCATGATCAGGTTCATATTGAGCATTGGTGAAAGCCCTATAACATTTGCCACATAACATGCGTGCATGTTCCAAACAAAATACCTCTGAACATTTCAGACAGCTGTATTTTGAATAGCGAACTCTCTTCAAGTCTTTACATTGTGAACACCTCTTCCTCAGTCCTTCCTGGCATGTAATTCCTGATGTTGTGGGGGGTGTGGGTTGAAACTGACGGAGTCTGAGTTGGAGTTCAGTAGGTATCCCAGATGTTTGACTACTTCTTCTTTGAATTTGTTCGGAACACAATTCTTTGCAGAGAACTTTCAAAAATCGTCGCCTTTTGCTGGTATTTTGATCTAAACTCGCTGTGTTGGAAAGATATATAACTTCTGAATTGATACCAGCGACATTCAAAAGTGCAAAGATGATTACCATGGGCCACCTTCGTATATTTCTAGCGACATTGTACGTGGCACACAATTTATCCACAACATCGACTCCTGATTTTGTTTCATTGTAGTCTAAAATCATTTGAGGTTTTCCAGTATCAGGATCAATTTCGTCGTCGTTGTGCATACTCGAGAAAAGGATAACATTTTTATATTTTTTCGGGACATAGGACACAAGTGTAATTCCATTACTGAAGGCAAAATGACTGCTGCCTACAGGCCTAGTTTAGTGTTTACGAATTCAGGAGGGAGCTGACGTTTGTTTTTTCTTAGGGTCCCGAGCAATGACAACTTTTTTTTCTTGAGATTCTGCAATAATTCAACACTGGTGAACCAATTGTCGCAAGTAATATTACGACCTGAACCATGTAAAGGTTTCACAAGCCTCATAACCACATCTCCTGGCTTGTTGCTGGTCACATAAGGCCCCTCCGGCTGTTTGCCTGCATAAATTTCCATATTATGTGTATAGAAGGTTTTGGCATCTACAGAAGCATACATTTTGATACCATATTTGTTCGGTTTCGATGGGATGTATTGTATAAATGAACATCTTCCTCTGAAACCTTCCAACTTTTCATCTATAGTAACGTATTTCCCCAATGAATAACTATTCTGACAGTTTGCCACAAATAAGTCAAAAATTTCACGGACTGGTGCAAGTTTATCGTATTTTTTTCTCATGTCCCTTGTATTTATGTCGTCAAAGCGAGTGCACCTGATAAGGAATTTGAATCTTTTCAAATTCATTGCGAGACGAAAATATTCAACTCCAAAACCGTCTTCACCCCATAATTCTTCCAGTGATTGCCTATTGCTCTTCAGAACCCCAGCAAGGTAAAGTAAACCAATGAAGCATTTGTACTCAACCACATCAGTAGGTTTTGCGTCCCTTTCTCTTGTAAACTGGGCTTGTATTTTTGTTATGTATATATTTGTGTATTTCACGATAGTTTCTATCATTTGAACTGAAACTATACATTTCCAGCATTCATATGGTGAGGTCGCATCTCGAGCATTGCCAATAGTGCCTGGCAAACGCACTAAAACATTGTGTGCCCCTCGTCTAACTTTGGTGGAAGGATGTTTTTTTGACCACTTAGTAACTTTATCCTTACCCAGATACCATTCGTGTCCTTGTGATTCCTCTTCACCGGAACTGTCTCCCTCTTGATCAGTGTCAGAGTCTCCTTCCCTTTCCTCAATGCATTCTTCTGTATCAGTGTCTGCCTGATCTCCGTTTACCTCTTGATCCAGTATCTCGTCACCATCATCAAATATAATGCTATGAATAGCAGCCACATCACCAGCATTTTGAGTATCAAAGACTCGTCGAGAGAACTGTTGGGACGTTGAAGCCATATTTATCTGAAAACAGTACCAATTTTTTTTTTTATTACTCTGAAGTTGTTTTTCAAAATTATTTATTGATTTATAGCATGGACAGGCGCACTTCATCTTACAGATTATGATGACAAATAACTATCAGGACGTTCAATAAGAACTAGGTAGATAAGTATATGAACTGTAGTATGTGTACAAAAATTATTTATGAACAAAAAATTTGTAAATTCGTAAATGAAAAAAACTTACATGATCGGGCGCAGCTCATCTACGAGATTACACCGTCTTCCACGGAGACCTGAAGGCTACTGAAAAGATGGCAAAGGTGCCAACGTGTGGAAGGCGAGGAAACAGGAAGCTACTAACCCCACCCACTTCGTACTCCAAGCGCACTCTTCTGTGCACAGTGAAAACTAACAACTTCATCTCAGAGATTAGCCGCGCCCGCCCAAGGGAACAACGCAAACGCGCTCTGTTTCTGAATACATTGGATGAGGAAACATACAAACTCATTAAGAACTTAGCAGTCCCATAAGAACCTGAGGATTTGACCTATGAGGAACTCGTAAAGCCTGTTGAATCTACATTTACCTCACGTTTCAAGTAGACTTTCAGGTAGACTCGGAAGCAAAATTATAATTCATTTTTAAAAAAATTTGGGGGGGGAAAGGTGTGGTAGATATGGAACGGCAGTGACATGTAAAAGAGGTGGTTGTTGTTTGGTCTGATAAGTTGTTTGTTATCTCGTGTATTACTTACTGTTTGAGTTCGATATAATAAAATGAGTATGTGCGCGATTAATGATGAATTATTAATAATTAATAATTCATCATTAATCGCGCACATCATTAATTATTAATCCCACAAATATTACAAATATATATTAAGAATATTAGAAAAAAACTACAAGGTTTTTCAGTAAAGTTCTGTACGTCTGGCGTTTGTGACAAATTTGAATAGATCTTTGTAACGTTGTTGAATTTTTCACAGACTTAATCGCAGTGCTTGCTTAGTATATGGCTTCCCATCTTCCACAATCTACACAATTCCTCTTACTTAACTCTTTAGTTGTTCAAGCATTAATTCAGCGCACTCTCTGAGCTCAATACGTTCCACTGAGCCTTTGAAACAAGATTTAGCAGACCGGTTAGCGAGTGAACCCGGGGTTAATTGAACCCCTCCGGCTTCTGTCATTTCGAGTCGCCCAACAACAGAAGATATCAACCTCGAAATTCGGATCAACACCAACTTCTCGAAAGGCCGCGTCAATCAACTATTGTTAAACACGGGGGAATCGAGGTAGGGATTGCTCAGACGCTACGTCTCAAACTCAAACCGCCGGATCAGAAACTTGATTAATCAATATTACCTCGAGACCTGAATTGCTGGTTTGATGAATCCTTTATGGCTTGTAATTACTGAATAAATACAGGAGGTCCCCGAATGAAAAGCGTCAACAATTTAACCCCCCAGCAAATTTTTTTTGAGTTTTCCCAATAGTATTTTAGTAACTCGAGTGTTCAGTTTTCAGAAACAAATGAAACCTCCCAGATAATCAACAGAACTCAGCGGTTTCCCGTATCTTCACGTTTTCATTGTGTGTTCCTTTTTTCCTCTCCCTTTAAATTTCTAAATTCATTATTAAATACTTCATACATACGGGCCAAAATGTTCAGAAAGTTTGAATTTTAGTGAAATTTTTTTTAAAAATAAAAACCTTCCATGTGTAGCATTTTAGGAGATCATACTCTTGCCTTTATTTGAAGAGCTCTCGACCACGGGTTCGAAAACCCCTTTCCTGCCAGGAGGTGACAACGTTGCAAAGGCTCGCCTTCCGGTCTCGACCCCGTGCGGTCAAAACCCACAATCCCTCTTCCTTCTTCCTCATCTATCAGCAAACATTTTAACTTATCTTTCGGTTGACATTTTTTTTTAGCGAATTTTCAAGAACAATGAAGTTATTGCAATGGCTTCAAAATTTTTAGAATGGACTTTTTCGAGCTAATATGAGTTTTGACTCCCGGACCACCTTCAGGTCTCCGCCCACCAGGCAGGCACAAGACAGGAACCGGACGCGGGACACATGACGTTATTTTTCGCTTCTGTGTATTTCAGATGGGGGAGCGCCCACTAGGCGGAACATCGCCAAAACGTCCTGTGCCAGGCACAGGATAAAAACGTCTGCCAAGTGGGTGTTGCACATAGCTTCCTCGTATCCATAACCCGATTATATCGATGATCCGATGCATAGTAGTAATCTCAAAACACCAATTTCTAAGTACCTTTCACTACCCTCATAGGGGACCATTTACACACTAATCTGGACAAACCTAGAAAATTTCATCAATTTCGGATGAAAAATGTAAGTGTTATGCCTGTTACAAGGATTTTACGTTTGCGCATGCGCAGTGGCTACTATCAGTCCGAAGGTAGTGATTTTCTTAGGGGGACCATCTAAATACTGATCTGTAACATCCATGAAAATTTCATCAAAATCGAATGGAAAAAGTGGAAGTTATGGCTGTTACAAGGAATTCACGTTTGCGCATGCGCAGCGGCTACTATCAGTCCGGGGGTGATGATTTTCATAGGGGACCATCTACACACCAACCCGCACAATCCCTGAAAATTTCATAGAAATCGGACAATAACTTTGTATAGTTATGCCCGTTATAGGGAATTCATGACAGACAGACAGACAGACACGGAACCAAAATTGTTCAGAAAGGTCTAAAACGTAGCGAGTGAAAATTTTGATTTTGGAGAACTTTTTTTTATCCTTGAAAAGTGAAAACAAAGCTTCCGCTACCTTGGTAGACTCGGAAGCAAAACCCTCATTTTGTAATTTAAGCTTGTTAAATGCCATTTGCACACACACTTTGGTATAAATTTGAAAATTTTGAAATATTTTGATGAGAATATCTCAATTTTGAAATATTTTGGTATGAAATATTAACATTTTGAAATGATATAACAATTAGAATTGAAAATATAACAATTGGAATTCATAAATATGTGGAAAGATTAATTACTACAGGTAAAATTGAAATTGAATTATGAGAAGGAGAATTTCGAAAATAAAATTTATAATATAACTCTCTTTTTAAAACTCTTCTTTATGTATTATTTAATGAAGGTCAACAGCAATGCGTTTGCAAATCAAAACATCAATACCTTCTATCCATCCAACTTCCACATTTTTAGGACGTCCCACAGAAAGACTTGGGCGTCCTTATGCGATCGATCTGGGGTGAAGGAGGACAACACTCAACAGAAAAAAAAAAAATAACCACACAGTAATCCGTTTTAGACCATTCTGAATCCAAATCCGCGAAAAAAACCATAGGTGTATGTCTGTGTGTGTGTGTGTGTGACAAAATCTCGTGTCGTCTGCCCAGGCCTTAGTTCTCAACCGATTTTCCTGGTTCTTTTTTTGTTCGACGCGGAAAACTATCTAGTTGTGCACTACGTCGCCGGAATTTCGAATTTTTCTTTTTAAGGGGGGGAAAGGGGGGGTTAATGCTTAAAAAACGTGCGTTTGCGGGCATAATCCTGTAAACTCTGCCCAGGCCTCAATTTCCAACCGATTTGTGTGTTTCTTTTTTTGTTTGACTCAAATAACTTCCGAGTTGTACATAATTTCACCTGAGTACCAAAATTCGCAAGGGGAGGGGGCAAGTGGGGGATAATATTAATAAAATATCCGATTTTTCAATATTTCGGTTCCTTTACTGCTTACTAATTGTACACAACCTTTGAAATTGAGGAAAAAATACTTATTATACCTCCGGATTTTCATGAAATATTCTCTGTACCAACATGGAACTAATAGTGGTGCCACCGTGGTGCCAGGACACCATAAACCGCATATTTCGTGTTTTGCTTCCGAGTCTACCAAGGTAGCGGAAGCTTTGTTTTCACTTTTCAAGGACGAAAAAAAAAGTTCTCCAAAATCAAAATTTTCACTCGGGTTTTGCGTTTTAGACCTTTCTGAACAATTTTGGTTCCGTGTCTGTCTGTCTGTCTGTCTGTGTGTCTGTCCGTCTGTCATCAATTCCTTGTAACGCGCATAACTATACGAAGTTATTGTCCGATTTCGATGAAATTTCCAGGGATTGTGCGGGTTGGTGTGTAGACGGTCCCCTATGAAAATCATCATCCTCGGACTGATACAAGCGACTGCGCATGCGCAAACGTGAATTACTTGTAACGGCCATAACTTCCACATTTTCCACTCGATTTCGATGAAATTTTCAGGGATGTTACAGATTAGTATCTAGATGATTCCCTATGAAAATTGTGATGGGCCGAAAAGGGACAGCCAGCAGGGGCCCATATGGAAGTCATAAAAGTGGAGTACGTGCCGATATAAACGGACCCCAGGGAAAAGAGGGCACTTACACAATCGCGCTGCCCCAGAATTCCGAGAAGCAAAACAACAGCACGAGTTTTGAGGACGAGCCGGGGGAAATCCAGATGGAGTCAGCAGGTTTCTCCCCCACCGAGAGAAACGTTCATGGGAAAATCACGAAGACAACGAGAACAGAGGAACCTTGGGCTCGGAACAGGACGGACCTTTACGCTGGAGTAAGATCGGAAAAGTTTTGCGCTTCTCAAGTCTCCCCTTTTATCAAGAGGGACCGATATAATTGTGGTGCTCGATACCCGCCCCTTCGTGTTTCGGTACGCCGCGTCCGCGTTCGCGAACAAGATCTCCGCCGTGGTGCCGGAATTGAGGACTGTAAGGTAGGAACTTTCCAATTTCTTTGGGCTTCTGGCGGCAGGGCTAGCTCGCTTCCTAGGCGCTGATTGAGGGGTGCGATCCTCCGCTAGGTAGGAATTTCGCGGGAATATTCCCATTAATATTAGTGTCCGTTTTCCGGGGAGTTTTCCCCCTGTTGTATGTTTGTAACTTACTGAGGAGTCCAGGAGTCTCGTCCGAATAACGGATTGGACCCAGACCCTCCCCTAGGTAGGAATTTCGCGGGAGTATTCCCATTAATATTAGTATCCGTTTTCCGGGGAGTTTTCCCCCTGTTGTATGTTTGTAAATTACTGAGGAGTCCAGGAGTCTCGTCCTAATAACGGATTGGACCCAGACCCTCCCCTAGGTAGGAATTTCGCGGGAGTATTCCCTTTAATATTAGTGTCCATTTTCCGGGGAGTCTTCCCCCTGTTATATGTTTGTAAAGCACTGAGGAGTCCAGGAGTCTCGTCCTAATAACGGATTGGACCCAGACCCTCCACTAGGTAGGAATTTCGCGGGAGTATTCCCATTAATATTAGTATCCGTTTTCCGGGGAGTTTTCCCCCTGTTGTATGTTTGTAAATTACTGAGGAGTCCAGGAGTCTCGTCCTGATCACGGATTGGACCCAGACCCTCCATTAGGTAGGAATTTCGCGGGAGTATTCCCCTTATTATTTACGGTATTGTTCTATATAAAAGTAGGTTGTCGGGAGCCGCTCGTCAGTCTCCCCTTTTCTGTGTCCCCCATCCTCCGTTAATTCCCGGAGGAGCTTATCTCCTCCCGCTAGGCTCCCCCTTTGTAGGGAAATATACGCTTCCCGGCGCTAGGGATAAATTTCATCTGCGACTTGTCCGTTCTCCCTAAGTCCGTTCTCCCGGAACATCCGCCCGTCACAAAAATCACCACCTTCGGATTGATAGTAGCTACTGCGCATGCGCAAACGTGAATTTCCTTCTAACGGCCATAACTTCCACATTTTCCACTCGATTTCTATGAAATTTTCAGGGATTATGTGGATTAGGTTGTAGATGGTCCCCTATGAAAATCATCAGCCTCGGACTGATAGTAGCAACTGCGCATGCGCAAACGTGAATTTCCTCATAACGTCCATGACTTCTACATTTTCCATCCGATTTCAATGAAATTTTCAGGGATGTTACAGAGTAGTGTTTAGATGGTATCCTATGAAAATCATAGAGAATTGTTTTTCATAGAGGGATTCATTCATAGAGGGATGGTCTCCTGTGAGAATCTCAAATCTTATACATGACAAGGCTTCAATAGCTCAGAGGACAGAGTCTTGATTTGTGCTCCAGGGATCGCGGGTTCGAATCCCAGCCGAGGCTAAGAATTTTTTTGATCCAATCACATACATCTACTCACTTATTTTTTCATCCGAATTTGATGAAATTTTCTAGGATTGTCCAGATTAGCGTGTAGATGGTCCCCTATGAGGGTAGTGAAAGGTACTTAGAGATTGGTGTTTTGAGATTAACTACTATTCATCGGATCATCTATACAATCGGGTTATGGACACGAGGAAGCTATGTGCCACACCCACTTGGCAGACTTTTTTTTTTTTTTTTGTGTGTGTTTCACCTTGAATACGGATGTGAACCTCGACGGACTGCCTACTAAAACTATTAGATGAAAGTTCAATGTTACGAAGTATTCCCGCTTTGGTGCCAGACTGGCACCATTGGTGGTGGTGGTGGAGGGGGGGGGGGGGGGGTGAACTCGAATTCGCATGTTGGGTGTTGTAGATCATGGATTTTAAAATGCTCTTCAGATTCGAGGCTCCCATGCCGCTAGAAATGTTTTGGTAGATAATGGTGAGGGGGGGGGGGGGGTCACTAATTCTTGCCTAAAGTAATAAACCAAATTACATCGAGTGAAACAGTTTTATCGCTTACCAACTGGTTAAACTGATCTAATGCTTATCCAATGGGACGTCCCCTGGAATGCATGCATTACTAAACAATATGTTTTATTTCATGTTTTTAATTTCAGAAAAACTCAAATTCAACGAAACCATTATTGACCTTCTTGAAGATCATAGCTTGGAAATTTGTTGAAGAAATTAAAGAGTGTATTGTAGCAAATTATTGTTTTACGAAATGGCGCACTAGTGAAAACTTCTTTTGCCTTTTTGTCAAAACTCCGTTTTTGTACATAGCGCCTTTTTGCTTCAAGGTATCGACAATATATTATGTCCCTTCTTACTTTACACCTATAATTACTTATATACAACGATGCCTCATTATATATAGTGTATGAAATTGGTTAATAGTTCATGAAATTTGTGAAAAATAATGAAATTGGTTGAACTAGAGGATAATGAAACTGGGACTTGACTCTAGATTCAAGGGGAGTAGGGCATGTGACCCGCGTCCTGTGTCCAGTCTAGTCGGCGCTTAGGGGCAGGACGGGACACGGGTTTCCTGTCCTGTGCCTTCCTAGTGTGCGGAAACCTTAAATGAGCCTTTTATTGTGATATGTATCCAGATAGAGCATCCAATTGCAAGCTAGCCTATGTGGGAGGACCGGTCAGTTTTGTCCCCAATGGATGACTGAATGTATTTATTGTATGACTGATGTATAAGCACGGGTTCCCTGTGATAACTAAATGTTAGCTTCTCTAATTCTGCATGTTAGGCAGGGGAGCATATTCCAGTACTCGCCCTGCCTCACAGCACACAAGTATTGAATCCTGCGGCAACCGATGATGGCGAAACCCCAAGATATAAGAAGAAGGGGAAGATGACCTGGGTGCTGTCGGAACAGGAGATAAATAGAAACAAGCAACTAACAAAAATGAGAAAACCCCAATTTAAAAGATGAGGGGGAAGAGTAACTAGGTGCTACTCACTCCTGTCTCTAGAAATACCATCCTGAGAAAACCTGGCACCTCCACGTGGGACATACCGGGCACATTTGAAATGAATGTGGCTAACGCCAGATGGTACAGGAGGGCCTGCTGTATAGTGAAGATAGCGTGAGGAAACGAAAAACCACTACTGCCGTACAAAAGACTGCTGTATTGGGCCTATAGGCCCCTGAAACAACCAAACCCACTCTGATACAGCTAGCCTGTGTGCTGGGCCAAGAAGCCTCAACCTTCCCATCTCACCTACCCACACTGAGAGGACAGGTTTGGATGTGGGACCCTTATTCCGGTTGGAGCAGGGCTCTTAGATGTGGGAGCACTCAAGTTTTGATAACCAACCAACCAACCCCATGGTGCTACAGCCCGTGTCGGGCCTTGACCTGCTCCAGTAGCCGTCGCCATTCCGTCCGATCCCCGGCAACAACCCTCCAATTTCTCACGCCCATCACCCGACAATCCTCTTCCACTCCATCCAGCCAGCGGAGACTAGGTCTACCTCTAGGCCGCCTTCCTCCAGGACTCCCTCGTAGGATGCTGCTTGGTGTCTCTGTGTCAGCCATGCGTGCTACGTGGCCAGCCCAGCGCAGC
>CM019182.2:60825181-60855154 GCA_009739505.2 Apolygus lucorum
TTCAAGGTACGTAGAATACGAAAATCGAATAAAAAAATTTCCGTCCGTCCGCCGTACGCCGTACGCGGCACTTTTCTTAGTTACCATGGACCGATTTCGATGAAATTTGGTATATGGGCTCCATTTGGGGTCTAGTTGTGCCGCAAAGCTTTTGGTTTGAGACCACCCGGAGCTCTGTAGGACAAACCGTTCGGTCCCTACGAGTATTTGAAGGTTTTCCTTCGATAAAACAGAATCATGAGTGTGAATCGCAAAAGAGGTCTAATCTCCGTTGAAATTTTTTCTGACTGAAATGCGATCGCTGTTCATTTTGGTTTATTATTTTCAATAATAAGCCTTTGGAATCGAGCAAGAAAAAAAAAAACCCTGTGTTGTTGCCTGTAAAGTCGGTATACGGGCGAAAGTTTTACGTGACAACGACTTTGAGTGGTAAAATAATTTTAATGTTAATATTCATTCGTATAGTAGGAAGAAGGATAAAATAAAATTCTTTGTCAAGTTGCACAGAGTAGGTATTTCCCGTAGGTAGTAGGTATTTCCCATGGGTGGAAGGGGGGGAGTGAGTACCAGGGAAGGGGGGCGGGGCGCTCCCGCTTTTGTGACCGCGGGGGAGGGGGAGGGGCCGCCTGCCTTTAGGGAGCGCCGAGCTGCACCCCCTCCGTGAGCGGAGCGTAACGCAGTTTCTTGAAGTGTCTCCCAGTAAACCAATTTATAAGACGTTATCACGTCAAAAAAATTTTAACCCCCCCCTCAAAATTTGATGTTTTACGTTTCAAGGTACGTAGAATCCGAAAATCGAATAAAAAAATTTCCGTCCGTCCGCCGTACGCCGTACACCGTACGCCGTACGCGGCACTTTTCTTAGTTACCATGGACCGATTTCGATGAAATTTGGTATATGGGCTCCATTTGGGGTCTAGTTGTGCCGCGAAGCTTTTGGTTGATGTAGGTCACTTCTAAGGGGTGAAAATTAAGGGTTGAAATTTTCAAGAGTGCCCCAGCTCGAAAACTCTCGAAATAAAGGTATCGTTTTTTCACTAATTTTAAATAGTACTGAATTTTAAAAAATGTTTGAGACCACCCGGAGCTCTATAGGGCAAACCGTTCAGTCCCTACGAGTACTTGAAGGTTTTCCTTCGATAAAACAGAATCATGAGTGTGAATCGCAAAAGAGGTCTAATCTCCGTTGAAATTTTTTCTGACTAAAATGCGATTGCTGTTCATTTCTTCGATTTGTATACAGTTTTGCCTTCTGCGTAACCAGTAATCAAATTTCCATAATCAAAAGTCAATGGAGAATACTGAAGGCGCCTGAGTGGTCACTGATCAGCTGAGTGAGCTCCAAGGCCATTTCCCTCTCCTGTTGAACGCAGGAACCTGAAATTTGAGAGGGCGGGTCAATTGAGAATGCTGAAGGCGCCTGAGTGGTCACTGATCAGCTGAATGAGCTCCAAGGCCATTTGCTCTCCTGTTGAACGCAGGAAGCTGAAATTTTAGAGGGCGGGTCAATGGAGATTGCTGAAGGTGCCTGAGTGGTCACTGATCAGCTGAGTGAGCTCCAAGGCCATTTTCTCTCCTGTTGAACGCAGGAACCTGAAATTTGAGAGGCAGGGTCAATGGAGATTGCTGAAGGCGCCTGAGTGGTAACTGATCAGCTGAGTGAGCTCCAAGGCCATTTCCTCTCCTGTTGGACGCAGGAACCTGAAATTTGAGAGGGCGGGTCAATGGAGAATGCTGAAGGCGCCTGAGTGATCACTGATCAGTTGAGTGAGCTCCAAGGCCATTTCCTCTCCTGTTGAACGCAGGAAGCTGAAATTTTAGAGGCAGGGTCAAAGGAGAGTGCTGAAGGCGCCTGAGTGGTCACTGATCAGCTGAGTGAGCTCCAAGGCCATTTTCTCTTCTGTTGAACGCATGAAGCTGAAATTTGAGAGGGCGGGTCAATGGAGAATACAGATGGTGGTAGGTGCTATTGATGGAGAACCAGTGATCTATACAGAAGGGTGATCTATACAAAAAAATAATAAACCTTTGAGCAATGATTTGGAGCGTTTTTTCGATTTGTATACAGTTTTGCCTTCTGCGTAACCAGTAATCAAATTTCCATAATCAAAAGTCAGTGGAGAATACTGAAGGCACCTGAGTGGTCACTGATCAGCTGAGTAAGCTCCAAGGCCATTTCCTCTCCTGTTGAACGCAGGAACCTGAAATTTGAGAGGCAGGGTCAAAGGAGAATGCTGAAGGCGCCTGAGTGGTCACTGATTAGCTGAGTGAGCTCCAAGGCCATTTCCTCTCCTGTTGAACGCAGGAACCTGAAATTTGAGAGGCAGGGTCAAAGGAGAATGCTGAAGGCGCCTGAGTGGTCACTGATTAGCTGAGTGAGCTCCAAGGCCATTTCCTCTCCTGTTGAACGCAGGAACCTGAAATTTGAGAGGCAGGGTCAAAGGAGAATGCTGAAGGCGCCTGAGTGGTCACTGATCAGCTGAGTGAGCTCCAAGGCCATTTTCTCTCCTGTTGAACGCAGGAAGCTGAAATTTTAGAGGGCGGGTCAATGGAGAATGTTGAAGGTGACTGAGTGGTCACTGATCAGCTGAGTGAGCTCCAAGGCCATTTCCTCTCCTGTTGAACGCAGGAACCTGAAATTTGAGAGGGTGGGTCAATGGAGAATGCTGAAGGCGCATGAGTGGTCACTGATCAGCTGAGTGAGCTCCAAGGCCATTTCCTCTCCTGTTGAACGCAGGAAGCTGAAATTTGAGAGGGAAGGTCAAGGGAGAATACAGATGGTGGTAGGTGCTATTGATGGAGAACCAGTGATCTATACAGAAGGGTGATCTATACAGAAAATAATAAACCCTTGAGCAATGATTTGCAGCGTTTTTGCGATTCTTAGTCGTGTTTCTGATTTATCATGAGCCCAACCCTTAAGTTCTCATGGGGAGCGAACGATCGGTCCTACAGAGCTCTTGATGGTCTCATTCGATTCAAAAAATTCAATACGGGGGGCGGGGTAGTTGTTGGGATTGTATGTATATAAATAGAGGATGGTCCGCTATGAATTGGAAGGTGATCTCAGAAAGTGAAACATAAAATGTCCCAATGGGTTGCCGACTCGTATGCAAGCGTTTTGGTTTTTTGATTATACCGTTGGATAGCTGAGATTTTTTTCTTGGTCGATTCCAAAGGTTCATTATTGAAAATAATAAACCAAAATCAGTAAATTTGGCCTCCACGCGGATTTGTCTAATTTCCGTAAATCTCAACCACAAGGTGTTTAGCTCTAGCCTCCCACAAAGAATTGTTCTCGTCTCCCTATGAAACTGTATTACATTTTCCGACCCTCTTGTAAGGTCGCTGACCTGTTCCCTGTGGCAGATGACAGTATTTCACCGAGCCATCTATCGAAAAGGAGATCAGACTTCCGTTTTCCCGACGTCGAAAAATTGATTCAGGAAAAAAAAATGAAGTGAAAAACTAGTTTCAACATGATTGCCTTTCAAGGAGAAAGCGTGTGAGGACTGGAAAAAAACGGAGGAAAAAAATTCCGGACAGCTAATCAAAAGCAGACGTAAGGCCCCGACGTCCCAGCTGAGCCCGACTGACAAGTTCATCCCCCAATGACGGTACTGTTACATTATTGATTGAAACGTAGATTAATGAGATACAGATGAGCTATCAATCAAAGGGGTTTCGGGATCATTAGTGCCACACGTGTAAGCGAATTTCCAAAAAAAAAAAAAATAAAGTTATTGGGATTGAAATGCCTTCCGAAATTTTGCAAATTTTCTTCATTCAAACCCGTTCTGAAACATTACAAAGTTATTCCTCTTTGGCCATAGTGGACGATAGCTTTAGTTATTTTCCAGAAAACATTCCAAGTTTGTGAAGAAATTTTGAAAAATCCCCATGCTAATTTCATTGAGTAATGTCAACAGGGAAGTTTTTGAGTCACGTCTAAGAAACACGTAGGGGTACCAGTATCAGACACAAGCGGAGATTCTCCGGTTTCTTTATACTGCGAGGCGTGATTTCATCGGACATTCATCAGAGGGCATAATTAGGCGCCCCAACTTCTTGACAACTCACCAAGACTTGGAAATCAAAGGATTCTTATGTTGTTACCAGTGTTAGTCAAGCAGGAGTGTGGATAGCACCAGTAAGGGATGGTATCAGACGACCTCTAGCCCCAGAAAAGTCACTTCAAACTTCCTTTTGCTTCCGAGTCTACCAAGGTAGCGGAAGCTTTGTTTTCACTTTTCAAGGACGAAAAAAAAAAGTTCTCCAAAATCAAAATTTTCACTCGCGTTTTGCGTTTTAGACCTTTCTGAACAATTTTGGTTCCGTGTCTGTGTGTCTGTCTATCGTCATGAATTCCTTGTAACGCGCATTCATGTAACTATACGAAGTTATTGTCCGATTTCAATGAAATTTTCAGGGATTGTGCGGGTTGGTGTGTAGACGGTCCCCTATGAAAATCATCATCCCCGGACTGATAGAAGCGACTGCGCATGCGCAAACGTGAATTCCTTGTAACAGCCATAACTTCCACATTTTCCATCCGATTTCAATGAAATTTTCAGGAATGTTACAGATTGGTATTTAGGTGGTCCCCTATGGAAATCATCACCTTCGGATTGATATTAGCCACTGCGCATGCGCAAACGTGAATTTCCTTTTAACGGCCATAACTTCCACATTTTCCACCCGATTTCGATGAAATTTTCAGGGATTATGCGGATTAGGTTGGAGATGGTCCCCAATGAAGATCACCACCTTCGGACTGATAGTAGTCACTGCGCATGCGCAAACGTGAATTTCCTTTTAACGGCCATAACTTCCACTTTTTCTACCCGATTTCGATGAAATTTTCAGGGATTATGCGGATTAGGTTGTAGATGGTCCCCAATGAAGATCACCACCTTCGGACTGATAGTAGCCACTGCGCATGCGCAAACGTGAATTTCCTTTTAACGGCCATAACTTCCACTTTTTCTACCCGATTCCGATGAAATTTTCAGGGATTATGCGGATTAGGTTGTAGATGGTCCCCAATGAAGATCACCACCTTCGGACTGCTTGTAGCCACTGCGCATGCGCAAACGTGAATTTCCTTTTAACGGCCATAACTTCCACTTTTTCTACCCGATTTCGATGAAATTTTCAGGGATTATGCGGATTAGGTTGTAGATGGTCCCCAATGAAGATCACCACCTTCGGACTGCTTGTAGCCACTGCGCATGCGCAAACGTGAATTTCCTTTTAACGGCCATACCTTCCACTTTTTCTACTCGATTTCGATGAAATTTTCAGGGATTATGCGGATTAGGTTGTAGATGGTCCCCAATGAAGATCACTACCTTCGGACTGATAGTAGCCACTGCGCATGCGCAAACGTGAATTTCCTTTTAACGACCATAACTTCCACTTTTTCTACCCGATTTCGATGAAATTTTCAGGGATTATGCGGATTAGGTTGTAGATGGTCCCCAATGAAGATCACCACCTTCGGACTGCTTGTAGCCACTGCGCATGCGCAAACGTGAATTTCCTTTTAATGGCCATACCTTCCACTTTTTCTACTCGATTTCGATGAAATTTTCAGGGATTATGCGGATTAGGTTGTAGATGGTCCCCAATGAAGATCACCACCTTCGGACTGATAGTAGCCACTGCGCATGCGCAAACGTGAATTTCCTTTTAATGGCCATACCTTCCACTTTTTCTACTCGATTTCGATGAAATTTTCAGGGATTATGCGGATTAGGTTGTAGATGGTCCCCAATGAAGATCACCACCTTCGGACTGATAGTAGCCACTGCGCATGCGCAAACGTGAATTTCCTTTTAATGGCCATACCTTCCACTTTTTCTACTCGATTTCGATGAAATTTTCAGGGATTATGCGGATTAGGTTGTAGATGGTCCCCAATGAAGATCACCACCTTCGGACTGATAGTAGCCACTGCGCATGCGCAAACGTGAGTTCCTTGTAACGGCCATAACTTCTACATTTTCCGTACGATTTCAATGAAATTTTCAGGGATGTAACAGAATAACTCGTTTTGATGTTTTGAGATTAATTACTATGCATCGGATCATCTATGCAATCGGGTTATGGATACGAGGAAGCTATGTGCCACACCCACTTGGCAGACGTTTTTTAAACTCTTTTATTATGTAAATTTGTTTAAAAGTAGGTACAGACGCTTTTCGTACAAAATGTTTTAAAAATCATTACATAAATTTTAATGTTTTACTGAAGTCCTGATTTTGTTCAAAAAATCATTGAATTGAACCAAATTCGAGTATCAGACAATGTTGAGTACCAGTATCAGATATCTCTGTATGATACAGATATCTGATACTGGTACTCAACAAGGTCTGATTAGTATCCTGATCTGACCAGTACCGGACACCCCTGGCTGGTACTGGCACTCAACAATGTCTGATCAGTATCCAGATCTGACCAGTATCGGACACTCCTGGCTGATACAGGTACTCAACATTGTCAGATCAGTATCCAGATCTGACCAGTATTGGACACCCCTATCTGATACAGGTACTCAACATTGTCAGATCCGTATCCAGATCTGACCTGTATTGGACACCCCTGGCTGATACTGGTACTCAACAATGTCTGATCAGTATCCAGATCTGACCAGTATCGGACACTCCTGGCTGATACTGGTACTCAACAATGTCTGATCAGCATCCAGATCTGACCAGTATCGGACACTCCTGGCTGATACAGGTACTCAACATTGTCAGATCAGTATCCAGATCTGACCTGTATTGGACACCCCTGGCTGATACTGGTACTCAACAATGTCTGATCAGTATCCAGATCTGACCAGTATCGGACACTCCTGGCTGATACTGGTACTCAACAATGTCTGATCAGTATCCAGATCTGACCAGTATCGGACACTCCTGGCTGATACAGGTACTCAACATTGTCAGATCAGTATCCAGATCTGACCTGTATTGGACACCCCTGGCTGATACTGGTACTCAACAATGTCTGATCAGTATCCAGATCTGACCAGTATCGGACACCCCTGTCTGGTACAGGTACTCAACAATGTTCTGACCAGTATCAGATACTCCTGGCTGATACAGGTACTCAACATTGTCAGATCAGTATCCAGATCTGACCTGTATTGGACACCCCTGGCTGGTACTGGTACTCAACAATGTCTGATCAGTATTCATATCTGACCAGTATCAGACACCTCTGGCTGATACTGGTACTCAAAAATGTCTGATCAGTATCCAGATCTGACCAGTATCAGACACCCCTGGCTGATACTGGTACTCAAAAATGTCTGATCAGTATCCAGATCTGACCAGTATCAGACACCCCTGGCTGATACTGGTACTCAACAATGTCTGATCAGTATCCAGATCTGACCAGTATCAGACACCCCTGGCTGATACTGGTACTCAACAATGTCTGATCAATATTCATATCTGACCAGTATCGGACACCTCTGGCTGATACTGGTACTCAACAATGTCTGATCAGTATCCAGATCTGACCAGTATCGGACACCCCTGGCTGATACTATTACTCAACATTGTCAGATCAGTATCCAGATCTGACCAGTATCAGACACCCCTGGCTGATACTGGTACTCAACAATGTCTGATCTGTATTCATATCTGACCAGTATCGGACACCTCTGGCTGATACTGGTACTTCAACAATGTCAGATCAGTATCCAGATCTGACCAGTATCAGACACCCCTGGCTGATACTGGTACTCAAAAATGTCTGATCAGTATCCAGATCTGACCAGTATCAGACACCCCTGGCTGATACTGGTACTCAACAATGTCTGATCAGTATCCAGATCTGACCAGTATCAGACACTCCTGGCTGATACTGGTACTCAACAATGTCTGATCAGTATTCATATCTGACCAGTATCGGACACCTCTGGCTGATACTGGTACTCAACAATGTCTGATCAGTATCCAGATCTGACCAGTATCGGACACCCCTGGCTGATACTAGTACTCAACATTGTCAGATCAGTATCCAGATCTGACCAGTATCAGACACCCCTGGCTGATACTGGTACTCAACAATGTCTGATCAGTATTCATATCTGACCAGTATCGGACACCTCTGGCTGATACTGGTACTCAACAATGTCAGATCAGTATCCAGATCTGACCAGTATCAGACACCCCTGGCTGATACTGGTACTCAACAATGTTGATTGTTTTGAATTTTTCAGGCCATTAAAATTTAAATCTAATTATATTTTATCCAAATTAGAATGCCCTTTCCCAAAACGTGATTTTGTTTAATTAAATAATTGTGTTCAAATTTCTAGTACAACAATACAAAAAGCATATTATAATATATCTTTGAAGATCATTATTATAATATTTTTCAGGATAAGTGTAATGTGACTTGATAAATGGTAAATCAATTTGAAATTAATTTCAAGGCTTGCAAAAAATATTTTGAATGATGTACGTAGGGATTACAATTTTTTAAATTGTAAAATGACCACATTGATATAAATTAACAAATAGAGTTATAAATAACAAATAGTTATGAGGTTGTCGCGGGTGTAATGGCGAAGAGAAGCGCTTTCTACCACGAATGATTGGTAACGGAAACCATAGAGTATTGGGGAACCCACCATAACAATCTAAAATCCAACTGAGGTACCCTAAAATCCCTAGACCGCCAATCCGTTCCGACTTCGAAATTGAGTAAAAAAAGCCTGCAAATTATTACACAATGGTTTATTATTTTTCTATATAGATCACTCGTCTGCAAGGCCACCAGCCATCCAACATGAAGAAAAACATCGATCTCATTTCGGTCAGCTAAAATTTGAACGGAGATTAGGCCTCTTTTGCGATTCACGCTCGTGTTTCTGATTTATCGTACGTCCAACCCCTAAATCCTCATAGGGAGCGAACGGTTTGTCCTACAAAGCTCCGCGTGGTCTCAAAAAATTCTAAAAATTCGATAGAATCTTAAATTGAAGGAGAAACAATACCTTTGTATCAAAATTTGTTGAGTTAGGGCGTTTTCAAAATTTCAAAATTCATTTTTGAACCCTTAGAAGTTACCTACATCAACCAAAATCTTCGGGGCACAACTAGACCCCAAATGGAGCCTTCATACCAAATTTAATAAAAATCGGTCAATGCTAAGTGGGGAAAGTGCCGCGTACGGCGGACGGACGGTCAAATTTTTATTCGATTTTTGGATTCTACGTACCTTGAAACGTAAACCAACAAATTTTGAGGGGCGGGTAAAAAAAAAAAATTTCTTGGTCGATTCCAAAGGTTTATTATTGAAAATAATAAACCAAAATTCAAGATTGAGTACAAAGATTGATGGGGGGAACCAAGTCGACCCTTTTGTAAACCATCCAACTCCTTGTAATAACGAACATCTCGGCAGGTATGGGGGAAACTACGATTCCCTTCACCTTTTAGGGGCTTTAGAAGTCGGGAAGTTGTCTACCTGTCTGTATCGAAAGAATGGTATCACAGTTGACTTGAAATAAAATGTCTGGAATTCATGTTATTTACTTCGGGCTTATTTATATAAATTTGGTCAAACGGCAGCTCGATACCGCAGTTTAGTTCCAGCTAATTACCTATACTAATCCAAAAAGGAGTTCGATTATATAATAGCTCAGAACGTCTGTCAAAATCACACAAAACGTGCACATTTTTTTCGCCTGCTCGTTGGAATTGATTCCTCCGTTGCAATGACTGTAATGGCGGCCATTTGGGAATGCGAGTATTCGACCAGAAAAAATGCAGTTGAGGAGATCAGATCGACCGCACGGCGAAGTGGTCCCCTTGAAATGGAGGGGAAAAATCGACTCCTTTCAAAAGCACTGCGGTCGGCGAAAAGCTTTTAGTGAGAATAGTGAGTGTGTGGAGGCCTCGAAATTCCATTTATTCTGTTGCCAGACCTCTAAAAAAAATCCACTCATGCAGTATGAGTTTATAAGCGAATTTTCAAACCATCATCAAAGCTATGGTTAAGAAAATCGTTGTATGACAGAGTAGTCTGCCTTGTGGGTGTGCCTCATAGCACAAATCGTTGAAATGGGGTGTGCGCCTGATTTTTAAAAAATTTTTAATCGAGAGTAGACCTCATCCTGAGAATTTTGACACCAGCCGTTCTCTTTTTGGATGAGTAGATCTTTTTCTACGATTTTTCAAAGTTTCGAATGTTTATGACGTCACGCGCCCCTCCCGCCTGGGCGGGACCCCCCAGCTCACTGTGACGTCATAAACATTCGAAACTTTGAAAATTTTTAGAAAAAGGTCTTCTCACGCTAGAAGGTCGCGGTTGGTGTCAAAATTCTGAGAATGAGGTCTAATTTAGATTAATTATAACAATAAACAGTTTTTCCGACCCATGCGCACACCGCATTATACAATCAACCTCTTCGTTGAACATTGAAAAAACTTCAAAAAATAATCTGGTCACCCCGTTTTCATGAACGAAATTTTTTTTAAAAGTTTTTGTATACCACCCAACTGAAATAGAAATAGACTGTTACTTTCGACACTCTGTTACGTCGGGCACCTGCATTGCGTTGAACACCTGAACGGTAGAAGGAAATCTTTTCCTACATTTAGAAATTTGATTACTGGTTGTTAACTGTTGTCTTCTGCGTGTTGTCGAGTGAGGGCGATGGTCCTCTCGATGCGCTGAATTGTTCCTAGCCTGAATCCTACTCAACGGAGAGACTGATCCCTAAAGCCTAGGGCTCTAGCACTCCACTCGCAGCGCCTTGTGGCCTACCGTACGGATAAGTGCTTTTAGAATCTATCCTTCAACCTCGGTGTCTGATGACAGACCTTCTGGCGGGAGGCGGAACATTTACCTAGTGAGGCCTACTGTTCTGAAGAGGTCCCTAAGGCCTCGGCTACGATAGAAGCGTCAAGCGTCAAGCGTTGAGAGTCGAGCGTCGAGAGTCGAGCGTCAAGCAAAAAGGGGTGGCTACAGTACGAGCGGAAGGAGACGAACTAGATGGGGAGTTCCAGTCAGTTCACCACCACGCCAGCGAATATGCAACTTTGGCTCCTTGCATTAAGTGACAATTCAGCTGTTTCAAAAAGTTCTTTACTGATAAACCGTGTGTGTAGAAGTTTTGGAGTTCACCCTATTACTTAATGTGCTTAGGAATTGTGATGGAGAATACTACAAACTTTTTCACAAACTCGAAGAAGACCCGAAAAGATTTTTCGAATTCACCAGAATGTCCATTGTTGCTACTATTTTATCATTCTTGTTTTGGTTTATTATTTCCAATAATGAACCTTTGGAATCGACAAAGAAAAAAAATTTCACCCCCCCCCCCCCCTCAAAATTTAAGGGTGGGTACCTAGAATCCAAAAACGCTGCAAATTATTACAAGAAGGTTTAACTTGAAGAAAAACTTCAATCGTATTTTTGTCAGCTAACATTTGAACGGATATCAAGCTTCTTTTGCGATTCACACTCGTGTTTCTGATTTATCGTAAGTCCGACCCTTAAATTCTCGTAGGGAGCGAACGGTTTGTTCTACAGAGCTCCGCGTGGTCTCAAAAAACTTTATAAATTCTCTAGAATCTTAAATTGAAGGCAAAACAATACCTTTATATGAAAATGTTTTGAGTTAGGGCGTTTTCAAAATTTCAAAATTCATTTTTCGACCCTTAGAAGTGACCTACATCAACCAAAATCTTCGGGGCACAACTAGACCCCAAATGGAGCCTACTTACCAAATTGCATCAAAATCGGTCAATGCTAACATTAGATAAAGAAGTGGACAGCGAACGTTAGAAGCTGAGCGTCAAACGAAAATATTACTCGGGATTGAGCGTCGAGCGTTGACCATTTTTCCGACGACGCTTACCTCTCCCACCGTAGCCACCCTTACCTGAACAAGGGTAAACTATTTTTAGAGCGTCGATACCTGACCCTTTTCGCTTGCTCGACGCTCCTATCGTAGCCGCGGCCTAAGGGAAGCTAGAGGTTCGGCGCCTTTATGGGGCAAACCGTTCCCTCTGAGGAACTGGGCTCTAGGTAAGACAAGAAATGATAAGTCGGATAGACGAGGTACGAATGCATGTAGGAAGACCCCTGAGTGTGGCTTATATACTCAAGTTACTATGGTGAGGGGAGAGTGGAAAAAAGGTGACGTCAGATGACGTGATCTTTCCCTTCCTCCTCTCGCCTGTGTTGGTGATGACTCATGCCACTCTGGGTTTTCCTACACGTCACTTTATTGGAGAACTACTGAACATAGATGTATGACATTACACTAAGGAAATAAATGGTCGTAAGGACGCAAAACTGAATACAACTCGAAGAAACGAACTGCGATCGCATCATGGTCAACTAAAATTTGAACGGAGATTAGGCCTCTTTTGCAATTCACACTCGTGTTTCTGATTTATCGTAAGACCAACCCACAAGTTCTCGTAGGGAGCAAACGGATTGTCCTACAGAGCTCCGTGTGTTCTCTAAAAATTCAATACTATTGAAAATTTGTGAAAAACGATACATTATTTCGATATTTTTTGCGCAAGGGCACTTTTGAAAATGTCAACCTAATTTTCACCCCTTAGAAGTGACTGACATCAACCAAAAGCTTTGCGGCACAGCTAGACTCCAAATGGAGCCCACATACCAAATTTCATCAAAATCGGTCCATGGGAACTAAGGAAAGTTCCGCATACGGCGGATGGACGGAAAATTTTTTTTATTCGATTTTCGGATTCTACTTTGAAACGTAAACCAACAAATTGTGAGAGGTGGGGGGGGGGGGGGTAAATTTTCACACGATCTGTTTATGTAATCGCCCTTCAATCGTCTGAAAATTCTTTCCATGTTAACAAGAAAGTGTAATGAAACTTCAAAACTCTTGAACTAGTTAGTAAACCACAATGTAAATGTACCAAAAGACCAATTGGTCCTGAAAAATTATTCGCTTGAGAGCTTTCTCTTCATTGTCTCTTCCTTACAGTCACGGTACAATTGCCGATATTCTCAGACATACTGGAGCAAGAACTGTTCCGGTGTCAGCAGGGTGACCGTAAGGAAGAGACAATGAAGAGGAAGAACTGTTTTGGTGTCAGCAGAGTGACTGTAAGGAAGAGACAATGAAGAGGAAGAACTGTTTCGGTGTCAGCATGGTGACAGTAAGGAAGAGACAATGAAGAGGAAGAACTGTTTTGGTGTCAGCAGGGTGACTGTAAGGAAGAGACAATGAAGAGGAAGAACTGTTTTGGTGTCAGCAGGGTGACTGTAAGGAAGAGACAATGAAGAGGAAGAACTGTTTTGGTGTCAGCATGGTGACCGTAAGGAAGAGACAATGAAGAGGAAGAACTGTTTTGGTGTCCGCAGGGTGACCATAAGGAAGAGACAATGAAGAGGAAGAACTGTTTTGGTGTCAGCATGGTGACCGTAAGGAAGAGACAATGAAGAGGAAGAACTGTTTTGGTGTCAGCATGGTGACCGTAAGGAAGAGACAATGAAGAGGAAGAACTGTTTTGGTGTCAGTAGGGTGACTTTGAGGAAGAGACAATGAAGAGGAAGAACTGTTTTGGTGTCAGCAGGGTGACAGTAAGGAAGAGACAATGAAGAGGAAGAACTGTTTTGGTGTCAGCAGGGTGACAGTAAGGAAGAGACAATGAAGAGGAAGAACTGTTTTGCTGTCAGCAGGGTGACTGTAAGGAAGAGACAATGAAGAGGAAGCTCCCAAGTGAATAATTTTTCAGTACCAATAAATTGGTCTTTCCATGCACTTACATTGTGGTTTACTAGTTCAAGAGTTTTGGAGTATTTCCTATTTCTTCATTAAACTTTCTTGATAACGTGGAAAGAAATTTCAGTCGATTGATGGGCGATTACATTAACAGATCGTGTGGCTCCAGCCCCGAGGGCCGTTTTTTACCACTAAACCTCAGTTTCAGTTGATTCAAACATTTCTTCGGCCCACTATCCCAATCCGATCGAGTTCAAATTTTTACCAGAGCTTCATCAGACCTTCTCCATCAACGTGTAAAAAGTTAGACTCAGTCGGGCTAGAACGAGACGCAGGAGAAATGTTGGCGTTTTCGTAATAAGCTTGCACTTTGGTGGTTCTCATATTATCAATTTAGGTCGCGATACGGCACGTGTTAGCATTGTTCGAGGGCGACCAAATTTTTTGTTTGGTACTTAGGTATCCAATGGAACAAAATGAAGGAGTAAGACTTCCAGTTTTTGAAGATTTTTAAAAGAGCCCTGTTCAGACTTACCTACTTCACTTCAAAATTCGCACTGGTTTTCCGCCGCATCAGTGACATAAAATCAAATCCCGCTAATTCACCACTTTATCCTTTTCCGCTTCAACCAAAACTTCCATTTCCCGCACTAGATGCACCAATAAAACCCTTTTCGTTTAATTACAGCGTTAAATAATGGGTTGTACCCCTCTAATTATTATTATTTTGTATTTTTCTTATTCAAGACGACATTAGTTCATAAAATCAGAGAAAAGTTGTCCTAGTGTGTGTCAGTGCCTCTCCACTAGCAACAGGCCGTTGTGACGTCACGCCTTGTTCCTTTGTTCTTGAGTCTGTCTCGTCTTGTCAGCCATTACTAACGTTTTTCCTGGAACTGGCATCAAGTTTCCAAGAAGTTATCCGTGAACATCTACGCTCTCTCACATCAATTATCTCAAGTTTCGCATAAAAATCTTGAACTTCTCCCTGGGCTACCTACTGGTAAGGCTGACAAGCTTCTACTATAAATATCTGATGGTCACACTTCTTGGGCTCACTACAACATCTTCCTCCATCACCTCACTGACTCATGCCTTTTCTGCCTATGAACATTCAAGGGGGTTCAAGGAAAATTTATCGTACTACTACAGCATCTCTTTACTACCTATTTCTTTCTCTTTATACCTTGAGTGTAGGTATTTCCTCACTCAATCCAGTGGCCACTTTAGGTAGGTATCATCACAAAGTTGTTCCTACTCTCACATGCATCAACAGCATCATTCATAAATTAATTAACGTGTTGTGGAACTCAGTTGTACTTTTTCCATTACACCCTAGTCCAGGTAAATTTTGGTAACAATTTGCAATATCATCTAGTCAAAATTTAGCTAATACAGTCCACTATGTAGTAGAAAGTAGGTTTTCTTTTTAAACTTATTCTCACTACAATTCATCGAAGTTTCGCCACTTGGCAATTTTGCAATTAGTGCAGGAGCATAGCTGCATTCAAAACAGCCTGCCTTGCACGCTACAAGCCCATATGAAGGACACCCTAATGGACAGTCACAGAAACCTCTAAATAGTGAAGCCAGTGACCGTGATAGCCAGGGGAGGAGAGAATGTTGGTACATGATCGCTGATTACTGATGATTATTTTTGTTATTAGTTAGAAATTGTTAGACAAAACGCTACTAGTCGTCAGTTTTTCCCCGTTTCAAAATACGCAGAAGAACTCACAGGATTGGAGCGTGGCTGAAATTTGACGTTTCCCGTGGAATGACGCTCCCGTTTGAGAGATGAAATTATTACAATGATCTCACAGAGCTGGTATGACTCTCCATTCTCATCCCCCATGGGTTCCTCTCGATCACTTTTCACGCAGCTGATCAGACTCTCGTCTCTCATTTCCCCAACCAACCTAAGCAAATGCTCCCTCTCTTCATTTGTGCTCAGTAAGTGCTTACGTAACACAGCGGTCGTCCCACCACACATGATTTCTGTATCTGAGAACTCGACATGAAACACATCCGCGATTGTGACACCACTTTGCATGCGATTGCAGAGCGCCCAAGTGTATCCTGAGTCGCTCTGAAGATTCCACTCTAACCTCCCGCTCATCATTTATGAAATCGAGTTCTCCTCCTCGATTTCGTCTGATCTCCCCGAATCCAGCCTCTGTATACATTTATCCGTTGATGGAGTAGCGGCTCTATGGGTTGTAAGTGAAGGCAAGCGATCGACCTCCCTTATTCGCAAGTCTATTTTCGTTTGCATAAAGAGATTGGCTGGAAGGCCTGCAGCCCGGAGCTCATTCACCCTAAAAGCTCATATCGTCAAAATGTGGGTTTTAATTATCCGCTTGTTTGCCTTTCATGCAAATTCAAAGAGGAACGCACAGTCTCTATTTTGCTCATACCAGCATAATAGAGAACATTCAATGTCTACGTGTTATTCATCGCGTTTGCCAATACAGAAGTGTGAAAAAGTGTCAAAATGGACCGCTCTGAGGGGTTCAATTTTCAAAAACGCTGATAATTATTACACAACAGTTTATTATTTTTCTGCGAAAAACACGGCATCATTGTCGATTTTGGTTCATTTTTTTCAATAATGAACCTTTGGAATCGACCAAGAAAAAAACATTCCCCCCCCCCCCCCCTCCCACTTAATTGGTTTACGTTTCAAGGTATGTAGAATCCGATAATAGATTTTGATGAAATTTGTTATGTGGGCCCCATTTGGGGTCTAGTTGTGCCGCGAAGCTTTTGGTTGATGTCAGTCACTTCTAAAGGGTGAAAATTAAGGGTTGGAATTTTCAAAAGCTCCCTTGCTCGAAAGCTCTCGAAATAAATGTATCGTTTTTTCACCAATTTTCAATAGTATTGCATTTTTAGAATTTTTAGAGACCACGCGGAGCTATGTAGGACAATCCGTTCGATCCCTACGAGAACTTAAGGGTTGGTCTAACGATAAATCAGAAACACGAGTGTGAATCGTAAAAGAGGCCTGATCTCCGTTCAAATTTTAGCTGACCAAGATGCGATCGCTGTTCGTTTCTTCGAGTTGTAGGTCTACTGTAGTTGTAGGTCCTACTCAGTTCTGAGTCCTTAGCAACCATTTAATTCCTTAGCAACCAGTAATCAAAGTTCTAAATGAAGGAATTCTTTATTTCTTCGAAGTGAATCTTTTATTTCATCTAAATAAACTCGATTACGAAGCGAAAACTTAGTTGGTAGGTAGTGGCAATGGCAAAGCCGTGTTCTTTGCTGGCGAGTGATCTGTATAGAAAAATAATGAACTTTTGAGTAATAATTTGCAGCGTTTTTTCTGAAAGATCGTTGATTGCTGTAGTCAACTCGGCTCGCCAAGCGATCTCCCTTTGCATTTTCATCTCATCGATTTTTGTCCCCCAGGGGTACCACTTGTGTTAAAAGTCCATTCATGCAGCATGAATTAATGAGCGAATTTTCAAAGAAATCATTCAGTTTAAGGTGTATTAAGAAAAGGACCAATGGTGTTGCAATTTGTTGTAGAAAGTTTTTTTTCGATTCTTGGTTTATATATATGTATATATAAGAAACGAGTTTGAAAGTCGAAGTTGAGTTTTTAAAAAACACTTTATTGAATTACACGGGAATTATGGACGACACGGTACGACGTAGGTTAGATGAAGGCGGGAGACTGACTGACGAGAAAAGGAGACGGGGGATATTTATAGGGAAGGACAACTGCTGATGCAGCGTTTTGGTGGATGGGAAGGTGGTGTGGAGGAAAGGAAAGGTGACGTATGTAACTCCTCCCCCCTAAGATAATTTTTGGAGGATCAAAAATTTTCACTAATATATTGCATGTGCATGCCGTGTCGTTTACAAAGATTAATTGTAAAAATCTTTAAGATCATCAAACATAATAATTGGACAATCAAAAACATCATCAAACATAATAATTGGACAAAACAATCTTTCCAACACAATCATTAAAAAACACTTGTTCACAAGAACGACAGGTAAAATCATAAAAGTAAAAGTAGAACACAAAAATGAAACATAACAAAGCATAACGTGAAACATAGATCACGGACACAAAATATTTACAAAGATATACAAAAGTTTTAAGGCCGGTCAATTGAATCATACAACGCAATTGATACTTGTTAAAGTTTGTAGCAACAAACGAGGTGACGATACGCAGACAACACAATAGCTACGTAACGTCACATAATTCATAAAGTAGGATCGCCGCTAGGGTCGTCGTTACGATTGAACGACACGAAACCTATTTTTATGTTTTATAAACTGAACTACTATTGAGAACAAAAACGCGATTAACAGTAGGTATAACAAAATGGTCCAGATGCTAGGTAGAATTTGTTGATGAAATTTGGATTCGGGAATTATTTGTACTTCGGGTAGTCGAACTGTGTTGAGGTCTAAGTCTTTTAATTGAATTTCGGATGTAGGGTACTGTGACGGTTGGAGTTGGAGTTTTAGGCTTTTCATTATTAGAGGTCGGCCTGATAATTCTTTTTGGGGCGCAAACAACGTTTGATTGTGGTATTTCAATTGATCAGATCCAGGCTTAACCAAGAATATCCCTTGAAGTGAGCGTATTTCAGTCTCTTTACTGTTTATAATTTCGATAGCATCTCCTTGTGTGAAAACCAGGAGGTACTGCCCTATGTCTGGTATTAGGTTTGCATAATTGGAGGGAGCGTTCAGGCGAACGTATTGACATGACTCAACAGATCCAGTCCGGAGGAAGGTTATTTCGCAAGTTAGGTCGGATTCGGAGATAAGATGGCTAGGACAAAGAAATAGATGACCCGGTGGGCTATTATTGCGTAGTGCGAAAATTTTGGAATTAGTTCGTGATTTGAGGAAAAACTTTTTCTTCGGAATGATGGTAACAAATTCAGAATGGTCTATTTGAGTAGGTAGAGGTTCAAGATAATGCAGGTCATAATCTTCGGGGTCTACTATTGGTATGTCTAAAAAATACACGATTTCGCTACTTCCCACGACGCATTGGACTTGAATGTAGGACTGTATTTCGAATATGTTCCTGTCAGAGTAGTCGAGGAATGTGTCTCCGTAAGATTTGGACAGTCTTTGTAGTTCGATGTAAAGTGTGTGTGAATCGATGATACTAGGGGTGCAACTTGCCTAGTTTGCAAAACGTGAGGGAATTTTCTATGTCTTGTATCGTGCTCAACATTAAGCTTAGTAGAGTTTGTAGGTGTCCTAATGTGTCAGTCGCTGCGTTGGTTTTTCCGTAGTCTAACGTCAGGTAGCCGATTCGTTTTAATTCCTTTTTGATTTCTTGGTTATTATACCTTATGGTTTCTATTGTCCTGTTGAAATTTTCTAAGATGGCTTTATTAATGGAATATTGGGAATTCATTTGGTCTTGTAAGTCTTCTTGACGGTTCTGTAGGTGGTTTATTATGTTATTGTATTTTTCTTCGTCACGGGAATCCAAGTTTCCGGTGACAAATTTTATAAGCGTGCCTAATCCGTTGATCAGTCCTCGTCTTGTTCTGGTCGAAGTTTGTGTTAAGATTATGTTCGATAATTTTTGTTCAATGAGTTGTAGTGTATGGTTTATGGTTGCCGTGAGTATGTAGGACCGTTGGTAAGTTGAGGAATGGTTAAACATGAAGGTCAGCGTTCGATTGTAGTTCGTCCGTACTTCGTATAGTTGATCGGTCAGTTGACTTAAGTCGTAGTAGTGTGACAGGGTGTGGTATCCTTTTACTAATTTTGCGGGCTTCATTTGAACTGCAAAAAGGCCTGGGTTCGTGGTAATATCTGTTATTTCGATTCCTTCGGTTGCTATGATGATAGAAAGAATTGTGGTCCTGTAACAATGTTAGAACAAGTTTTCTTTTAATATTTCTGAACACATTTGTTCTCGGAGATTTGGAATATCATCTTGTGAAAAAGATAGTTTTTCGTTTTGGGCAGCCCTTTTTGCAAATTGACACATGAAAACTCCACAGTCGTCTGAGTTTGTTTGTTGGGGAACAGTTCGCATGTGAGTTGTCTTCCAATTTTCAGAGTCCAACAGGATGCCTCGTTTTTCTAGGTACTCGAAAGCTAGGTAGGATTGGATGTTTTCTAATGTTTCTAATGCTTCTCCGTGCGCTGTTTTTAACCTAATTTTGTTTTCCGAGAGGGAGTCTAAATATGTGATTTCTTTTTCTTTGGGTTTGACGACCACTAATTTCCAATGGTTAAGGTCGTGGATGGGAAAAACGATTATATCTTTTGAGAATATGTCAGATCGTCTAGTAAAATGTCTAACGCGATCATAGCCTCCAGCTTTCAATAGAGGGTAGAGGAAACTGTTGAAACAGAACGTTGTGGGTAGAGTTTTGTTATTTCGACTCCTTTCATCTATCAGTTCCATATAGAAGTTTACGACCATGTCATTAAGCCAATTGTTGGGTTTTAGTGTTATGAGGTCTTGTCTAGTCATTTTTAGGCCGTATTTTTGTACTAGCGTTTCAGATGGATTGGATTTTTCGTCCCATGCTTTTTGAACTTCAGTTGTGTAGAATTTTCGAGGGGGTTTTACGTTGGAAAGGTGAATCTTCTCTTTAGTATTATGATGGCGAGGATTGATTGTAGCTGTTTTGAGGATCGGGTCAACTGTTTTGATTTCTTCCTTGTTGAATATAGGTTTTGACTTACTTTGTCTCTGCACTGTTTTTACGAAGACCTCGGTTGGTAGTTCAGGCGGGTCTGTTCGCCCTGCGTTTTTAACTTCTGCAACTTTTTCTTTATGATCTTGGAATTTATTGACTATGTGGGCGTACAGAGCTTTGGTTTTTTCCTGATGTTGACTAATGTAATTGTTAATGACCAATTTGTCTAAGTCTATGTCTATTAACGTCTTATTGTTAGTGTGTCCGTAAAGGAGTTCGAAAGGAGTTAATTTGGATACGGAGTGAATGGAATTATTATAAGCAATAATGGCGTAGTTCACCTTAGTTCGGCAATTGTTATTTTTGAATGCTTCTTGTTGGTTTAGAAGTCTTACATGCTCAATGAGAGTAGAGTGAAATCTCTCGATTATGCCATTGGATTCGGGATGTTGGGAGGATATGTAATGAATGTCGATTTTATGGAGTTTGAGTAGTTCTTTTACTAAACTACTTTGGAACTCGGCTCCGTTATCTGAAACAAGTGAACGAGGGAACACCGTGGTGGGAGAAAAACTTCATTAGCCCGTTAACTATTTCTACGCTAGTTGAAGAATTTAGTGGATAGGCCTGTGCGTATCTGGAAAAGTATCTATTATGGTAAGGAATTTAGTTCCTTCTATTGTGAATTTATCGATATGTAAGATTTCTAAGGGCCGTGAAGCGGTAGGGGTGACATTGTATTTGATTTTGAGCGGGCTTCTTTCGTATTTGCTCGTGAGGCAAGCCTCGCAGTTGTTTATGAATTTTTGTATCGACAGTTTTAGATTTGGCCAGTAATATTCTCTTTTAAGTTTTTCGTAAGCTTCGTCAATTCCACGATGGTTTGTGCTGCCTTCGTGGTATTTTCGGACTATTTCGTTTTGTTCCTTTTCTGATTGTACGTCAATTAGTCTTTTCGTGTACTTAGTTATTTTAATTTCTGAGTGGGTGAAGTTTTTATTGATGACTTCGACAAATTTTTCATAGGAATCGGTTTCGAAATATATGCCGTAACTGATTTTGGGGTGAATAAATTCCTTGATGAATTCGGTTACTGCAGTTTCAAAGTTAGATTTTTCGACGGTGACTATCGTACGAGTTTTGTTTCCAAATAATTTTAGGGTCGTTACGGGTCTAATTACAGGGTGATTAATTTCTGTCAGGATTATTTGATTGGTGCTGAGGTTCACTGGTTGGTCTCTGATTGGAATGGTGGCAACGGTGTTTCCTAGGAAATTTGAATGTACTGTGAGTCCGGATTGTATGCTGTCAATCGAGGAATCATCTCCTCCCTCCTCAAGATCAACGTTAACAATGACGGAGTCAGCAGTGGACGTTGTGTTTTGGAGTTTGTTAGTATGAAGTACATTGACGTCGGGTTGTAGCGTTATTCGGGAAAGAGCATCAGCGTTTGTGTTCAACGCGCCCTTTTTATAAATGATTTCAAAATCGTAAGCTTGGAGTTTGGTCTTCCAGGCGAACAATCTTGAGCTGGGCTCTTTGTGTGAGAACAGCCATTGTAAAGGACGGTGGTCAGAGAAGATAGTGAATTTTCGACCAAATAGATAGGGGCGGAAGTATCCTACTGCCCAAACTATTGCGAGTAGCTCTTTCTCGATCGGGGAATATTTCTGTTCGGAGTCGTTTAGGGTACGGCTAGCGTATGCAAGAGGGAGATCGGCGTTGTTAGTTATTTGGCTGAGCACTGCGCCTAAAGCGACATTGCTGGCATCGGTGGTAAGTCGGAAAAGGTTTGGTGAAATCAGGGTATTGAAGAATTGGGTCATTGCTCAAGAGTGTCTTACATGTTTCAAAACAGTTTCGGTATGCTGGATCTGATGTATCGATAACTGCGTCTTTTTTCAGGCGACTGGTCATGGGTTTAGTAAGGTTCGCGAAGTCTGGAATAAATTTTCTATAGTAACCGAGGAGGCCTAGGAAACCTTTGATCTCCTTGGTTGTTTTAGGGATTGGATAGCGCTTTATTGCCAAAATTTTGTCTGGATTTGGTTTGACTCCGTCAGGCGTTACTACGTGGCCTAAATAGGCGACTTCACGTCTGAGGAAGTCAGTTTTGTCTAACTGGATCTTTAAATTTGCGGACCTGAGTCTTTTGAATACGGATTCTAGTCGCTGGATGTGTTCCGGAAGACTGGTACTGAACACTATTATATCATCTAGGTAGACGCAGCAATGTTCGTTTGCTATGCCACGCAAGATGTTATCCATCACTCTTTGAAAAGTGCTGGGTGCGTTACGCAGTCCAAACGGTACACGTGTCCATTCTAGGTGTCTCGTTGGCGTACTAAAAGCCGTTTTCGAAATACTCGCAGGGTCCATTTCGATTTGGTGAAAAGAACTTTTGAGGTCGATGGTACTGAAATACTGACATCTTCCCAGTTTATCTAGTAGTTCGGAAATTTGGGGCAGCGGGTACTTATCTTCAATTGTTTTTTCATTTAATTTACGGTAGTCTACTACCAATCTAAATTTTTGTTTACCGCTATTGTCTTGTTTTTTTGGGACTATCCAGATCGGGGCATTCCAGGGGCTTTGCGAATTCCTGACTATCCCTTGTTCTAAAAGTTCTTCCATTTGCTTATCCAATTCTTGTAGATGAATTTCGGGAAATCTGTAATTTTTCGTATACACTGGGATCTCATCAGTGGTTCTGATGACGTGTTTGACGTCATTAGTGAAGGTTAAAGGAGATCCTTCCTGGTGAAAAATGTCGGAATATTGGTACACTAATTTGGTTATTGCGGACTTTTCTTCCTCATTCATATGATCTAAACGAAGGAGTCCAATGTCAAATTTGGGTTTGGTGTGGTTAAGGTTGTTAAAATTTGGTTTGAGGGGTGCAGGATTAAAAAGGGTTGAGTCTAATTCTTCTACAATTATTGGATGATTTTGGATAAATTTAGTGGGGCTTTCACTCGAATTGAGAATTTGGACATGGGTCTCGAAGTTTCTGATTTTAACTAGGCTTTGGGGAATTTCTAATGGACCGATTTTTTGATAGGGGAGAATAGCATCGCCATTCTCGACGTTGTCAATAATCAATTTGATTTGTTGTATATTACGAGCGTCAATATTATGAGTTTCGTTCAACTCCAAATCGAGGTATTCTATGGGAATTTCTACGTTTGGTGTTTCTAGAACATTTTTTTGTAGGTTGATTGAGGCTCCTAAAAGTTTGAGGTTGTCGAGTCCGATTAGCATGTCAAATCTTGTATGGAATGAAAAAAGGAAAAATTTGAGGTTTAATCCTCGTTGGAGGAATAGTTCATCTAAGGGAACCAGGGTGCTAGATCCGGCTAAGGAAGTGCCATGGACAGTTTTTACCCAGAAAGGTTCTCGATCTGTTTGAGGTTTGAAATGTTTATTGGCAATGTTAGGGTTTATGAAGCTAAGCGAGCTACCTGTGTCAATCATTATTTTAAGATTTAATTTAGGTAGGGTAATATAAGGAAGCTCGCTGATATGACGGGTGTTCAGGGTCATTAAGTTGTGGACGACAAGTCGAGGCCCGGATCCCCTAAAAAACCTTCCTCATCAGTTGGTTCCTGAGGGTGATCCGCAACGTCGATCTGGTCGTACATTTGATTCTCCTGGTAATTTGGGTCGACATTAAGGTCTCCTGGCGGATAGTTTTCTGACAGACCAGGTTCGGTGGGGTTCAGCTCTTCCAGACAATGATAATTGGGGTTTACGGTCTGCCACGACATTGGGGCCCATTCCCTTTTTACTTGAGTCTGTTTCGAGGGCGGTTTTGCTTGCGGAATTTTCGGCTGGAAATTTGGGTTTTGAAAGTACGGGCGAGGGTTGCCCGGGTTCGGGTTCGGATTCTGAACGTATGGACGGGGATTTGGGTTTTGATATGGACGGGTATTAGAGTTTGGAAACTGTGGACGGAAATTGTTTCCCCACGGTCGATTTTGAAAGTTTCCGGTTCGTGGATTCACTTGGGTTTTTGGAATACCGGAGTTCGGGTTCACTTTGGGCTTATTATATGGAGACAACATCTGATAATCGTTGGTCATCCAACCTAGCGCAACGTTCAGATCCCTTGATTGTCTTGTACGTAGTAGACTTCCCAAGGGTTCTTTCAGGTTGAGGAGGAAACACCTCGTCGCTAATTGTTCGTAATGACCTATTAACAGAGGGGCGTCTCTAATCGCCTTATTGTTGAGATAGGCTATGATCTTGTTCAAAGTGTCCCTTACTCTGGCATGGAACTTGAAAGGATCCCTTTTGTCTGCATAGGCGTCTAGCAACGCCTTTTCTAGTTGGTTGAAGGTGGTAATGTTTTGTGATACTAAAAGGGAGGATGCGGGTGGTTGTATTTTTGACTTCATTGCCGAAATAAGCATTATATTTTGGAAGTCGTCGGGGTCAGCATCAACGTGGAATCGTTGATAAAGCTGTCTGCAGGTGTTGAGGTAATTATTTAAGGTTTCAGGTTCACCTGAAAAGGCGGGAATGACGTCTATATGTTCCTTTTTCAGAACA
The DNA here is from genome assembly GCA_009739505.2 of Apolygus lucorum. NCBI lineage: Eukaryota > Metazoa > Arthropoda > Insecta > Hemiptera > Miridae > Apolygus > Apolygus lucorum. The sequence goes on from CM019182.2 coordinate 60,850,121, forward strand.
GGGCAAGTTGGTGGCGTCATTCTCGGTCCACCTATTCTCATTAGTTCTAGAGCGGTTGTAGCTTCGTGCAGCTTTTCTTCCATTCTAGCATGTAGGGTGTTTTGGTCCTGAAGGGATCTCTGGGTTACTTCCAGAAGCTCTACCAGTTGTTGGTTTCTGGCTTCTGCTTGGGCAACGAGAGCAGCGGCTCCTTGGAGGTCTTCCATTTTTAAATTTGGATCGAAATTTGAGGAATTCAAGGGTGTGGGAGGATTCGGAGGATCTTCAGGGATGGTCTCAAATCGACTGTCCCTATTGAGAATTCCTAGTCTCTTATTTACCCGTTGAATTACGTATTTTTTAAATTCTTTCGGAATTTTGAATTCCTAATCAAAGTTTACGGATTACAAACAGGATATTATTTAGACAAACAAAAATAAAGATGATAAAATACTTAATAATTAAGGCTTAAATTTAAATGACGGGGAGTCCCGAAGAATGAAGGTCAAGGCTGAAGGAAGTGAACAGCTGAGGCTGGTAGCTTCTAAGGCGTTCGAGAGCGATAAAAGAATTCGAAGAGGAGAAGTAGATAAGCTGCGGCGGGATGCTACCGAAGCGAAAGGTCTTGACCGGATGGTCACTTGAGATTGTGAGATAGTAGAAATTGAGGGCGGTGTAGTCCTCGGTGTTTAAAAAATCTTGAACACGAAGTATCTCGTACGTGAGTACCTCGAGTTAAAAGCTTTGTTTGTAGATTTGAGTGTTAAAGAACACTAGTGTTAAAGAACACTTTCGTTAAAAAACGAATCGTTGAAGAACGATAAAAATCTTGAAGAAAATAATAAAGTGTTAAAGAACACTGTCGTTGAAGAACGAAGTACCGGTGTGTCGTGTCTTACAATTTGATTTTACTTACAGCAGGATGTCCATTCCCTCTGCAAGGAGTCAGCCGGTAATCCCAAAATATATAACAGGTCACTGCACTGTAGGTATCACTTCGCTGTGTTTTCCGATTCCGCGTATTCGTCGCCAGAAAACGAAAAATCACAGTGTCCACGAGACTGCGCCAGAAACGAGTTTGAAAGTCGAAGTTGAGTTTTTAAAAAACACTTTATTGAATTACACGGGAATTATGGACGACACGGTACGACGTAGGTTAGATGAAGGCGGGAGACTGACTGACGAGAAAAGGAGACGGGGGATATTTATAGGGAAGGACAACTGCTGATGCAGCGTTTTGGTGGATGGGAAGGTGGTGTGGAGGAAAGGAAAGGTGACGTATGTAACTATATGTTTTTTTTTTAACATACTTTTACACCAATAATCGGACGTCCGGAAGACGTGAAATCACTGGGATGAAGCTGAATTCTGGGATCCGAGAAGCGTTCTGATTGGGGAAGCTCCAGGACGTAATTTAAAGATGAGTGCAAACAGATCGCGTTAATGGCCACTTGTTCCCAACCTCATCACAACAAGCCCTTTGTTATACACATTTTTCCTGATGCGTTTACGGCCGACATTAAGTATTAATTTGATAACACTTGCAATAATGGAAACAGGCACCAGGAATGTTAATGAGAAATGTATTAAAAGAAGAGAATGTATCAAGAAAAAGTTTCGTACTTAATTTCGGTGATCGAGAATTTTACAAAGAACACTGACAAACAATAACAACACTGAAACCAACACAACAAAAAATAATACCTAAGTTTATTTGAATCCTCAAAACTCCCCCACTTCAATTAACTCCAACTTCCTTGAGTGTCGTGGCAACATCCATGCAGGCAACTCCTAACTTCTTTTGACGAAATTTTACAAATTTCTGTTTTGACATCGGCTTAGTGAAAATGTCTTCAATGTTTTAAACGCTCCTTGCTCATAGTGCCATGCAGTGGTGATCTTGAGGTTTTCCCAGGTCTAGTCGCAACGCTCAAATGCATCTGGCTTCCAATTGCTTCTCGGTATGCTACTCCCACTGCAGGTTTACTCTCTTGACATCTTCTTTCCTGGTGTGTGACTCGCTTGATTCCAGTACTCTGCTTCCTCACAAATGATGTTTGTGCGTAATTCGTCAGTTCTTCTGTGCTTTTTGCTGCGAAACCATCAAGCTAGGATATCTGACAGGTGGATTTATGTTATGCCTATCTCGTAAATTGTAACTGTTCACTTGTCGCTCCTCTTGGTCAGATTTTGTCATGTACTTCATCTTGATTTTATTGATCTTCCCTATGCTCTTCTAGGTCATCCCTCAGTTGTTTCTGTTCTTCATTTCTTCCTGAGTTGGCTGAATTGGCACTACTGCCATCTCACGGGATTGCAGGTTTTCGAATCTACACTTTCGGATTTTTTCAACTCTTCTAGAAACATCACATCTCTACTTATTTCTAGTTTATTTATTTTTCTGAACCAAATTTCTGTATCCTTTTACGTTTTCACAATATCCAACAAAAATTCCTTTTTCACTTTTGCATCCATTTTTTCTCAACTGTTTAGGTACATGCATATAAACTTCAGTTCCAAAACTCTAAAATGTGAAACACAAGCTTTTTCCCCCGCCATAGCTCAAATGGTGTTTTACCTTCCACTTCACTCTTTCCTGTCCTATTGAGAGTATACACAGAATAGTTTACTGCTTCAGCCCAAAGCCTTAAATCCATTTTTCTGGTATACAATAAAGATCTTGCCAAATCGTTTATTGTCCTCATTTCACGTTCTGCCTTCCCATTCTGTTGTGGAGTGTATCTAACAGTTCTTTGATGTCTTATTCCAAATTTCTCAAATAAATCTCTTACTCTTTGTTGACGACTCCAAACCGTATCCGTTCTGATAGTGTCCACGTTCCGATCGAATTGAGTCCTAAATCTCGTCAAGAAATGTTCAATCTTCTTAGGAACTTCGGTCTTCTGAGCTACAAAATATACCACACTATAGTGACTATAATCATCTTTCAGAAGAAGGAAATATCTGGATCCACCAATCGACGTATTTTCCATTGGACCGCATAAATCACAGTGGATTAGCTGACCAACTCTATTTGTTTTACTGAGACTATCTGGAAAAGATTCTCTATGATGTTTCCCATTATGCATCCTTCACAAGTAAAATTTTCTTGTTTCTTACTGCAATTTGATTTCCTTGAGCAAATTTGATACGTGTTTCAAGTTCTGATGCGCAAATCTCTCATGCCATAGCTGCAGAGAATACGCTTTTGGTTCTACATCACTTTCACGATCTATCACTTTAAACTGCATTCTATCATATTCATATTTTTGTACCAACCGCATTAATCATTATTTTTCATTACTTCACATGAATGATCTCTTAGGACAACTGTGAGACCTCTAGACGAATTTGTCGAAAATAAATTCTTGGTAATATCTGGAACATAGAAAACAGATCCTAAACTATGTTCATTCCATCCTCGTCCTAGAGCGAGAATTTTTACGTCCCCCTTACCCAAAGCTGGTATTTTCTGACCATTTCCAACAACAATGTATACGGGATCTAAAAATGGTACGTAATTTACTAGCCAATCCTTCTGAATGTCATGTGATGACTGGCCCCTGAGTCCAAATACCAATTATCGTCCTTTTCGCTTTCTAAATTCATATTCCTTAGGAGACTTACTAATACCTGCCCTGTTTACTAGTATGTTGCTGCTGCTTTCGTTTCAAATGGTAACAGTCTTTCTTGAAGTGTCCAGGTTTCTTACAATATAAGCATACTTTTGGTTCTTCTCTTTCGTCTGTTTCTGTTTCTTCTGTGGTCCTAATTGTTGTGACTTCTTGTTCAATATTTCTTGGCCATCAGTGCAGCGTTTTCTGTATCTAATCTTCCATCTTGCGTCTCCAACCTTCCTTCCTCAGTCAACAGTCTTGCCGTCAAATTCTTCAAACTTCTATGCTCTGAGGGTGTGGACTCCCATGCACTGAAGAAATGGTTGTAGCTTGAAGGTAGCGTGAGGAGTATCTTGGTCATGATTATGTTTTCTGACACTGGTTCACCAAGTGCTTGTAATTGCTGCGCAATTTTCTCTACCTTGGATATATGATCTGAAATAGTGTCGCAAGGATCCTTCGGGTACTGAAAAAACTTTGCCTGCACTAAATGAAGAGACTGCTCTGACTTTGCTCAAAGATGGATTGGAGTTTCTCCCACATCTCGTGTGAAGTATACATGTCATCAGGTGAACTAATACTTTTTCGTCAACCGTAGTTATGATCAGTCGTTGCACTTAAAGTCTTCCGTTTCCCAATCCTCCAATGTTTTCATATGCCATGGCAGGCGCATCTGCGTTTGCATCCCCAGCTCCTTGGACTATGTTCCTCGGGCTTTTTATTTTCTCCAGTAACGAACTTATACTGTTTTAGTGATTTCAAAATTATTATTACTTGAAACTTCCACTGGCTCCACCTTTCTCGTCTTTTAATTCTCGACCTTTACCTCTTCTACTTTACTGGCCATTTTCTCCTTCCTTCCTGGTTTTTATTTTCTTCGTTATTCTGGGCCCGTAACACTTGCAATAATGAAACAGGCACCAGGAATGTTTAATGAGAAAATGTATTAAAAGAAGAGAATGTATCAAGAAAAAGTTTCGTACTTAATTTCGGTGATCGAGAATTACAAAGAACACTGACAACACAATCCATCACATGACATAACAAAAATCTGTGGGCGTCATTATGATGATCAACACAACAAAAATACCTAACAGTTAATTTGAATCCTCAAAAATAACATTTAGTTATATTCGCGATATGTACGAAAAAATCGTGCGATTTTCAATAATACACTGGTTTATAACGTTCTATCGGTGGCAGTTGTCGATTGAACATTTAACCCGACTTTTTTTTTTTTTTTTTTTTTTCTCTACAAACTCATAGAGTACCCACAACGGCTACTGCATTTCTGGGTACAACAAATATACGCACGTATTCATATTATATATATATAGCTACAAAACTTTTCTAATTTTGGACAATTTTCATTTTTGAAAAAGCATTAATATCAGAAATTTTGTGCTGAATCCGAATATACCATATATTACCATGATTT
>CM019182.2:61455254-61682736 GCA_009739505.2 Apolygus lucorum
GACAGGTAAAAGCCTGAAGGGCAAAGTTGTACAACAGTACACTAATGTGTCCGGGCCTGAGGGGCTTAATCAGTGTCCTGAAGGGACTTATTACAAAAACCTCGAGGTGTGGCGATGCACTTGCCTCAATAATTGTGTCTGAATCCGGGTGTTATGACCCACATATCAATCAGCACTTAGTTCTTAAATAAAGCAGCGAACAGGAGGATCCCTGAGTGCGTCATCACCTACTGGGGGTGACGAGGTACGGGGAAACACGTCAACATGACGTCACCCTTCTACCTCTCTCTCCCCCGAGGAAACTATACGAGTATATAAGCCCACTCAGGGATGCTCTCTTATGCCAATCTAGTTCAGTCAACCAACTTATTCATTTCGCTTTCTACCTTCACCTCGAAGTACTAGGCTCACTAGGTAAATATCCCGCCTCTTGACGGTCGGTTTCTGATTGAATCGCCGGGGTTGCCGGGCTAGCCTATGTTCCATGCACTCTGCATGCCGGTAGGGCTAATAAGCCGCCGATGCGACAGTGCAAGTCACTAGTTTAGGGACCATTCTCTCTTCATTGAGTAGGGGTTAAAGATAACACAAACGCCGCATCGAGAAGGTCATCTCCTTCACTCGACGACACATAAACACAACACCAGGTATACTCACTTCAACGTTACCTCCGGCGTCACCTTACAGATTTCCCCCTTGTTCTAACATCTGTTAACACTTGGGAGTAACTCTTTCGTTCGTTAGACTACACTCTATTTGTATGAAGATAAAAAGTTGTGAACGGACCCAAGCCCAAACTTTACATATTTCTACCGCCTCCCTCTTTGTCCCTTCTCTTAAATCATATTTGAAAGAACCATGTGACGTTACATAGAGGTGAGCATTCAGTGAACAAGTTGTAAATTATTACACAACGAATCCTATTTTTCTGTGCAGATCGCCAGTCTGCGAAGATCACTGCTTTTCCATTAATTAATGGGGTATTTCAGTAATTTTTTTTCACTTTTTTTTCAAAAGAGTATGGCTCAGGAATAATGGTAATCGGGTCTGTTCGTCGAGAAAATGTTTTTAAAAAATCAGAGAAGCTAAGGAAAGTTGAAGATTTGAACGGTGTGACGTAGCTAGCCAAAACTGTCTTTGAAAATAGTATCCATGCACAGAGAAGCGATGAAACCCTTGGAGGACCTCTTGGATACTATAAAATACTACTCACACACGCGCGTGGCGTAAGTGTGTGTGCGTTAAGGGAGGCTACCACATGTTATAGTGTCATTGGGCTAAAAGTTGGAGTATAGAGGTTTTCAAAGGTGCTGAATCCAAATTTGAGGTCAAAAACCTGATTTTTCGACCTGCCGAAATACCCCATTGTGTCTGAAACCAGGTGTTATGACTCACATATCAATCGGTTAGTTCTTAAATAAACGTTAGTTCTTAAATAAAGAAGCGAACAGGAGGATCCCTGAGTGCGTCATCACCTACTGGGGGTGACAAGGTACGGGGAAACACGTCAACATGACGTCACCCTTCCACCTCTCTCTCCCCCGAGGAAACTATACAAGTATAATAGCCCACTCAGGGATGCTCCCATATGCCAATCTAGTTCAGTCAACCGACTTATTAATTTCGCTCTCTACCTTCACCTCGAATAAGGATCTCGTCGAAGTACTAGGCTCACTAGGTAAATATCCCGCCTCCTGACGGTCAGTTTCTGATTGAAACGCCGGGGTTGCCAGGCTAGCATAATATGCATAACATATTATGTTCCACGTACTCCGCATGCCGGTAGGGCTAATAAGCCGCCGATGTGACAGTGCAAGTCACTAGCTTAGGGACCATTCTCTCTTCGTTGAGTAGGGGACCATTCGTTTTACTCAACGAATCATATTTTTCATCAGATCGCCAGTCTGCGAAGATCAAGGCTTTTCCATTAATTAATTCAGGAGAAGGCCGATTCTCCTCTAGTAATTTAGCTACAGCCCTCCAATGGTGTTCTACCTGTGCTTTAAGCCAGGACTGTCACTGAGAAAAAGGCCTCAGTGAGTGACTGATATCCTTGTCGAGTCCTTCCCAATATACATATCTTCTGGCAAGTTGCTTCATTTTGGTCACGCCAATGTGTGATGCGTGTAATTCAGCCAAAATTTCAGCTTGTAGAGCTCTTGGTATGACGACCCGATCTGAACGAAAAAGCATGTTCGATGAAATGGTGAACGGGCTGTCCTTGCGGCTGTTCTTGAGCTCATGCATTAATACTCGTAATTCCGGATCTCTTGATGTTGCTTCAGCGATAGTGTCAGCAGTGATGGCCAATGTGGAGATCTGGAACAGTGTCTCAGCATACAAGACATTCACCTCCTCGTCAACTGCTACATCCTGAGACTGATTTGAAGAAAGTGGCGCACGCGATAGACAGTCAACATTTTCATTGTCCTTGCCCTTCTTGCATTTAATGGTGTAGTCGAGGCCGCTGAGAAAAGATGCGTATCTTAACAGACGAGCAGATGTCATTTGTGGTAAGGGTCTGTCTGGATGAAAAATTCGAGATAATGGCTCGTTATCAGTTACAAGCACAAAACGCTTACCAAAAAGATAATTGAAGAAATGGGTTGCGGCGTAAATTATGGCTAGAGCTTCTCTGTCTAACTGACTATAATTACATTCGGCCTGTGTGAGAGCTCGGGAAGCATATGCGATTGGTTTTTCATTTCCATCTATTTCGTGGCTAAGGATTGCGGCGATACCCGTGGGGCTGGCATCAGTTGTGAGGATAACTTGTTTTGAAGGGTCAAATGGAATGAGGACCCTGTCGCTGCATAATTCAGACTTGAGATTCAGGAATGAGGCTTCTGTGGCAGCTGTCCATTGGAACTTGACTTCATTTCTGAGTAAACGGCGGAGTTCATATGATTTTGTAGAGAAGTCTGGGATAAATTTAGCGTAATATGTGACTAGACCAAGAAAACGTCTTACTTCATCTACATTCTTGGGTCGTGGCATCTGAGTAACAGCTCGCACCTTGGATGGACATTTTCCAATCTTGTTGAAAGAGACAACATGACCCAGATAATTGATACTCTCTTTAAAGAATGAGCATTTTTCTCTGTTCAGGTGAAGGTCGTTTGTCTTGAGCCGTTCCAAGCAAGCAATTAGATTCCTGGTGCATTCATCAAGGGTTGATCCGTGGCAAATAATATCATCGAAATAGGCTTCAACCTTTGAGAGACCATTCAGGAGCTGAGATAATATCCGGTTGAATTCTGATGGTGCAGTTTTGATGCCGAAACTGAGACGATTCATTCGAAATGTTCCTTTATGGGTTGAAATTGTCTGTATCTTGCTTCCTTCTTCATCTACCTTGAGGTGTAGATAAGCCTTATACAGATCCAATTTACAGAAGAATTTTGACCCACGGAGACTATGTAGCACCTCATCAATGCAGCGGATTGGGTGATTGGCGGCTACTATTCTCTGGTTAACTCCACACTTATAATCCACGCAAAGTCTTACTCCTCCATCTGGTTTGGCAATAACGACGAGAGGTGAACCCCAATCACTTGTTGTCACAGGAGTGATGACACCTTGGGATTCCAGATCTCTAAGTTCTTTTTCGACTCTTTCTCGCAATGCGAAAGGAACGTCTCGTTCCCGAATGAAGACTGGTTTCATGCCTTTTCTAAGCTGGAGTTTGACTTCAATATTTGGAACACATCCCACTCTTCCTTCAAAAATAGACGAGTACTTCTGCATAATGTCATCAAGCGAAGTAACTGCATTTACATCAACTGGGTTGAGGGGTATGTGGTGGCGAGTATCGATTTCATTGAGGCTTATTTCAAGACCACGTATCCACATTCAACCAAGCAAAGCATCGTGCCCTGATGGGACTACAAACAACTCTGCATCTATTGATCTATTTTTGTAAGAAACTGAGAGTGTTACTTTGCCCTTTGGTTTGATAATGTGGTCTGAGTAGGATCGAAATGAAATCGTGGTAGGTTGGATTGGCACATTCAGTTTGAGCTTGTTGAAGTCTGCTTCGGAGATCAAGGAGAAACGGGCTCCAGAATCTACCTCGAATGTCTGTGGCTTACCATTGAGTGAAACTGTCACAATGTACTTGTCTGTGTCTGGACTAACTTCGTATAGATCTACAGTTTCTTCAATCCTAACAACGCCATAGGCACCCCCTGAGTAATCCTCTTCAGGAGTGTCCTGAGTTGTTACAAAATGTGTCCTAGATTTATTCAGAAGGGTCTTGATGCAAACTTTGGTGACATGGCCCACTTTTTGACATGATGTGCACTTCAATGATTCACGATCTGTTCTGCAGTCACGTGCTTTGTGATTTGGGCGTCCGCAATTGAGGCATAGACCATCTAACCCAAGAGCCTTGTAATTTACTTTGCTTTGACGGCCGCGAGACTGTGAACGGTGGCGTGGATGTGGACTAGCGTTTCTTGACTGGAATTGCTGCTTATTGCTGAGTTGATTTCCCTGCTGAGGCTTGCCATGTTTTATTATCTTGTGGGTGTCCACTGGTCCATCTGGTGGCTTGACTAACTGTGCTGAATCGTATCGAGATGCTTCAAGGGCGATTGCTTTCTTTAAGAGCTCATCAAAGTTCTTATCATTGATAGATGAGTCTTGCAGGAGCTGTTCGCGCACCCATCCATCCCTTAGGCCCCTAATAAATTGAGCTCGGAGGAAGGTATTGGCTATTGATATCTTCTTTTTACAAGCTACTAAAGGGCACTCTACATAAAAATCACAATCCTTCAGTTTTCCCTTGAGGGACGCGACAAAATCCGAAATGGATTGTTGTGATTGCTGTGTGACACTGAGAAAATAATGCTGAGCGACTACTGTGGAGACTACCGGAGAAAGCATAGTTTTAAAATGTTCAATTAAGTCTGGGAATTCTATATCCTTAATAGGTGTGTCAGGACCAAGGAGTGCGGCTAGGTTGTTATAATGGTCTTTCCCAATCGAAGAACACAAAAGCTGAGCCTTCTTAGCGTCATCGGTGATATTCTTGAGGTCACAGTAGATTCCAAAACGCTCTAAATACGAAGAAAATTTCTCATTCTTAACATCAAAATTTTCAAAAGGTGTGATCTGAGGAGCTGTGGCTGGTCTGACTGCTAGAGCACTGGTTATAGCTCTCATAAAAGCTTCAAATTGCTCTTTATCCATGATAATTTGAAGTGTCGTACGTTATAAGTTTTTCCTAAACGTGAGGCTAACGGTAAAGCAAGTGTGACGGTTTTACCTCGATTTTCCGTTGTTTTCAATGTTCATCCTCGTTGCCAACTTGTTGTGGCGAGTGGTATTGATAAAGACGAGATTTTCAATATACTTTGAACTAACGGTGAACGTATATTTCCGAATAATAAGAATTGTGAAATGTAGCTAAGGGAACCTAGATACATTTCCTGTTATAATAACATGGAGACAATGAACAATAATAGAACTTCACAATACAGGAGAAGGCCGATTCTCCTCTAGTAATTTAGCTACAGCCCTCCAATGGTGTTCTACCTGTGCTTTAAGCCAGGACTGTCACTGAGAAAAAGGCCTCAGTGAGTGACTGATCACAAAATCTAGTATCTTAAACCATTTCTAGTCGAACGTCTTGGTTTTAATTATCTTATAATGATTTATTTTCAGTGGCCGCCAGATGGCGTCAGCCAGCGAGGATGGTTCTGTGAGGTTGTGGGACACGCGACAGGCGACGATGACGTCGAAAATCGAGCCTCACAAGGAGTTCAAACTTGCGAGAAATCATTTCGGCAAGTGGGTCGGCGACGTGTCCATCACTGACGACTGGCTGGTGAGATTTGAACATGAAAACCCGTCTCACTCTTAGTTCTAGATCAAATTCACTGAAATTATTATTCGTACTAAACCATTGCTATGGTAGGTTGTTGGGTGCCCTGCTGTGTTACACACTGCTAATTTGCTGTAGGGTAGGGTGGGCTGAAGTCCCCGCACTTTCGAATGTTTTCCATTTTTAAACACCTACTAGGGTCAATATCCCTCAACCAACTCATTGGGATACTAGTTTGGGACCTTGGCTATAATGCCTGACAATTTTCATCACTATGTCATCAGTATTATGGAAGAACTGAACGTTTTTTAAAAATTTGTGTCTGCGGGGCTTTGCCCCACAGGAAGGGGTAAGTCCCTGCAGGCATGGGGCAAATCCCCGCAGTGCGGGGGTTTGCCCCATTCAGGGGAAAGGCATTAATTTCAGACAGAAAGCCAATATATTTATTCAAATATGCTCATCTATTCAGTCAAAACATACATTTTTTACAAGATAAAAACTTTTTTGAAGTTACATGCCTTAATAACATTAAGTAACTCATTTTTTTAAACAATTTACAAAGGATCACAGTCAAATAGTTTAGCATTTGCTGGTAATAAATTGCCCACACATCTTCAATGCACAATGAAACGTACAATTGTAGAATATTAGGAAAATCACAAAACATTGAATTAAATGGAACACAATTAAAACTTTGAGACAAGAGAAAAAAGTAAAATTATCGTCCAGAAAAATACATTTTTCTGATTGTTTTTCTCCCTAAAATTAACACATTGTTTTTTGGTAACTAAATAAGTAGGTATCGCGTTTTAAAAAAACACAACAAACTGCAGGATTCCAATAACTCAAAAGACTAAAAAAAGAAGAAAGACTAAAATATCTACCTGTAAATAGGCAGTGGTTCCTAACACATTAGTAAATGATGTGCATGGTTAACTGCCTACCTAAATACCCAAGTACCTAAATTTAACATCGCCGTTTTCCAAATAATGAAAACGAAGGGGCAAGTCCCCGCACAAAAACTGTGCGGGATCTTGCCCATCAAAGAGTGCGAGGCTTTGCCCCAAATCACCATTTTGACTAAAATCGACCTCAAACATGTAGAAACTATGTTACCAAGAGCGATGTCACGGGGTTTTGGCGGGAAGAAGCCCCCTTTTTTCGGTGCTACACAACAGTTACGAATATCAACGCTTACGAAAACGCATCATTGAAGTAAACAATTATAAATATTACATCAGAGTAGAGGAAAACAAACTTACCTCATATTGTCTGCCAACACGCGGATCTGCACCACAGGGAATTCCACACAGAACTCGCGACGTGGCGACTGGCCTGCCATCCAACGGACTTAGTCATAACTAGCACAGTAACGCGGCAAACCCTTGTGCGGGGACTTCCCCCATGCGGGACCTTACCCCACCTTACCCTAGACCGTTTCCTACTGCCCAGGACCTGTTATTGAAGCACCAGCTCACAGTGCAACCACCTTTCTCCTACCCTTTCTGTGCTGAGATGACAAGCAAAGTACTTCTTAATTTAGGAGAGCATGTCCATCACTGATCTCCAACTGGTTGATGTATCTGTTCAGTTGTGCGGCGGAGGGCCACGATGCAGCTTGTGGAACATGAGAACTATGGACTTGATGACGTCTTTCTCCGACCTCCCAGACTTTGAAATCCACATCGCCAGGATCCGAGGTGACTCAGTTCTGACTGGCGGCGCTACGAGTCAGTTCTTCCAGTCGACCTTCACTGGAAAGCTGGTCTCCAAGATGTCCACGTCCGCCATCACGCTCTACAGCGCGCTCTATTCCAACTCTCCGAGAGAGGTTCGTACTCCGTAACTTGATTACAGAATACACCAATGAAGAATTTCACCATGTCTGAATTTCCTATTTTTGACCCCAAAATCGGATTCAGCACCTCGAAAAACCTCTTAAGGCAAACTTTCAGCTCGAACTTCCTAATTTACGAATAAACAAAACAGTGTAGAAAATACGAATGTTTAAAACAACGGGAAAATGACGTCATCCTGGAATAGTTCGTTTATGGCCGCTTGAAGCGCTGTGATCGAGAAATCCATAGTCCCCAGATGCAAAATTTCACGAAACAGTAAAGTTCGAAATCGAAAAACTGAAGAAAAATAGGTGGGCATTCCTTTAGAACTGGAGTTCCTTTTATAGCTCTTCGTAGGCTGAAGCGCAGTTGGACTGCACATGAGTAGTACATTATCTTTTAGTAAGCTGTGTTATCTATTATTTTATTCAAATGTTACATCCTAATATTTTAAATTTTATTCAAATGTTACATCCTATTGGTTTATTATTTTCAATAATAAGCCTTTGGAATCGAGCAAGAAAAAAAAATTTTAACCCCCCCTCAAAATTTGATGTTTTACGTTTCAAGGTACGTAGAACACGAAAATCGAATAAAAAAAACTCGGCGCTTTGCGCCTCGGCGGGGGGCTCCGCCCCCCTGCACCCCCCGGTTTATTTCTTTTTCCATACTCTGTATGAAATCATAGGAACACAGAATGTGATTTTGCGATGCTAGTCATCCGTTAAATAAAAAACAACAATAATAAATGTCGAGTCTTTGGCAATAATAAAATAAATAATTGTTAGACATTTAATTTGGTCTAAAACCCTATAAATGTGCGCATAACAAAGCAGGATATCCCACGCACCTTAGGAGTAAAGCTCATACAAAACAAACCCCCATTCCTTCAAAAGAAAATAAAGAAAATGTAAGTGGGGGAGTAGATATTAAATGTAGGCCAAAAACGTTATGTAGCGTTTGTAACTCATTGGTTGATAAGTCTAACCTTCCACGACATCAGAAAACCTTGAAACATTTAAATAATGAACACGTAAATTAATTGTTTTCTGAACGACTTTCAACGTTTGATTAACGATTCGTTAACGACTTTCAACGTTTGATTAACGATTCGTTAACGACTTTCAACGTTCATTCAACGTTTCACCTATTATTTCTGTAACGACTGTCTAACGACCTTCAACGTTCATTCAACGTTTTACCTATTATTAACAATGTTAATAATGTTAAAACATGTCATGTTTAATGTTTTAGGGCTGGGGGTCATTCTGTGAATTCCGACACGCAAATCTGCAACGCTTTTTTTTCTTAGTTACCACGGACCGATTTCTTAGTTACCACGTTATATCGGCTCCATTTGGGGTCTAGTTGTACCAAGATGGTCACTGATCAGCTGAGTGAGCTCCAAGGCCATTTTCTCTCCTAATGAACGCAGGAAGCTGAAATTTGAGAAGCAGGGTCAATGGAGAATGCTGAAGGCGCCTGAGTGGTCACTGATTAGCTGAGTGATCGGCAATCTAATTTCTCCCTTGCGAGGGAAAAACATTAAACATGATTTAATGTTTTTCCCTCGCAAGGGAGAAATTGAACAGAGATTTTTAATAATTGTTCTTTTTCTGTAACGACCTTCCAACGTCTTTCAACGTTCTCTAATTTTTTCGGGGCAAAAAAAGAAGAAAAGTTCAAAGTACAACGTTTATTTTTGACAATTATGTTTGAGTAATGCTCAGTATAGGTTTATGATAACTGAAATAACTGACGAAGTTTTTACATTCCAATTTTTCAAGATGCCGGGTGAAAACGAAATCGATGCACGAACCTCCTCGAGTTGTTGGAAGAGCGGTATCCGTTTTTAGTTTTAAACCAAATCTACGTTCCATGAAAGAAATGAATCGTTGATTTTCTTTTTTCTTGAGATCTAAATTGAAATCGCCAGAGAGTATGATAGGAATTTCTCCGTAACCTTTGTTATGAAACTCTTCAAATATTTCAGAAACTTTCGGTGCGTACATTAACAAATTGGTTAGAAAGAAAAATTCGATATCTTCTAACTTGGAGTTGGGTGAAATGTAGGCTGTAACGATCAATACTAATAATGATCTTTGATCATTGATCAAACTCTCAACCGCGCATATATCTCCACATTCTTCGGTTACTGTCATACCTCTTTTCACATCCAACACATTTTTGTTGCATTTCAGGAGTATATGCGGGGTTGAAAACAAGGCACAATCTTCTTTTTCGTACATAGCGACTCCTCCTGCACGAATTTTTTCCCGTTTGAATTGAGTTATACATCGATATCCTTCTAGACAAATTTGTTCGTCGTTCATCATCCAAGTCTCTGTTAACGCCATTAGATTTATTTCCGGCAGCAAGTAATCTGTAAGTAGATCCTCTTTGTGCGCGTGCAGACTTTGAACGTTGAGAGTGAACAACGATAAATCGGTTGGTCGAGCACGTTGCAGAAATTCTTTACAATTATCACTGAGTGACCACTCAGGCGCCTTCAGCATTCTCCATTGACCCGCCCTCTCAAATTTCAGGTTCCTGCGTTCAACAGGAGAGAAAATGGCCTTGGAGCTCACTCAGCTGACCAGTGACCACTCAGGCGCCTTCAGCATTCTCCATTGACCCGCCCTCTCAAATTTCAGGTTCCTGCGTTCAACAGGAGAGAAAATGGCCTTGGAGCTCACTCAGCTGATCAGTGACCACTCAGGCGCCTTCAGCATTCTCCATTGACCCGCCCTCTAAAATTTCAGGTTCCTGCGTTCAACAGGAGAGAAAATGGCCTTGGAGCTCACTCAGCTGACCAGTGACCACTCAGGCGCCTTCAGCATTCTCCATTGACCCGCCCTCTCAAATTTCAGGTTCCTGCGTTCAACAGGAGAGAAAATGGCCTTGGAGCTCACTCAGCTGATCAGTGACCACTCAGGCGCCTTCAGCATTCTCCATTGACCCGCCCTCTAAAATTTCAGGTTCCTGCGTTCAACAGGAGAGAAAATGGCCTTGGAGCTCACTCAGCTGACCAGTGACCACTCAGGCGCCTTCAGCATTCTCCATTGACCCGCCCTCTAAAATTTCAGGTTCCTGCGTTCAACAGGAGAGAAAATGGCCTTGGAGCTCACTCAGCTGATCAGTGACCACTCAGGCGCCTTCAGCATTCTCCATTGACCCGCCCTCTAAAATTTCAGGTTCCTGCGTTCAACAGGAGAGAAAATGGCCTTGGAGCTCACTCAGCTGATCAGTGACCACTCAGGCGCCTTCAGCATTCTCCATTGACCCGCCCTCTAAAATTTCAGGTTCCTGCGTTCAACAGGAGAGAAAATGGCCTTGGAGCTCACTCAGCTGACCAGTGACCACTCAGGCGCCTTCAGCATTCTCCATTGACTTGGTTGCACGTGACCACATTAACCCAGCATTCCATGGCTTGGTTGCACGTGAATATCATTATAAAATTCGCGTAACGATAATTTTCGTGACGATTTTTCTTCGGTAGGTCATCGCAAAAACACATTCTGTGTTAAAATAGAAAAAGCAAGATGGGGAAAATTAGGTTTCCTCTGTTTTTGTTTGATAACTTTTCTCTTAGAAAACACGATTTCGTCGTCCCATCGGGCAACACTGGGACGAGAC
Source organism: Apolygus lucorum (assembly GCA_009739505.2). NCBI lineage: Eukaryota > Metazoa > Arthropoda > Insecta > Hemiptera > Miridae > Apolygus > Apolygus lucorum. The sequence goes on from CM019182.2 coordinate 61,466,556, forward strand.
GGTGATCTGAAACAGCCTATCAGCGAGCGTTCCCGCTTCACGTCCGTTTTCCCGGTTAGTTTTGAAATCAAAAATTTTGATTGTCTCCCAAAAATTACAGGAGACTTATTTTCCGAAATCAGCCAGATTTTCATCTATCCCACACCATTAGCTATAAGGAAAAATGCAAACAGAATTCGGTGAAATTCCTCATTGTAGGATTCTGAAATATAAAATCAAACGTGTTTCTGTCCAACAGTTTGATTTAATCGTTTTTCCTCCTTCTCTCCATTTTTGAAACTTTCTAATTATTATAGAAGATTCTAATTAGAGTGATCATATTATTTGATATTCAAGCTCTTTCCTGGTTCCCTCTGAGTCGACCAAGGCAGTGGTAGCCTAGTTTTAACTTTTGGGAGATTTCCCAGCGTACATCCCAAGCAAGGTACATCCTCATTAGTACATTACATTTTGGTTTATTATTTTCAATAATAAACCTACAAAATCGACTAAGAAAATTTTTTAACCACCCTCTAAATTTGTTGGTTCACTTTTCAAGGTACGTAGATTCCAAAAATCCAATGAAAATTTTGCTTTTCGTCCGCCGTAGGCCGCATTTTCCTTAGTTACCATTGACTGATTTTGATGTAATTTGGCATATGGGCTCCATAGGGGGTCTAGTTGTGGTCCGAAGGTTTTGGTTGTTGTCAGTCACTTCTAAGGGGTGAAAATTGAGGGCTGAAATTTGCAAGAGTGCCCTAGGCTAGGGCTAGGGATGGGTATCGTTATAAATGTATCGATATTTTGTATGGATACTGTATCTTATATAAGTATCGATATCCCAAGTATCGTTGGGCATGAGTATCGATATCTTAAAATATCGAGTATCGATACTTTAGTGTCACAAACTATCAATATCATCCAATTTTCTCAAGAAAAACAATTTTTTCAACAACTTTTATTCATTTTTCACTATTAAGAGTCCAAGCAGAGTGATTTTTTCCATGATGTAAACGTTATTTGTGCATCCGAAGAGTAATGACCCAAAAGCCTCTCTATCTTCTTCATTTTTTGGCCATTATGTTGAATTTTCCGCGAGAACAGTATCGATATTCGATGTTTAGAAATATCGAATCCAAAGTATCGATATCCAAAAATATCGGATAATGCAGTATCGATACTAAAATATCGAATATCGGTACGGAAGTATCGATATTTTGAAATATCGAGTATCGATACCCATCCCTAGCCCTAGCTCGAACTCTCGAAATACACTTAAGTATCGTTTTTTCACCAATTTTAAATACAGTGATGGCTGCAACTTTGTCGTGGCGGGGAGTATGCTGGAAAATTGCCACGGAGTTGCGAGAGTTGGGCATCTCAGTAGGTGTGCTCCGTGGTGTCACCAAACGCGTACTGCTTCATCACTCCCACCTTCACCTTCCTCATCATCCCTCATCCCTAGGGCCGGTGTCGGAGGGCGTCCTCCCCATTAATATTTGATTTTTAAATTTATTTTTATCTATGACGTGCCCCCTCCATCTTTCAAGGGAGTTTATTATTTTTTTTAATGGCAACGGCAAAGCTGCGTTTTTTTGCAGACCAGTGATCTGTACAGAAAAATTAATACACCGTTGTGTAATAATTTGCAGCGTTTTTCTTTTAACCCTTAATAACCTGAAGTATTTTTGGGATGTCCAATTTTTACCTGATACAGTTTATCGACTTTCAAGTCAAAACTGATAGCCATTGGCCATTTTGATACTCAAAGAAGAAACAAAATAATTCTCGAGTTGACAGAATGAAATAGGGCCTTCGGGGTACCTTCTACGCTCATTAATTTTCTTATTTTGTAAGGTATTAGTTGGATTTCCTCGTCATAGATGGCGCGACCGCCTAAGGCAGCACAAATCCCTCTATGAAGTGAACCTTTCCCACCTTATTCCTTGGTTATTTTCTTTATGAGAAATAACTGACACCAACATCCCACCAAGGATCTTTCCATGTTTCCTTCTACTTCAACAAAATTGGGTTTATAGACAGGTAGCGCTAGTGTGGCCCTAAGAAAGTTCATTCTTGAGCTGATACTGCAATAGGGCCTTCAAGGAACCTTCTGCTCATATGTTTTATAGATTTATCAAAATACATCTATGATAAATTTTCAAAAGTCCAAAAAACGCATTTTTTGAACAAATGGGAAATTGAGGGTTAAGGGGGTCTCAGTCGGTCGCCGTTCGTTCCTCACTCCAGGTTAGTATTTCTCTCAAGAACCGGCGCTCAAAGTTTAAAAGTTTTATCTAAATTTGAAATTTTCAAGGATTTTTGAATTCATTAGTGCATCAGCCTAGGGAATTGAAAAACTAGAAGATTGCCACTGGAATCATCAAAATCGAACAATGATAATGCCGGCGAAAAGTGGGAAACCCCGTTCATTCACTAACTAAATTTCCCACTTACGACCCATTTGTTGACCGGAATTGTTTATTGAGAGCAAATATCACAAATGCTTCAGATAGGCGGTGGAAGTTAACCATTAATTCATAACATTTTCTTGCAGGTCATCACTCTGGCAGGTTGCAGCAACAACATCGACATTTGCACCAACTTCACGTACCGGCACAAAGTTCTTCAATTCTACTGAATCTTCATCCACCGCTCGTTGAGTACCTAGATATGTTACTTATTCATTTCATTCATTATCCTAGTAGAAATTGAATTTCTTTGTTTCACTCTTATGAGTGCGGATAGAAGCCATTTATGAAAGTTTGATGTGTCACTCAAGGTGATACGCATTATTAAGAATTACTCTTGTTGAAAGGGTACTCGACACCTGAGCAGTCTAGTACTATAGATATCGTAAACATATTCAGAATAGGCTCAAGGAAGGGGATGTAATGTGGTCACTAGCTCACTTTGAATTAACGATATTTGAACCAATTCTCTAGCATTTTTTTTCTTAATTTATTGCACCAAGTACATTAAACTTATTAGCAACATTCCTATGACAATTAATAAGTATATGTGACTGAAATGAGAGTGTGGTTCACCGCACACCTCCACAATTGTCGGCTATTTGGTGTCTTTTGACGTAATAGATTCACATGAGCGTACAGCGCGACACTCACTGAACATATTCATGAAAACATTATTGCTACTTTGGAACAAATGAGGCCCACTTTCACCAAAAGTTGTTCTAAACTTGCTTAGCTAAACGCGTTAATAGTTAATCTGAAGGAATAAACCCGGCAAGATGGCGAGCGTCTTTCACCAACCCAAATCATAGTTAAACATCGTTTTAGATAATCGAGCTTAGCTAAACTTGAAATGTCAAGCGGGACGAATGAAACTTGTGGTTAACCCTCCAACGCCGAAATTTTTTTTTCACGGCAAATGCACGAATTTTGGCCATATAATAACTAACCTGTAGGGGTCTAATTTGAGTCAGGAAAAAAAATCAGAAAAATTCTAGCATCATCAGCAGGACTGAGGACAGTCATAAGAAACATGTTGTCGTGGTTTACAAAATGTTTTATTGAACGAGATTCAACTCAAAATGCTTTTGACTAGTTGTGTTTGGATTCGACTATTTTTATTGTCTTGAAATAAAATTAAAATTCACTTCATATGGTATTGTAAATTACATTTGGCGCATAAGCCTACTTCACATTTCACGCACATTGTTATTGGGGAAGCAGTGCATTGTTCATGTGCACATCTCCTTCTCTTCTTACCCTCGATTTCGACTAGGAAGTGGTCCATTAGGTCATATCGAATAGCTTCCAGCACTCTTTTGGATTTGGAGGGGACTTTGCTGTATCCCGTCAGCATCATAATGCCAAGAAACGCTCTGATTTCATCAACAGTTACATCTAGCGTTTGATTTTTAGCTGATGCGTAGTGGCGAGTTTCATCCATGATGAGCTGAATAACCTCCATGTCGAAGAACTTTTCAAATAGATTGGAAGGTGTCATATTTTCATATTTGGCAAACCCAGAAGTATTTTTGTCTGGGAAGAGATTACCTTTTCTGATTGGAACTTCCAAGTCACCTGTAATCCAAACTCGCTTTCTGTTCGTTGAATAACAAGAGACATCCAAATCAACTGCTCCAATCCTCGTGTTATTAGATAAGACTGCTTCTGCCTCCACAATCAGTTGATTTCGGGAAAGGTTGTCAAGCATACCTCCAGCGTCTTCCTCGCCGCTGTCTTCATCCAAAACAGCATTGGGGGATGGTGGAACAATTAAGATGTCCTGGACTTGGGGGGGCATTATCTTCACCATCGATTTCATTTTCCTCGAGCAGATGCATAATCTCTGCCACAGTGAGACCATCCTTTAACACCTTCAGACCGGGGCTCAGAACCCAGATTGTCCCCAGGACCTAGGAAAATTTTGGAACTTCACAGCAAAACAGTCGCACTGATGAAAACTGGCATTTTGCGTGATAACATGCACTGATATCCGAAACCGAAAGGTTGGGACGGTAAGGTGGGTTCATTCCGAAGCGATTGAGACCAAAAAGAGCCCTGTTGGGGGAAAAATGAACTATCCAGAGCGTTTCGAAAAATGTTCATGGATCCACCGAATCATGAGTTCATGGATCCACCGTGGAAGCAGCCGGTCTGAACGTTAAGTGGATGTTTTCTCTACACAAAAACACATAAAATCGTTTAAATTATATGTACAATCAAATAAATAAAATATGACAGTGAGGCAGGGGCGGATCCGAGTGGGAGGGGTGGGGTTAGACTGGTCATTTTTCAGACTGGCCTCCCTCCCTAATCTGGCCATGCACCAAGACGATAATTATGAAGAGTAGGGACAGACAAGCTTGATGATGGAGAAAACCAAGTCGGAAGAGACATTCCAGCTGAATTCAACAGACCTTTAGTGACTGGTCAGTGTAACCTAAATACTCAAAATTTCATATATAAGTCAAACATGATCTACATAATACTCATTCCCACCATAAATGAAGGTGAACATGGAGAACCATTTTCAGTGGAGGAATATTTCACTTACCAATGACCAGGATCCAGGATGTTCGGTATTTGATTGTCAAACTCACAAAAACAACACAATTAGAAACTTCACGGTCGAAATTCCGAGAGGACTGAACGGGCAAGTCCCAAGGAACCCAACGAGCCTCATTGCACGAGCAGGAATGAAAATGCAGAAACAGGAAAACAAATCTGCTGAGTTACGTTTTGCTTGACGAATACGTAACACTCAGCGTTGGTGGGTTAAAATTTGATCAGATGTTTACCTTATTTGGGCCTCATTGTACGCGACCTCCTCAGGTAACTCCGGTGTTTCAATTGGCGTCATGAGGTATGCTCTGTTAGCCTGCCCAGAATCACCCAAGATCACAGAATTCTGGAATTCTGCATTCTTGAATCTACTTCGAATCCGACTGTGGTCAAAAATTGTCTGGTCGTGGGTGCTGCCTGGCCAGCGTGCCACCACGTCCAAAATTTCCAGCTTCGCGGTAGTAATTACTTGCACATTTAACCCTCCATCAGGAGCACCTCTAGGACGAACAAAATCGGGCGCACGCTGCCTGAGAGGCCTGTTTTGGTTTTTATTCTCTAAATATCCTACACATGATTTTTAAATCAAAAACACCCATGTGGTGACCTTGTTAGGAGTGAATAGAAAGTAAAACAACAAAAATTTGATGCATAAGTATGAATTTATTGATTGAAGTACTAAAGTATTTTTACGAGTATTTTACAACACTTACTTAAACTAACGTAACATAATAAGAAAACTGTAATTAAGGTATCTTGACTCCCCCCTCATTCTTTGGTCTATAGAATCGAAAGGTTCGTAGTAGGCAGTTAGTCAGAATCGTCAGTGCGAGGTTCATCAGAAAATGAAGCAGTTGAAAAACAGGGTTCACACAGCGGTTTTGAATGTGTTAGACATATCGCTTGATGACAATGATGGCATTCATAATTGGTCATCCTCCTGAAGCCCGATTGAGTGATGCAGGAGACGCATTTTCGTCTTTTGGGAGGTAGTGGGGGAGATTTTTCACGATCATCTGCAGGGGCAAACCTTTTTAGCCGTTGTTGCAGCTGGAAAGAGAGGCCAGAACCAGAGCTCAAACTCCTGACGGTTATCTGTCCCATCACAAGTTGGTGGGACAATGTCTTAATAAAGATTCTTCTTTTCAGTGGTTGTAGTTGATTCCCAAGGGAAATAATCTGAGCATTGATTCCTGCCACGTTCAAACATGAAACAAATACTACCATTGGCCAGCGTTGTGTGTTTCGGCTCACACTATAAGTGCCGCACATTTGATCTGCAGTATCAACTCCTCCCTTTGTGTGATTGTAGAATGTAATCACCTCTGGTTTTTGTTGATCTCCAGAATCAGGATCAATGGCATCGTTACTGTGAAGTGATGAAACCAGAATAACATTTTTCCCTTTTTTTGGCACATAGGAAACCAAAACCTTATCATCACTGAAACCAAAAGTGCTGCTATGCTGTTTCCTACCTTTGACACAAACAAAACTGGGTGGTAACTGTCTTTTATTTTTTCTAACAGTGCCAACGTAGGACAATTTATTCTTCTTCAATTCATCAACAAGATCCAAATCAGTAAACCAATTGTCAGCCGTAATATTACGCCCTGTGCCGAAAAGAGGTTCAGCCATTCTCATCACTACTTCACTTGGTTTGTTACTAACGAGGAAAGGACCAGCAGGCTGCTTTCCAGCATAAATTTCCATATTATATACATATACCATTTTCGCATCAACAAGTGCAAATACCTTCACACCATATTTATTTGGTTTTGAAGGTATGTATTGCTTGAATGGACACCTGCCACGAAAACCCGGTAGCATTTCATCTATAGTAACGTTTTCACCTGGGATGTAGCAGTTCTGACAATTTTGGACGAAGATTTCAAAAAACTCACGGATTGGGGCAACTTTGTCATACTCTTTTCGCTGTGCTCGGGTTGATCGATCGTCAAAACGAAGGTAGCGTAAGAGGAACTTGAACCGCTTGATATTCATCACTAAACCAAATTTCTCAATTCCATCCCCTTCTGTTCCCCATAGTTCCTCTAAACTTTGCCGATTTGCTCTGTAGCCACCTGCTAAGTATAGCAAACCAATGAACGCCCTAAGTTCGCTAAGGTCAGTATGCTTGGTGTCCCTTTCTCTAGCAAATCGGTCTTTGATTGTGTCTATGTATTGGTTTGTGTACTTTATGATCATGTCAAGCAAATTTTCTGTAAACAAACTTTCCCAGCACTCCAATACAGTTTTAGCTGCTTTTGCATTACCCTTGACACCAGTGAGGTGAGTTATAATGTTATGAGGTTTTGTTCTACGGACAGCTGATGGGGGTTTTTTGTACCACTTAGTCTTTTTAACTTTACCAACGAAAAACTCTTTACCAGTGGCGGGTTCATTTTCATCATCTTCTGAATCAGTGACATCGTCTTGTTCTGTTCCTGAATCTTCTTCACGTTGCTATCTTCTATCACTATCCTCACCCAAATCTTCAACTTCTGCAGGGTGTTCTTCATTTTCATCCAGAAGAACAAAGCTTCTTAGTTCATCAACATCAGACGGATTGGAGAAGTCATATTTTTTTTGGACATTTTTCTGGAAACCCTGAAACAGACGAAAAGGTAAAAACAATCACTTTTTAGGGAGGTAGGTACTTACCTACATAAAAAACCAGGTAAAAAGAACGATAATTCAAAAAATAAAACCGACATTAGTTTGTGGTAGGACGTGATCAGGCGCACCTGGCCTGAGAGGCCAGGCTCAAAAACGCACTGTTTTGTGGAATAACTGCAAATTTCACTCAAAACCTTTATATAATGAGCAAATAGAACGATTGCGATGAAAAAAAGTTAAAAATACCTACTTCAAAAACTGAGACGTGATCAGGCGCACCCGGCCTGAGAAGTCACGTAGGTTCTAACTGCACTGTACGAAGGCCTGGTGAAAACTGAAGTGGGGTGCCTCACACTCCGGAAGGTTCTAGAAGGGTACCTGGAAGTGGGTGGCGGAAAGTCTCGTGGCTAGAAGGAGACATAGAAAAAAGTGTTTACCTGGCTTCTGAGGCCAGGTGCGCCCGACGGAGGGTAGTTACGATTACGAAAATACTCTGCATTGTCACCACCTGCAAATTAATAGGATCAAATTTCAAATCAGAATAACATGATGGAATGATAAATGTATACGTATATGATTAGTAGGTTCTTACGTATACGAGACTGATGAGTAATGAGACTGATCTTTTTTCAATTTTTTATTCAAAGAATATTATAATGCAATACTGTCTCCGTCAAAATAGTTCCCTTGGGAAGCCACACAGCGCTGGAGACGGTTTTTCCAATCATCATAGCATTGCTGGAACTCCGATACTGGAATAGCCTTCATCTGGTCGGTTACAGCTCTTTGAATGTTCGCAAGTGTCCCAAAATGAGTTCCCTTGAGGTGATTTTTCAATCTCGGGAAGAGAAAAAAGTCACAGGGACTCAAATCTGGCGAATAAGGAGGCTGAGGAGCTACAGGAATGTTTTTACTGGCTAAAAACTGCATTATTGAGATTGCAGTGTGACATGGTGCATTAACACCCAGTTCATTTTGATGTTTGGTCGCTCTCGAAAGACTCTTTTTCGATTTTCAATCTCAATCTCTCTTCAATTTTATTTACACACCTCGTATGATTCTTCAAATTTAAATTAATTTAGAGTTATTACCTACCCGGATTGATAATTTTAATATGGGTGCAGTCCACTGCTCCGATCAACCGTGGAAAGCCAGCGATTCTGTGGAATTCGAGCTGGTTTCTGACGATCTCTGCTTGTGTTCGAGGGAAATGTATGAATTGCGGCGCTAACGATGCTGATGATGCTGTCACCCTACAAGCAAAAAACGCTGCAAATTACTACATAAACATCCTACAGCGGTCCCATAGAGCTCTGGGAGGTCTCATTCGATTCTAAAAATGCAATTCTATCTCAAATTGGTGGGGGAAAAAACCATTTATTATGAACTTTTTTGAGCTACGTCGTTTTATAAATTTCAACTCACAAGTGACTGACAACCAAAAGCTTCGGAGGACAAGTAGACCCCAAATGGAGCCTATTGACCAAATTTCATCAAAACGGTCCATGGGTTAGGAAAAGTGCCGCGTACGGCGTACGGACGCAAAACTTGTACCTGTTCGATTTTCGGATTCTACATACCTTGAAACGTAAACCAAAAATTTTTGAAGGGAGGTTAAAAAGTTTTATTCTTGGTACAAACCTGTGCACGATTCTGTGAGCTGTAGTCTTGCTAAAGGTGTAAATTCCTAGACGCGACTGCGGCTCACGATTTTTGGTCGACAGACGCAGTCGCACGCCGCAAACCTGTAACATTCCTAGGTACGGCTGGCCACTGTGTCAGTCTGGCTCAAGATGTCCGTGAAGAAGGTAGTGCTCGCTCTCCTGTTGGAAGAAGAGGAGGAAGATGATTATTCTTGACGATTGCCCGGGAACCCCACGCTGACATGTTTCGAACGAGGAGAGATGAAGGCTTTTATAACTTACTGATACACGGCCATTTGAAGGACGACCCCATCCGCTTCCGGAGTTTTTTCAGGCTGAACGTGCCTCAGTTCACCTACATTTTGTCACTGGTGGAGTACAGACTCTACGTCGCTGGGTGCAATAGGGTGTCTTACCCTATTGCTGCTGAAGAAAAACTTGCCCTCACACTGAGGTAAATTATGCTTAATTTAAGCTGTGCTGATTTCCGTCAAATTTCACTGTTTCTTTTCCTAAGTACCTATCAACTATTTAATAGAGTTCCTAGTAGGGTCGATCCAGCGCGCCGGAACCGGATTGTCCGCCATGTTTTCAATACGGCGCGCCGGATTGCCTCCTAGTGACGTATTCGACCGTAACAATACGGCGCCGTATCGGATACGGCGTGTTCTTATCACAATTCGGCGCCGGATTGAGAGCATGGAAGAAGTAATTCTTCCATGTTGAGAGTGTGTGTGTAATACGTCACGCCGTATCAAAAACCACTAGGAACTCTCTATTATCTACTTGATCCACTCTCAAGTCATTTTAGCGATAGGATGAAGGAAACAAGGAAGTAGTATTTTACTTTAGGTTGTCTGAGCAAAATTAAGAATTTTATTATTTACAGATTATAGATTAATGAATGTACCATGTTCTGAGTCGGAAAGATAGAAATTTTGAGGGCTTTCTTCTTGTGGGATCGGGTGAGAAACTGAGGGTTGAGTGCCATCTGGTGCTTCATGTGGCCAATCTCGAGGTCTCTTCTCAAGCTTGCTGACCACTTTGAGAATTTGCAATTTAGCATCAGAGATCATATGAAGTGGAAGCTTCTTGATGGTGAGTCCGATGCTCTTTAAGAACAGATCAACGTCGTCTTCTTCCGTTTCCACGACTTTCTTTAAAAGCTCCATTCTCGCCTCAGCCCGCTTTTCAAATGCTTCGTACTTAGAGCTAAACCTAGCTTTCTTATTAGTATTACCGTAAGATGGAGTTTCTGAGTTTGATCCACCTTCGAGAGGATGTTGACTTTGTGGGGTCGTGGAAGGCTGATTGTTTGATGACACCGCCTGTGAGTCTTCAGTTCCCTCAAAGTGATCAGTACTGAATTCGTCTGGCTCCGTTGAAGTCATGGTACTTTGTGAGGCTCGTTCAAATTTGACGTTGTCGAGGAACGAAAGAAACGGAAATAGATGCCATTTCTTCGAGCTGGAGGCAGCAGTGCCAGTGCCTGGCTTCTTCTTTTTTCTGCTCCAAGTGTCCTTAATATTCCTCCATCGCTTCTTGCAGTCGATCTCTGAAATAAAAGAACGAAACCCACTAAGAAAAATATGCCCAGTATTTCAGCGGAGAGGGAGCAGTACCGTGGCAAGAAACAAGAATTTGAAAGCATTTGTTTCTAAAATCGTTAAAGATTTCTCGATTCGTCTCCTATGCCAAAGGGTTTGTGAATAATATAAAATAAATAAATACATGTGAACGTGAAGATACCTATTATAAAAAATAAATAAGTAAAAACACTTACTTTCTTTCTTCATCACCTCTGCTATCTTGTCCCATGCCTTCTTTTTCTTGCTTGCGTCCTTATAGTCAGGATGTTCACCGTCAAATATTATGGGTAAAGTTGATATGATGTGAAGAAGAGTTTCTTCTTCGCTTGGGGAAAACTTGGCCATGAGCAATATATGTAATGGGGTACAGAACTTACGACAATGGGATGGGAACTGTAGGTTAACAACAGTAGGGCACAGAGGAATGTGAATTCCATTTTCCAACGCTTTCTGTGCTTCACATTTTTTGGTTTGCGAGACGAGCGGGTTTGCATACTTCAGTCGCAGACGGCGTGCGGCTGGACTGCTCACCCTACCAGTCGAGTCGCAGACGCGCTCATCAGCCGTCAGCCGCATTGAGCCATGCGGTCGGGAAACGCGCCTAGGAATGTTGTACCATAAGAATGCATTGAAGGAGTGGGACGCGGCCAATCGCCAGTCGCAGTCGTGAGTCGCGTCTAGGAATTTACACCTTAACCCCTCTGAAGTCGGCACAGCTCACCTGCGTGCACCCAGCATAGTATCTTAGTCAGTAGCAGTTGGTTGATGGGAGACACGGCGTCGTTTCTGAGGGGGAAAAAATCATAAAGAGTTATCCATGAAAATTGTAGTATTCGGAATTGGTATATTAATTAGGACACTTCGCAGGAATCAATCACTTGTTTTATTAATAACTTTCTCAACAGTCCTGCCAACTCAACTGGCACTCCAGTAGAATCTCCCAAGCACCAGGGTTGTGGTTCTACATGCTTCCCCCCCAATCTTTTGTATCCCACAAAATTTATTAACCAATCCCCATTTTTGTTAATAATAATTATTAGTAATATTTTGAGTGAATTAATATAGTAGACAATTGTTACAATTTTACATAAGTTATCAAAATAATAATATTAATATCACAAGTTACATTCTTTTAAGTTATGTTTAATCCACAATCACCTAATGTTTATTTTGTTGTTGTTGTTCAATTAGTTCATCAATCAGTCTGCGAACTGGCTTGCGTTCTCGCTTAGGTCGAGATGTAGGAGTTTTGGGTACAGTGGTAGAATGTTGCTCTATAGTAGATCGAGGAGCAGAATTGGCCTTTGGACTGGCTGGCTTAGAGCCTCTTCGATGTGGTTAAGTCCTAGGTCTAGGAGTTGAAAATCCTGCAAATGGAGGAGATTCTGGTGGAACCGACTGTCTAACTGGCTTTAGAGGAGTTCCGAACGGCTAGAGTTGTCCATTCCATCTGGTAGAGTGGATCAATACCCCAAAGGTTGTGTACGGTGGGCCGACCTGCGTCGTTGAGGGTCGCAAAGGTTGATCTGAAGCCAGGAGCTCCGAAGAGTCGATCGATAGAGTCGCACCAAGGTACGACGTTTGCTCCAGATGAAAACCGAATAACGCCGAGTGACTCGACGTAATCTGCGAGGATCCCAGGCAGAAGTATACTGCTAACGGCAGTGCGTAGTCGGTCAAAGTCCGGGATATCCGTACAAGTGCCAGATGCCGAAGTAACGGCATAGAGTCGATAGATGAAGCACAACGTAGTGACGTACTCCAACAGGTGGTAGTTGAGAGTTTGGGTGCCCTTCATATCTCTCGTGGCAAGAAACTTCCAGTAAATACCGGTAAGATGAGAAACTCCATAATTTGAGCAATAGAGCTCAAACGTAGACCGTTCGGGTGGTGTCACTCCCATTGGTAAACTTACGTTAACCTTACTAGCGTGCTCGCGCAACGTGATGAAGTCACGTAACAAGGCTGCTTCGCTAGCCTTGAAGGTTGGCTGCCGGGTGTTTTCCCTCGAGTGGGTTGACTTCGAATTTGAAGATGATAGTAAAGCGGTGGGATCAGGTACAAATTCTCTGATCCGGGCCTGTGACCAGTCATGGCATCTGGGGCTGAGACTGTGCCAGTTCACTGGCAGACAGTCTCATCTCAACACTGGTACCGCGGGAGGGGGGAGCCCCAGGCTACCGATACACTGACTTTGTCAAAGTATCACTTGCCTGCCCCCCAATTGAGGTAGGATTCGCGGGGGCCATGGTTTATACTGCCCTGGGAGACGAAATTCATCTGTATCCCCGGGAAGGGATCCATGTGTCATGGCCACCGAGGATGGCCCTGATACATGGAACCCGACATGTGAGTTTTGTGAATTACCAAAAACTCGGGCGCCGACCTGCATAGTCGGTAGTGCGTGCTAGACGTGCGCCTCAACCTGTAGGTTATCACAGGGACTTGCAAATATGCAAGGACATTGATTGTGTCAACAATCCCTCTCAGGAGGAGTTTTTCTCTTGCTGCTTGCAGCAAGGGGGGAGACTATAGAGTCGCAAGACCCCAGGAATCCCTAAATCGACCTTCACTCTGAAGGAAGAATAGTAGACATCCTTGTCTAACTGGCTTATATGGGTACCGAAGTGCATCATGCCTCCCTCTCATGTACCCCCTTAATGTTAGGGCACCGGCTCATGCCTCTGACAGGAGTAGAGCGGTTAGGGAGCAGGTACAAATTCTCTGCTTCCGGGCCTGTTACCTGGTCGGGCTTCTGGGGATAGCAGTAATGCCGTAAAAGGCTCATTACTCATCTCAAATACCAGTACCACGGGCGAGGGGAGCCCCAGGCTACAGATGCGCTGACCTCGGTCAAAGCATCACCTGCCTGCCCCTCAGTTGAGGTTGGATTCGTGGTGGTCGTGGTTGAGCAAACCCTTCTTCATGGGCTTGTACCAAGAAGGCTACAAGGGGAGAGATGGCCTCCTCAAGGGCTTGCCCCCTTGAAGATGTCTCTCGGCATGTGAGTTCTGTTATGAACTCGGGTACCAACCTGTCTAGTTGGTAGAACCTTAGCTAGAAGGTTCGGCCTGACCGGTGGTGTTAATACAAACCGGTACCTAGGGGAGCTGATAGTCATGACTAGCTCCCCTAGGGCTCCCGAGTGGTGAGTTCCTTCCACTCCCTCGATCACCCTTCTAGGGTTTTCGGGGTTTCATCTATCTGCTTGCAGATGGAGGGGGTTGCGAAATCCAGTTTGGATCGGCTCTCCTTGAAATCAAATAGTAGTTATTTGTCTAACTGGCTTTGGTGAACTGCCAATAACTTCTGGCGAGTCATCCTGTTGCTCCGTAGGTCCACTTCTCTTTCTGGTTTGGTCCACATGACGAGTCCAGGAGAGTTTAAGTTCAGGAACCCATACCTTCAGTCTTCTAGGACCCAGGGGTTTTATCACTATCGCTCTCAACCAATTTCCACCCTGTGCTCGATAATTTTTTACCCAGACCTCATCGCTGACTGCAAAAGGGTTCCTACGGTAAGTTTCCCCCCATAAGCTGCAATTTGCTGTTGTTGCTTGCGTTGGACACGTTCTTCAGTGAGTGGTGGTCGCAATAAGTCCAGTCGCATTCTAAGGTTCCGTCCTATCAGAGCCTGAGCAGATGATATGTTGGTAATTGAATGCGGTGTATTCCTATAGTCCATTAAGAAGAGAATTTCAGTCGTACTGTTGGAGATCAGGATCCCACTCCAAGAAAAGCAGACCTTGTTGATATAAGTCCTCAAGTATGTACTGTCTTGGTATATACTCTCTTCTTGTGTCTGATGGTTGTGTTATCCAAGTAGGGATTTCCTCGTCCACATCTGGAATAGTGATTGTTCGTGCGTCTACTCCTAGTGTAGACAGGAATTTGAAGTTGGCAGGATGGTCGTGTATCCATTCTTCCAAATCTCTATTGGATAAGTTTTCTTCGTTGGCTAATATTTTTGCTGCCTTGAAGAATTGTGTTGCGTGTATTGGTTCGAAGGTAGAATAAGCTTGTCCTATTAAACGAGTAACAGTATCAATCTTATTTCGAACTGGTCTTTCTGGATATATGGACGATGCGACTATTGAGTCGATTGGTTTTGTTGGGTGTCCATTTTCGTTGAAGTATCCTAGGAAGAATACGTTGGCTGGATTCTGCGTGATGTAACTTTTATCGGTGTTAAGTTCCATTCCAAAGTAGTGTGCGGCTAATTCAGCTAATCTTTCAAGACTGAATAACTCTGGAAGAATGATGACTGAATCATCACCCAAGTATACATCAAAGAGAGGTAGGTGATCAGTGAGTTCGTAGATGAGATATCGCATAACGATAGCATTAACGATTGAATCTATCACGTTAGTCCAGCATGAGCCAGACGGTACACCTATGTGCTTGATGAATCTCTCTCCGGTAGATAGACGAACTGGTGTGTCGATGAAGTAGTTGACTAGTTTCCTCCATCGTCTTTTGGACTTGACGGGATCTACAGGCCAGATCTTACCTTCGACGTCTTGAACTTTGGACCAGTCGAATGCGGTAGCGCAGATGTTGAATGCGTCACGGACCAACCATGCGGGGATGGTCTTATCAAAAGACCTCCAATCACATAACTGGACGTAACGGTTGTGGTGTTGTGCAACGGCGGTGTTCACGTATTGCATGCCTCCGGTGGCCATCTCTAACCCGTAAGCGATGATTGGATGTTCCAACTGCTTCAAATGTTGTCGAAAAGGGTAGAAATATTGACCTTCGGTCAAGTATACAGTGAGGGGGATACCCCACGTTGCTCGGATCTTGTTTTTCGAACGATCACATAGCTGGGCACGCGCGTAACATGCGGAATCGGGTAGTACCACTGGAGCATTGCGCTCTACAGAATACCAATCACAACGTATCTCACAAAGGACTTTAGGATCAGCGAGAGCTTCACCCTTGTTCTTGTAGCCTCTTTCCTTGTAGGGAAAGCCCGGTGATTTTGTCTTCGGGATGTTTGGATGTTTGGCTACGGCTCCATGAGTCAAAGGAATTAGAGTACCTTTCAGTATATCCAAATCCTGAATCACAGAAGCGACTGCTAGTGCGTAAGCAGGTGAGACGTGTCTAGACGTTGGTGTGCGATCATATCGGAAAAGATCTTCCTTCAGGGCTTCTAACGTAAGGTGGGAGCGAAGTAGCTGAGTGCGAGAGCTAGCCACGGCGTCCATGGGAAAGACTCTGTTGAGAGCAAACAACGCGTTACGATCGATGCGAGAAGGTTGGTAGTTGAATGGGAAAGGCGCTCCGTTTGGTAACGGCTCCAGCATAGAGCTGAAAGTGCGAGTTTTGTCGTTCATTACAAGGTAAATGTTGCAGAACCTCTGCTAACAGGAATGAACCTGGCCTCTGACAGGAGTAGAGCGGTTAGGGAGCAGGTACAAATTCTCTGCTTCCGTGAGTGGTGGTCGCAATAAGTCCAGTCGCGTTCTACGGTTCCGTCCTATCAGAGTCTGAGCAGATGATATGTTGGTAATTGAATGCGGTGTATTCCTATAGTCCATTAAGAACCGTTGAAGTGCAAGTTCCAAGTTCCCAGGTCCTGCTTCTAGGAGAGTGGGCCTGAGTAATCTCTTGACTGTTCGAACGGCATTCTCAGCAGCACCGTTGGTTTGTGGACTATATGGAGCTCCGCTTTTGTGCTGGATTCCATTGCTCCTATTTCGTAGCAATCGTGTATCTTACTGATACCTACGAGCGAAAATTGGTTTGGTTGAATAGAAACAACGAAGTTAGAAACACTATTAGAAACATCATTATTCATTTCAAAATAACCAATTTGAACTTATATTTTAACTTACTTGTCCGTCGTGAACTCTAGACGAGTGTCAATCAAGTTGAGGACTTGGGCGACCGTGGGCTTGGAAAGCCGGAATCTCCGCCGAAACTCAACATCGTCCATCTCCTGTTAGTGTGGAATTCGGTGAAGAATCCTCCTAGGAACGTCGTCCTCATCGTCAGACGAGTCAAAATTGATTCTTAATGAGATATTATTCATTTCGAAAAAACACTCAATTTCACAATCACAAATCAACTTGGAATAACCTTGCCGTTTGTGTGAACTACGTAGGCACATTCGAGTTTCTTTCATCAGGCAAACACAAACCGTTCCATTCGACAACAAATCGCGCCATATTGAATTTGTAGTTAAACGAGGTTTCCTAGTTTATTCGGCCGATTTTCGACCGTTTAAACTCATAAATCGCTCTGATGAAAGACGTTTTTTACTAAACGTCGTTTATCTCTCGCCTCGTTTGGTAGGGTAGTCAAGGTAAAAAAAAAATCAAAAAAATTTTTTTTTCGTTTTTTAATTATATTTTGCATTAAATGAAACATATTTAATTTCAATATCTGGCCGGGAAGTCTCCCAAATAAATTTTTGAAGCCGAGCGTCTCGCTGCTAGTGGGCTCCGGCCGCATAGGATGGACCATCTTCTGCCGACTCAAATTTGTCTTCCAAATTCTTCCTTGCTGCTGACCTTCTCTGCCTTGCCATTTTCGTCATATTGTAAGCTGCTCTGTTGGCTTCTTTGGCCCTCTTCAGATCAATTCTTTTGAGTGCTTCCACACGCTGAGTGCCAGGAATAATCCCAATTTTTTCAAGAATGCGACATTTAGCTATGCAGCCGTCATTGTAGCATGCTAAAGCTTCGCAAACTCCTAGTTTCATCCTGGTCAACTGAATGAACACTCTTTTAGGCAAACGACACCATACCAAGTTATTTAGGCTTTCACAAACGTTTTGTGTTTTGCCATGCAGGCATTTCTTCAATAAATCTGGATGGGCCAAATCCCGGAATACAATGTAATATTACTATATGAAATAAGTTGGAAATATTCTAATGGAATAACCAGTTCGTATTTCTATCCAATGATTCAAAAGATATAATTTTATTTTAATAAATAAATAATTATAATATAGATATGAATTGAGTATGGTTCAATAACAAAACGGAGTGTGTTTTATATCGATTGACTCTTTAATCGTATATTGGTCCGAAATGAGATGAGAATGGATTTTGGGTATCAAGGGGAACCGCAAAAATATTGAAATGTGTGAAGAGATCACTTACCAGGAGCAAGGCAGGAAAGTGACTCCCGCCTATTACTAAGGAATTTGCATCTTCTTGATGAATGCATCAAGAGTTGAAACCCTCTTCCTAGGTCCGGTGAACGAAGCCTGGGATGCGTTTCGCAAGTTCGGAAAATCAACAAAATTTGTTTAATTAACAAAATTTAACAAAATCAACATTTAATGTTGTTGGCGCAAACATTTCTCGCATTTCAAAGTTGTCATTGATGGTGGCATTCCAGCCTGTTGGGGCGGTACCATTATTTCGCAAGTAGCGGAGACCCTTCGCTCTAGGTGTCCTCCGACGGTGTAAAGGGGGTTCGGCACTCAAAAAAAAAAAAAAATTTCATGTTTTTTTTTATATTTTTTTATTAAAGTAAATCATATTTACAACATTTTGAGACCATCGGCAGATCTATCAGTCAAAGATTTTGGGAGTTACAGAATTTCAAAGTTGATAACCTCCCGGATCGTAACTAGGCTCGCCCCCTTCTTGTTCTGCGAACTGGTCTTCCAAATGTTTCCTCGCCCTGCTCCTCTTCATCCTCGCGTCTTTTGTATTGAACTCTGCTTTTTTATTTGACATCCTTATTCTAACTGCATCACTTTTTTTCAGAGCTATTACGCAATTCAAGCCAGGGTCAATACCCAATTTCTGTAGAACCCTGCAGCGGATAATGTTTCCTTTATTGAATGTGGAAATTGCATCATAAATTCCCGTTTTCAAAACTTCTAGGTGCACAAATGTGTTTTTTGGAACCCTAGACCATAAAAGTGAATTCAGGGATTCATTAGGGTTTTGCGTTTTCCCGTGAACACATTTTTGTAGGAGGTTCAATTTCGACAAATCCTGAAAAATTGGTTTTATTTCATTCATTACTGCTTTAGGTAGGTGAAAATGACGTTCATGGCGATACTCTTCACGGTTATGTCTGGCTTTCTGGTACCTACACCATGATTCGGGCCCCACTGGACAAAAATTATGGCATGGGTCTGCGTCAGATAAGAGGTGACAGAAGGTAGCCCAAATTGACTTTCTCATGTTTTCGGCACTTTCCACATTCCTTCTAATAGCAAGTCCGTAATATGTTTGAATTTTTAGGATGCTTTCATCAGTTAGTCTCCCTCTTCCGCCAATTGTTTTTCCGTCGCTGAGTTTCACCCCACCCTTCTTGGACTTCAACGTACGCAGGCGTTTCCCCATCCTTTTCTGGACATGTCCTATGCATTCGAGTTTCTCAATGGGACAGTCGTTGCCATAAATATTGGATGCTAAAACAGCTTCGAACCCCTTCGACTAGATAATATTTGTACCGTACTTTTTTGTCAAGGACCTTAGATAAATATCCTTCACCCCAGCAACCTCCATTCCTCCACTAGTGCCGATATAATTGGCCTTGCATGTCACCTCATGCTTGTTTTTCAACTTATCTTTGCAGCAGCAATGTTTTGAAAAGATCGAAACATCAACTACCTGACCATTATCAACACTTGTCGCTGATACAACACCATTTAGGGAGGTACAGGGTGGGCCACGGGAACCGGACGTTTTTGAAATGAGCAGTACGCATTCAATTTTTGTGTTACAAGCATTTTATTTACACCAAAAAGTAGCTTCAATTATGCAATTTTAAGTGTGGTAAATCATATCGTTCATATGCCGACCATCTTGTTCAAAACAAGATGCAAGACGGCTAAGAAAGTTCTGATGCACTCTCTGCAACAAGTCTTCGTCAATCGATTGAATTTCAACAATTGACGTCTTGAGCTCTTCAAGTGTTCTCGGCTTGTTTGCATAGACATTACTCTTCAGATGGCCCCAAAGGAAAAAGTCACACGAAGTTAGATCTGGCGACCTAGGGGGCCATGGGATATCGCCGAACCGAGAAATGACATGCCCTGGGAACATTTCTCGAACAACCTGCATTGTGTTTCGAGCGGTATGTGCTGTGGCTCCATCTTGTTGAAAGTAAACACGTTGTGGAGGATACCGTCTTCTTAATCTTTGCAGTTGGGGTTTCAAGAAGGTATTCAACATAAGGATGTAGCGATCTGAATTGACTGTTACAGTGTTCCCACCTTCCTCAAAAAAATACGGACCAATAACGCCAACTTTTGAAACAGCACACCAAACTGTTACTTTTGGTGAGTGCAAAGGCCGTTCATGAAGAGCCTGAGGGTTAACTGCAGCCCAGTAACGACAATTTTGTCGATTGACGAAGCCATTTAAGTGGAAATGAGCTTCATCGCTCATAACAATAATTGCATTTTCATTTGTCTCCTGCAGATTTTCATTTGGTTGCAACTGTTGAACAAGTGCAAGCTTATAAGGGTGAAAACTTAGATCGCGACTCAAAATACGCCTCACTGTTGTTCGAGGAATGCGTAGATTTTGAGCATGTCTGCGAGTTGATCGCCCTGGGCTCCCTACAAATGCCTGCCTCACTCTCTCTACATTTTCCGGAGTCCGAGAATTTTGGGGAGGGCCAGGTGGCTTTACCTTAAGTAAAGTTCCCTTTGTTCTTACATTGTTCACCCACCGCAAGATCGTATTGCGACTTGGTATAGTGCCATGACGCCCGATGTTGAAGTGTCGTTTGAACTCTCGCTGGGCGTTTACAACTGATTCGCCATTACGCACAAAACTTTCATAAATAAAAACGCGGTGCTCCAACTGCCACTCAGCCATGGTGAACACTAAATGGCACAACCACAGGGTTGGAATGAGACCTCCCCCACCTTTCTACCTCCTCCTCTTGCCGAGTACTGTCCACTTCAAAATCGTCCGGTTCCCGTGGCCCACCCTGTATGTCCTCTTTTCTGCCAAGACCCATCAAATGCTATGGGTAAATCTACCGAACCTCCATTCTTTTCAACAGCATCCGATATGGCTTCATTCATCGTTTCATTTGCGACAGCTTCCACGATTGGGGCCATCGAAGCCACAATTTTATCAAATTTGGCAGGGGGTGGAGGGAGATTCATTAGTCCACAAAACATCTGCCCAGCACTAGAACCCTTTCCTATAGTGCGCAGTGCATAAACAAGGCGGACGTTCATTTCATAAACACCTTTTTTGTTGGCCTCGATTCTTTTGCTGTTTCGGTAATCAATCTTGTGATCACAAGTCTCACATGATAAAGAGAGCACAACGTTGAGACCTACCCGGTGGGTTACACCACACCTCAGCTCTGAATAGCACACGTTACACACAGCATTCTCAGTGACAACTGAGCATAACTTGGATACATCAACAATGTCGAACGCGCCAGTAGAATCGTATTCATCATACACCCCTCCATATTATTCAACTTGCTAGGTGATGATGATGATATACTACTCCTTACCGATGAAGATGCTCGTGATGTCGAAGGAGTAACATCCGATGGACTGCTTGGAACTTCAAGCTGCTGCTGGGCATCATTGATTTCAGTAGCACTTTCACTCGTTGTTTCACGAACCATATTCCTGAGAGGGGGTTGATTCTTACATTTTTTGAAAATCCTCTTACTACGTGTCATTATAAAGTTCAGAAAATTATAAAATCGGATTCAAAAGGGTTCAAGATTGTACACAAATCAGAAGGTTCGTTTGTTTACAATTTTATGATAAGCTGA
Source organism: Apolygus lucorum (assembly GCA_009739505.2). Lineage (NCBI taxonomy): Eukaryota > Metazoa > Arthropoda > Insecta > Hemiptera > Miridae > Apolygus > Apolygus lucorum. The sequence goes on from CM019182.2 coordinate 61,488,146, forward strand.
TATTCTTCTTCTTCAAAGAAACCTTCAAACCCTTCGAAATTATTATTAGTCATAACAGGGGAAGAAGATGGTATATGGAGGAAGAATCGTACCTATCTAATGAACTAAAGAAGTGGGCGAAATGAGTTAGGAAGCAAGCGAAAAATGACGAACGGCTCTCTCAGGGGAAAAAAACTTCAAACGCCTTTCCTGAAAAATTACTTTTTTGAAGACGTTGGGGGCGTTTTCTCCAGTTCTACTAGACATAACTTTTTTTTTTTTGTTGCCAACATGTTGCTCTTCGATTTCGTCCATGGATTTGGGCAAATTATTTTTCAAATCCATGTAGCAAGTAGACAAAGTTGATTTTTCATGGATAGTTTTGTGGTATCACTTCTTATCAGCAGTAAAATTCAGATTTTGCTGTTAGAAGAAATTCCTTGGACGAAATTGTTCATTATGAAGTTGTTCACAGCTGGGAAAAGCCGGCGAGTCTTCAACTAGTACGGTTAATGAGAAAAAGAGACAAAACTGAGAAAAACCGCAATACTTTCCACCAAAAAGAGGGCGAACTTCTGGGACCCCAGCGAGCTTGTGTGTTGCTCAAATCAACCATTAGATACGATTTTCTGAAACTTCATTTCCTCCTGAATCGAATGATGTATGATGATGTGTGTTTCTGACGACTTAGTGTAATTGTAGTTTGCGTAAAACAGGTCGGTCTATGAGGCCCGCGAGAGACTCCGGGTGCCAAACCCCCTAAACATCGATATAACCGTGGTTGGCTACTGCTGCTGCGAAAGGAGCGCTGCTATAAAGATTAACACTGCAGGTGTTGAGCGCCTCGCCATCAAATGTTTCTGGGTAGTCGACTTGCTTTTCAGCAAATACAATGTTGACTAACACCATTCGCGTGAGTGCGCGCGTTGGTATCTGCGGACACTTGAACTTTTCCTTGATCGAAAGTAAATACGTATTTACTCGAGCTGCGAGTTCTGGCGAGAATCTCAGCCTTCCCTCCATTGTATTATGCACGGGCCAAGCCTTATGGTGGGTTTACACGAGGCCAAGCCCTATGGTGGGTTTACACGAGGCCAAGCCCTATGGTGGGTTTACACGAGGCCAGTCGGCAGTCCAGTTGACTGGCGCCAGTACCCGTTTAGACGTAGCCAGTGAACTCACGCCAGTTCATCAAAAACCATGGAGGCGGTTGATCAAAAACCAATTCCAGGTTATAAGTACTGCGAAGATACTTAATTTTTGCCTTCGCTTCTGGAACGCCAAAATCGTCCAAATTCATTTCTTCGGCAATTTTTTTTAGTGCCGATTCACGCGCAAATTTATTTTTGTAGAGTGGGTCGAATTGATTCCACAAACATTCACACTCCTTGTACACTTGAACGAACTTCATGTTTAATTCGTCACTCCCCTTTTTCTGCGGCATTTTATTACAATAAATAAATTGGCTGAGAGAAAAGAAAACCAAACCACTGGACTGCCAACTGGACTGGAACGGGAAGTGTGATTCACACGATACCAGTGACTCGCGACAGCTCACGTTTTTGGTGGTGGGGATTACTGGACTGGCGCGAAACCTACTCCTCGTGCCAGTCATTTGGCGTGACTTTTTTCCACTGGACTGGAGCGTCATTGGACGCCAGTGTAGTTCACACGAGGCCAGTAGCTGGCGCCAGTCGACTGGCGCCAGTCAACTGGACTGCCGACTGGCCTCGTGTAAACCCACCATAACGTCGGGTAGGAAATCAGAGCAAATCTCATCCCTTCATGCCTTATTGTAAAAGTGTACAAAATGGCGCCAAATAAACAAATACTTACTTATCTATCTTTTGATGAACTTGAACAGTGAGTTTCCTCAACATACAGGGTGTTCATAAAAGAATGCCCTAGTTTCTAAAATCTGTATTTCTGAAAATATTTAATTTACAGACATGAAATTGTTCCCAAATGAAAGATTATAATTCACAGTTTTTTCCCATACCTACAAATATTCTATATGTCCACCTCCAGCAGCACGAACGACGTCAATGCGGTAGTTAAGCTCATCCCAGACCTTCATTAGCATGTCGGGTGTCACACTTGATACTGCAGCTTGAATACGCATACGAAGATCCTCTAGATTTGTGGGTAGAGGAGGTACATACACCTTGTCTTTGATGTACCCCCATAAAAAATAATCACATGGTGTCATATCCGGTGATCTGGGGGGCCACCGATGAAGTGCCAGGTCCTGAGCACCATTCCGACCTATCCAGCGTAGTATACACCTTGAGTATACACCTTGTCTTTGATGTACCCCATAAAAAATAATCACATGGTGTCATATCCGGTGATCTGGGGGGCCACCGATGGAGTGCCAGGTCCTGAGCACCATTCCGACCTATTCAGCGTTGTGGGAGGGTTGGGGTGGTGCTCCATCTTGGTGAAAGATGAGCGTTGCATAGTTTTCGTCTTGTTCAAGTTGGGAGAATAACCAGTCTTGTAGCATTCTCGGGTATGTTGCTCCGGTAACTGTTGGCTATTGAAAGAAAAAAGGACCCTACACCTGTGCAGAAATCGCACAGAAAACATTGAGTTTGGGAGAATCCCTTTCGTGCTCGAGTGATTCATGAGGGTTCTCAGTTCCCCAAATTCTAACATTGTGGCGATTCACTTTCCCCGATAGATGAAACGTCGATTCATCACTAAACACAATGTTAATTTCATAGATTTTCTCGGGATCTAAATCTTTTCGAAAATCGACAATGCACATATCTAATAGATTTTTTGATTTCCATTCAAGTTTTCTGTCTACTTGAAGTACACTGTGGGAACCAAATTGGTTTCTCAGATCATCAAGGACCTCCTCATTTGTCCATGATTTGTGGATTCCTTTAATCATGACTTTTGTTTACCTCGGGAATGAGAACTAAATAAACCACTCTGGTTGAGAACTAAAACTTGTATTAATCAGAACTAATATTTGATTTGAATGAAAAATAGAGCGCAGAGTTAACTTATTAGGTAGTTGTACGTTCTAGGAATGTTCGAGGCATCTGGGTCGCGGAGGGGCACACGCCGCGGCCGTCTTGATCTGCCATGTGCGTTCATGTTCTATGTTGTTCTTATTTATGATTAATTATGATCGTCCTTGGTCTACTAGTTCATTAACTCTTACAGATCTAAAACTGGCCTATTAGTTCTGAATGCAATAACCCATTGAATGTACGAGATGATCTAATATGGTTCATTCTAAGGGAACTACTTTCTCTTTGGGCCAATCGTCCAATTTGGCGCTCAATTTGGGCGGGAAGGTCCAAACAACTTTGATGGGCCTGTCCTGTTTATTTTGGTATGTATAGTGCGGAATTTTTTTGTCCGCAAAACACTTTGTGATAGCACGAAAGCCATCTGAATCCATCGTGTTAATTTTGACCACATCATTTGACATAGTGGTAAAACTAACTTCGCCGGTTTGTTCCTCGACCATCTTCTTGAGGGCTGGAAAGGAAGAAACCCTTTCAATATAAACGGGAGGAGGTTTTGGATCTTTTTTTGGTTGTGGCTTGGCAATAGAATTTATGATTGGTGGACGTAAAATAGATTTTTTTTCTTTTGTGTCCTCTTTGAATGACATTATTCCATTCGCCTGTCTCTTCGGCTAGGATTTCTTCGTCTGTCGAATATTGGGACTCAATGGGAGGGGCTGGCTGAAAGGTTTTGCTCAGTGTTTTAGTTTTGATTGTGTCAATCTCAATCTCCAGTTGATTGACTCGAGCACGTTCCTGTAGACCAGCGTCATTAGCTTCCTTCAAAATTTCACATAAATTGCTAATGATTTTTAATAACTCACTAACTGTGCTATGAACAGCAGGCGAATTACGAAGCTCTGGAGTGTTGTTGACAAATTCTTGTTGTTGATTTGCTTTGGCTAGCGCTCGCGATATCACTTCGGGGACAGTGACCTCCATTCCGCAAACGCGCGAAACCACTCGCGGAAACAACTGACAATTGGTTTTTTTCGCTCTCCGTTGTTACCTCTTCGGCAGTTCGAACAAGACTGTGGACATACGAGGGGCAGTCAAAAAGTAAGTTGCACATGGTCATAACTAAAAAAAATACTGAACAGATTTCATTGAATTTGGTTTTAATGGATTCAGGATACAAAAATCTATTTTTCAACATAATCTCCAACTAAATTTTTACATTTTTTGTACTGTGACACCAATTTTTGAATTCCTTGTTTGAAGAACTCCCGTCCACCTCCAGCACACCACTCTTTAACCGCTGCTTGCACTTCTTCGTCTGTGCTGTATCGTTGCTCGGCTAATTTGTTTTTAAGTGGTCCAAAAACATGAAAATCGCAAGGAGCCAAGTCGGGACTATAGGGAGGGTGTTCCCAAACATCCCAACCAAATGTGTCGAGGAGAGCTTTTGTGACATTGGCAGAATGCGGTGTTGCATTGTCATGCAAAAGAACAACTCCTGAAGTCAACATTCCTGGTCGTCAATAACCGACTTATCACCTGTTCTTATCTTTGATATCACTATTGACAGTGTTGCCACAAAATTTCGTTGAAAACAAAAACTGTGGAGGGAAGTTATGACCATGTGCAACTTACTTTTTGACTGCCCCTCGTATATATGACGTAGAGGGCGTATTCCCTAATCATAACTCGACATTATCACACCACTTTCATTGCTCTTCAATAACATAACGATTGGATTTAACTTGTGAAACATTACCAGGCCGACCTCCCTTCGCGGGGTACCACAACTCAGTTCCATAGCGTTAGATGTGCTTGGAAAAGCATTATCAGTTACGTGGATGGTGGTCGTGTCAATGAATTTATCCCTTATCAGATACTGGTTGATGACGTCATAATCTTTTCTATTCTGATGATTTTTTTAAGCGTCTGTCTGTGACTGGAAAGTAATAGATCAGAATTCAGTATCAGGTAATTGATCAAGTCTCTATTCGTGTGAGTTCTTGAAGATTTCCTCGAGTGATGTAGCCGAGCACTTCTGATGACTATGTGATTAGCCTCCAGAATTTCTTCGGAAAGGAGGCCTGTAGGCAAGTCAAAACTGTCCACTACATCACGGCCATGGATCAGAAGTCTGTGCACAGAGCTGGGTTACATATGGTGTTCTTGTGCCTAATTCAGATACGTAGGGTGGATGACAAAGACGCAGGACTTCATTGACAGGAAGGCCAAAGCGTGTTTCAAAACCTCGAGCAAGCTCGGGAACGTCGTTGTAAGCTTTCAGCGCCACAATGATGGCTTCATGTTGTCTTTCCGTGATTCTCTCGGGTGAAAAGTCTCGTAACAGGCCGTATTCGGAACTGCCTGGACGAGTACTCTTAAACGCCAGCATTAGCATGTCTTTGCCGGTCCTGGTCATCCACGGACAAAGGGAACCTCGCATTTTTGAACAGTCTCCCTCAGCTCGGTCCAAAGACAGAGGGTAGACTGCGGGTAGGGGGAGGGGCATCACTACCTCGTCCGTACCTGTGCTGGGAGAAGTTAGCTGTCGCTTTTGCATCTCCCTGGTTCATTTCTTTCGGTGTCGCATTGCTAATAAGGCAGCGAGCAGCAGCATTAGTGCCTGACACAACGTTAGTAACACTGCCGTCAATCGTGGTAAATAACATCTCAAAATGAACTTCGATACTGATGCTGGAAGAACCTCTAACGCTTCTGTACACAGACAGTTTTTCGAAGTGCTCGTTCGTGGCACATTTGATCAAAGGTATCCGTTCCTCCTTTTGTATGATTGTAGTCTACAATCACATTTGGTCTTGACGTTTCTTCATCTATTTCGATGGAATCATGCACGGTGGAGAGAAGGAGGACCACTTTATTATTCTTTGGTGTATATGATACAAGTGTTTTCCCTTTAGAATACCCGGTCTTTACTGTTCCAATGTCTGCCTTTTGAAGAAACGATGGTGGTACTTCTCGTTTATTTTTCCTTAGAGTACCCACCATAGTTATGTTATAATCTTTTTCCATCATGTCAAACAAAGGAATTGATGTGAACCAGGAGTCCACAGTCACATTTCTTCCAGTGTTGTGGATGCATTGAGTCAACGTACGAACATAGAAAGTTGGCACTGGTTCGTTGTGTTCTGTATGTACTTTGCCAGTGTATATAATGTACCATGCTGTACCACGCCAGTGTGTACCAAAGCTGTGAAGTTGCACTTTTTGAGGAACATCACAAGGTGAAGATACAAGAGAGTGCATATTGCAAACAGGTGAAGTCAGAGAGGGGTCAGTTGTAACGGATGAAGGCAGAGGTAGAGGAGAAGGGTGCCCATTTGATGACCCCTGAGCACTGGAAGCACGTTGAGCATCAAGGCTGCGGCGTGAGCAATGGAAGTCAGAGAAACGATCGTTCAGTGGAACGGGAGTGGAGACGGAGAAGGGCACGTGGTTCTCTATGATATAGAACTCACGAAAAGCGTTGTTGAACTGATTTACATTGCCACTCTTTATAAATCAAGCGGGCAGAGAATAGAATGAATGGAATGATGTTTTATCAATGCATACATGGTCCAATGAAAAGAACACGTCGTAGCCATATTTATTTAGCGAAAATGCACTGCCATTAGCAGGCAGCTTCCCGATTAACAGGCGACGTGCTTCCCCGGGATAGGATCCATAATGCAGCTAAGTCATGGCACCAAAGCGGAGATTTAGGTTGTGTAATATGAACTTATCACGGATGACCTTGAAGGGTAAGAGACGATGTGGGGAAGGAGGGAGAAGCTTCCTTCTTCTCCCCGTAGCCCTTGAAGACGGAACACGTCAACTCTCTCTCGTTTTCTCCTTCTTCACATCGTCTCACCCTAGCCCCGGTAAGAATTTATTATTTCAATTATATCCTCCTTCTCCCGTGAATGGTGTATTGGTATTATTTCTACCCTACCTTCAGTATTCCCACGTCATAATATGATAATATGCTACCATATTGTGGTAGCAGAGCGTGGTTTTGGACCAGAGCGGTTAACCACTACATCTTTAGGGTTAAACTCTTCGCTCCATTGTCCAACGGGCTTGTTGTTTGTGTTCTCTTTCTTTTGTAGAAAGTTTTGAAGACGGGTCTGGATCCGTTGATCTTTGGAGCGCAGATTTCCCTGCCACGACGGAACTCCAGTCTGGCCTGTGGGTCTTTTGGCATCTGCCATGCTAGTAGCAACCTTATTACACCACCAACCCTAGGGGTCAATCACCATTGCCACTCTTTATAAATCGAGCATCAAGCGGAGCATAAAATGAATGGAATGATGTTTTATCAATGCATACATGGTCCGACGAAAAGAACACGTCGTAGCCATATTTATTTAGCGGAAATGCACTGCCATAAGCAGGTAGCTTCACGATTAACGGGCGACGTGCTTCCCTGGGATAGGATCCATAATGCAGTTATGGAAGATGGGTTTGGCTCCGTTGATCTTTGGAGCTCAGATTTCCCTGCCACGACGGAACTCCAGTCTGGCCTGTGGGTCTTTTGGCATCTGCCATGATGGATGTCGGGTTCTGGAAGACAATCCCTGGTATCTCAGCTCTCCCTGACAGTCCGTGATAAAATTCATGATAAGTTCTTGGTATTTGCAAATCTTCACTAAGTTTTTCTAATTCCTTTGTTTTATCCAGTGAAATCGGTAATCTTGAGGCGTAGGGTTTTTGAGGCTCTGGTATTCCTAGAGGTCGGCCTCTCTTCTTTCTAAACGTATACTCTTCGAAGTTTTCTTCATAATTCGTGCTTACAAGAACCAAAATTTGGTTCTTCCGATTTAATCTGGAGTACTTCTTAAGAATCGAAACCATCCAGCTTTTCGAAATAGCAAGGGCTGGTTATTGTTTCCTACCATCGAAAATGCCATTGCAGTAGTGAGTCAATCAGACTTGAAGAGTTGTTGTGAACTTTAAGGGGGTGGCTAGAATAGTAAAGATTGCCTTCTGGCATTTGCGATCTTTCTTCTTCATCCTTAATGTCAACCAGTTTGTCGCTACATTCACTGAGTTTGATTAAAGGGAATATTTTGGGCTTTCCGTCACAGGGGATAGTGATCTGCTCTGCATGGCATGGTATCGTTCCCTCTCATAATCACTTTTGCCAAGTTCAGTAGCTAGTAGAACTTCATCATACTTCACAGACTTGGCCGGTGTTAGTTGTTTCCAATAGCATTCTGTCTGGATCACTGAAGGAGCACTGCTTTTCTGCACGAGGAACCACAGCAGTGATAAACTGTGCTTACATCCTCCTGGAAATTAAAAATAAAAATCTATTATGTAATATTTACGTTAGTGAACGGAATAACATATAAAACTACAATATAGGGTAAACCCTTATATTGTGTGCTTCTTGTATTACATATCATGATATTTTCTGTCAACTTGCAAGTATCTTCATCATATTGAAATGGGTAGTGCATATCGTAAGATTTAATAGACAACACTTTCTTAGGAAGATCTATTTTGAAAGTTTTATCTCCTTCTTTCCAACCCATCTCATATACTTTAGCAATTCTAGAAGTCTGTATCTTAGGAACAATGATTAAATAATCATATTCAAATTTCTCATCATTCCTATTGATCAGTATTGATCTGCTGGTGGAATAAAAAAAGTGATGGATTACTCTCAAAAATATGATTATCAAAATTAGTATTATCTTTCATAATGTTCTGCCATCTCTCTTGGTCTTTGTGGGCTGCCCCCCCCCCCTGGGCTAGTAGAACTTCACCATACTTCACAGACTTGGCCGTTGTTGGCTGTTTCCAATAGCATTCTGTCTGGATCACTGAAGGAGCACTGCTTTTCTGCACGAGGAACCACAGCAGTGATAAACTGTGCTTATATCCTCCTGGAAAATTCAAAATAAAAATCAATTATTTAATATTTACGTTAGTGAACGGAATAACATATAAAACTACTAAAAGTAAATAATAACATATCTCCTCCTTCAGCTTTCCCAAACCCACACACTGTCTGAAGAGCTTTAGTAAATGAAAGTAACTTTTCGGGATTTCCGTCATAATCAACAATGTGATCGTAATCACTGCCATCAAGATTATAAGTGTATGCTTCTGGAGCCATATTATTAGATCTATATGTAGAATGTTTCATCTCTGCTTTTTCTTTTTGCTCTGCCATCTCTCTTGGTCTCTGTGGGCTGCCCCCCTGGGCTCCTTCCTGCTGTCTCGTAAAGTCTCCCTCCTCGCTATCGGTTCCCTCTGTGGCTTTTACTTCTAATTGTGTGTTGGCACCTCAGCAGAAGGTGAACCCTCACACTCCCTGTGTACCTCTATAGGGTAAACCCTTTGCACTCCAATGGTTGGCACAAATCTCTCTATAGAGGTCAGTTCTTTTGCTAGGTTATTCACCGTTGGCGAGCTGGGTTTGGAGAGAAGTGGCGTATTTAGTGCCCTCTCGCGCTCCTCAATAATGCGCCTGCTCTGTTCCGCGGTCAGTGGCCGGCTCCAGTCATCATCCTGGGTGGATGTCGAAGCTTCTGACTCACTAGCTGTGATGCACCCAGGCTTTCCGCACGATGCTGGTACAATTCTCTTTGTAATTGTCTGGGAATTTGTAATTGTCTGTCTCTTGGAATTGTCCCTTCTTACTTCCTCTACATTCACCAGCTTAGGAGGAGAACGCCTATACTGGGATGTAGTGTCTCGTTTCTTGTTTTGATTAAACCAGCTCCAACCCTCTGAGATATTCGGCCCTTCTGGCCAGGTATCCTTATCTTTGTACCCAAGAGGCTTTTGATAAGGGTTGTAAACTACCCCCTCTGCCTTTTTTGAACTAGGTGCGATTTGCTGTTCCGAACACTGGTTGAAATATATAGTACAGGTTTGGTGAAAAGTGCAGTTCTGGTGTGAGTTGCTAAAGGGCTTATTTCCCCTACTACTTGATCTGTGGAATCCTGTGCTTGACGCCTGTTTCTGTAGTTTTCCTCTTCTACTTCCTGAATGCTATCTAACGATTGGTGGTACCTCTGTATGTCTTTACAGGTGTCTTGCCTCCTTTTTACGAACCGGTTGGGTTTATGACCCCTGTAGCCGACTCCAAGCAATATTTTGCGCCTATACCTACCAGTCCTAGTAGTGCGTAAGGACTCTTATTCACTACCAAATCCCCCGCAAACACCGCAAGAGCACGTCTATCCGCTTTTCTCACGTCGCTAGCACTTCCTGCGAAATGATAATCGAAATCGTGCCCCAGCTGCTAATGTTGACGAAGTATTCACACCATGTCGATAATTTAATGATCGGACTTTAATTGTCGGTCGTTTAATTGGGTTGTCGTTTGGATGACAACCCAAATCTCCAAGTGAGCAAAAAGCAACCAATCAAGGTCTATAGTCCACTTACACGATGAACCAGTTTGTCTATTATGGCTTTGATGTCCATGGTGTTGACTGTGTCAGGATCAAGGTGACCCATGTCCAGTTGTCAGTTGTTTTCAACAGACTGAAGATTAAAATTGGATCATGCCCTCTGAGGTGACATCCTTCCTTTTCCCTCAAGGGCAGTCTCCTCGTATTTTTCTATGAACTGACAACTTTAAGGTCTTATCATTCGAAAATAAATTACCAAGTGAAACGTAATCGGATATCAGAGGGAGGGACAGATAGTGTACTGATCCTGCAATTGCTACATATAATACTCCTAGAATAAGATCCCTCACATGAAGATTCGTGTTCACTGGTTTTGTTTCAATTCCTTGTTGAAGCTGAGTCTTGATAACGTTAGTAAAATCAACTAATGCTAGGGGCATATCTGATTCAAAACGAACATATTCCGTCAACTTTGGCCAAGTCATAACAAATTCCTTATTAATCTCAAGAACCATCCTCATCATGCAACAGGCTAATGGTGTGTCCTTAGTAGCATCCAAAAGTCGAGCGGTGAATGGATCATTAAACAACACTTCGGCCACTGAGCTTCCAGTCTTGAATGGAAAGTGAGTGACGAAATTGTATAATGGCGTATAATCAGTGGACACTTGGACAAGATTGAAACATGTCTGCATGGAATTGATACTGACGTCAAAAACAGAGTATGAGGGCACATACATATCCTGCCTCCATGATGGTAAAAAGCTTCCATACGTAGGAATGACGTCACCTACTTTTAGAATGTCGTTCGCAAAAGTTTGAGTTTCAACCTTAAGAGGGGATTGTCGTCGAACAATCTTATTATCATAATGAGGTAATAGTACATTCTCAACGATAACAGAAGAAGCAGCGATGGGATCATTTTTAAGCTTCACTTTATCAATCTTTCCCTCAACTACACTTGCAGAAGCGGTTGTAGATCCTCCTCCCAATAACAAATTCGTAACCGTTTCTCTGATTGCTGGATCAAGCTGTTCGGCGAACGCTAAATATGGAGCGCTTGAAATAATGTCAAACAATGTAGGATTAACTGAAGGTTGAGCGGTTAAAGATGACTCACCGAAAGGACGTACATTGGCAATAAACCCAGAATCAGGTAAGTCCACAGTGTTTGGCTCATTTGAGATAGTTGTTTCAATTACCTTCTCTTGAATTGGCTTAGGAATAGAGGTTTGTGAGCCTAATGGGTTGGTAGAATCAGAATCAGGTTTTTGAGGCTTAGGCGGCATATTGATGTTATCTTAAATTCTTTTACACGCGATGATTACACTGGTATCGGAAAATGGCGTAATAGACAAATCTCCCTGGTACCATGCCCTCTGAGGTGACATCCTTCCTTTTCCCTCAAGGGCAGTCTCCTCGTGTCCTCTCGCGAATAAAGAACTGAGTTTTCACCAGTGCGTTGCTTTCTTTTTATGTTACCCCCCAATAACGACGTAACAACTGTTATTAGGTTTGTTGCTATACATGGTAGATAAGACTGAGGAAATATCATGATCTAGGATAGCCTGTGTTATATTGGTGAAACTCATCAGCTGGGTAGGCAGATTGGTATCTACGGATGATAAGGTGATATTGAGTTCAGGAGAAATGAGATCTGTATGTGGAGGTGTCCAAACTGGGGCATTCTGCACGACAAAGGAACCTTCTCCTAAAGATGAGTGAATATAGCTATTCATAATATGCTTAAACTCATCTTTACTGTAATTTGGTGATGCCGATGGGGTCAATACGATATTGTCATACTCCCATTTACAATTTAATGGGAGTTGAATCACCTGGATAGTACTCACTACTTCTGACCGTGTTGTGGTGTGACCACCACCTATATCGCACGTGCTAATAGCAGTGGATGCCTTGTTCGAGGTTGTGATAAGCCATCTTGGGGGGTAATCCGTAGTGTATAAGTGGTTCCTACCTGATTTGCCCTTAGCCCCTGTAGCTTGCAGTGCTTCCAATTTTCGCTATTTTCTTGAATGAATCCTAACAAGCAATCTGTGTGGCCGGGTTTATAGGTTAATACGTCTGACCGACAAAGTCGCAATGGATGCTGAATGCACTCGTTCCACTCTACCTCGGTGAATCCTTTGATAAGGTTTGCTTGCTTATTGACCCTAAAAGCGTTGTAATTTTGATCAAGCTGGAGCCAGGCACTCGATATAGGTATCGGAATAGCATGAACACTGAAATATTGCCAAGATGTGACATTGTGTACAATTGGAATTTCCACTGAGTAGATCACGGACTCACCAACCATGAAAATGCGAGTGGGAGAACGTGCTAAGATTTCCGTAAGACCAACTTTGGGAAGTATCTCATATTCCTCACCCATCCGTTGGTTTATATAGTTTGTGGTATGGGTTATTATACTCCCCGGAAGGTAGTCAACTGGTGTTGACTTTGTAACGAATGAAATTAGGATTATTGACTGCAATCTCGCGTTTTCCTCTAACATTGACATGACAGCAGTCACCTTACTAAAAAGGTGCATCATGCTCTGGAGGAGCTGCATGCCGGCAATCACAGCTGATTGTTGCGATACAGTTTTCTTTGTAGCGTCCATTTCGATAGCAATGGTCTTCGCCCATGCCTTGATGTTTGCTAAGTTGGTCTGCAAGTCAGCTTGTTGGGCAGAGACAGTAGAAGTCATTGTTGTCACCATATTCATGCTTGCTTGCGCCTGTTTTTTTGGATAAGTGCCTCAAAGCTCGTAGTCAAAGTGATTAGAGCTCTCCTGTTATCACAAATTAATTTCTGTAACGTCTCTAAGTCATTAGAGTCGGCACCACCATATAACACACGAGCAAGACTCCAATCATAGGATAAAAGACCATGGTCAAAAGCCACTTCACATGTAGTTGGTGTTGGAGACTCACGACGGCCACGTCTATTGGGAGATGAGCTAACAATCCTTATAATACTAGATGCATCCTGACACGCTGGTGCGTTAATCACATTCTCACAGAGCCACTGCCTCTCAGATGATGGTAGGGCACGGAAGAATTTGGCTGGTTGGTCAAGGTTTGATGACCAAATATTCGTAATCAGATCTGACACATCTACGTCTAAGAATGATCGGATATCATCAAGGTATCTCTCAGCGTCCGGGTGCAACGTCAAATCTATCTGAGAAACATTTTTCCATAGTTTGGAAACATAATGACATTCATTAGACATCATACTGGAGTCCCCCAACATTGTATCAATCTTGGATATTAATGTATTAGCCTGATCATTAGGAGTTGCTTCTTCTGTGCCATCTTTCATCCTCGGTGTTGAAGTTTTTTGATTTGAATCAATGGGAATTGCCCTATACGTCCCATAGTGATGTTGAGTCAAGACACCTCCACTTGAAACATGTATAGACCCAGGTTGATATGTGGTGCCAGGTTGGACACGACTTATCTCCTGATCAGATTGATGATCCAAAGTGTCATGGGACTGTCGGTAATTTTGCCTAAGTAGATCTCTCTCAGCATTGCATCAGTAGCACCTTGACGCATGGTGCTGGATTTAACAGTTGAGGACACAGATTTGATTAACCCTTGGGTGTCTATGGTTCCAACTACTTCTCGCTTTCCTCGTGCCGAGATATGCGTGGTATCAGAGGGTGGGTTCGAAAGGAATCTTTTGATGCTTTCGTAGGTAGTGTCAGCACGAGTAAGCTGTAATCTCAAGTTCTCTTGTTGCTTTTCGAGATCATTCCATACTGATAATAGCATGGTTATCAAGTAACTGGCTTCCGGGGATGGAGTCCCAGATGTCACATTCACTCCTAAAATTGCGTTGATACTGTCAACAGAGCTTTCATTGGTCAACAAACTCCCTTCATATGATTTATTCATTGTAGGTGTCCAGATCTTGCAAGGGTTAACAATCTGGACTTCAACCTGGTGCTGCCAGAGCATATTGGGAATCCATACCGGTTCTTCTTCGACGAGGACTGTCGCTAAATCCATTTTAAGTAACGTCTTTGGGGTAGTCAAGGATGTAATTCCAGATCGAATCCTGAGTGCTGCAAATAGGGTTAGGATGGTCAACATCCGTCCTACTGTGGGATACATGATAATGATGATATTTCGACAACACAATTGTTCTAGTTTTAAAACAGTCTAATCTCCTTCTCTTCAAAAACTCCCTGATGTAATCCGAGAAGCTATGATAGGGACAGCTCCTGTTTCTAAGATTGCCCCTGCAATGAATCATACTCGCATCTCGAATGCAACATTATCAACAATCCGACCGGGTTTGTAGGTTAATACGTCTGACCGAAAAAGTCGCAATGGATGCTGAATGCACTCGTTCCACTCTACCTCGGTGAATCCTTTGATAAGGTTTGCTTGCTTATTAACACTAAAAGCGTTGTAATTTTGATCAAGCTGGAGCCAGGCACTCGATATAGGTATCGGAATAGCATGAACACTGAAATATTGCCAAGATGTGACATTGTGTACAATTGAAATTTCCACTGAGTAGATCACGGACTCACCAACCATGAAAATGCGAGTGGGAGAACGTGCTAAGATTTCCGTAAGACCAACTTTGGGAAGTATCTCATATTCCTCACCCATCCGTTGGTTTATATAGTTTGTGGTATGGGTTATTATACTCTCCGGAAGATAGTCAACTGGTGTTGACTTTGTAACGAATGAAATTAGGATTATTGACTGCAATCTCGCGTTTTCCTCTAACATTGACATGACAGCAGTCACCTTACTAAAAAGGTGCATCATGCTCTGGAGGAGCTGCATGCCGGCAATCACAGCTGATTGTTGCGATACAGTTTTCTTTGTAGCGTCCATTTCGATAGCAATGGTCTTCGCCCATGCCTTGATGTTTGCTAAGTTGGTCTGCAAGTCAGCTTGTTGGGCAGAGACAGTAGAAGTCATTGTTGTCACCATATTCATGCTTGCTTGCGCCTGTTTTTTTGGATAAGTGCCTCAAAGCTCGTAGTCAAAGTGATTAGAGCTCTCCTGTTATCACAAATTAATTTCTGTAACGTCTCTAAGTCATTAGAGTCGGCACCACCATATAACACACGAGCAAGACTCCAATCATAGGATAAAAGACCATGGTCAAAAGCCACTTCACATGTAGTTGGTGTTGGAGACTCACGACGGCCACGTCTATTGGGAGATGAGCTAACAATCCTTATAATACTAGATGCATCCTGACACGCTGGTGCGTTAATCACATTCTCACAGAGCCACTGCCTCTCAGATGATGGTAGGGCACGGAAGAATTTGGCTGGTTGGTCAAGGTTTGATGACCAAATATTCGTAATCAGATCTGACACATCTACGTCTAAGAATGATCGGATATCATCAAGGTATCTCTCAGCGTCCGGGTGCAACGTCAAATCTATCTGAGAAACATTTTTCCATAGTTTGGAAACATAATGACATTCATTAGACATCATACTGGAGTCCCCCAACATTGTATCAATCTTGGATATTAATGTATTAGCCTGATCATTAGGAGTTGCTTCTTCTGTGCCATCTTTCATCCTCGGTGTTGAAGTTTTTTGATTTGAATCAATGGGAATTGCCCTATACGTCCCATAGTGATGTTGAGTCAAGACACCTCCACTTGAAACATGTATAGACCCAGGTTGATATGTGGTGCCAGGTTGGACACGACTTATCTCCTGATCAGATTGATGATCCAAAGTGTCATGGGACTGTCGGTAATTTTGCCTAAGTAGATCTCTCTCAGCATTGCATCAGTAGCACCTTGACGCATTGTGCTGGATTTAACAGTTGAGGACACAGATTTGATTAACCCTTGGGTGTCTATGGTTCCAACTACTTCTCGCTTTCCTCGTGCCGAGATATGCGTGGTATCAGAGGGTGGGTTCGAAAGGAATCTTTTGATGCTTTCGTAGGTAGTGTCGGCACGAGTAAGCTGTAATCTCAAGTTCTCTTGTTGCTTTTCGAGATCATTCCATACTGATAATAGCATGGTTATCAAGTAACTGGCTTCCGGGGATGGAGTCCCAGGTGTCACATTCACTCCTAAAATTGCGTTGATACTGTCAACAGAGCTTTCATTGGTCAACAAACTCCCTTCATATGATTTATTCATTGTAGGTGTCCAGATCTTGCGAGGGTTAACAATCTGGACTTCAACCTGGTGCTGCCAGAGCATATTGGGAATCCATACCGGTTCTTCTTCGACGAGGACTGTCGCTAAATCCATTTTAAGTAACGTCTTTGGGGTAGTCAAGGATGTAATTCCAGATCGAATCCTGAGTGCTGCAAATAGGGTTAGGATGGTCAACATCCGTCCTACTGTGGGATACATGATAATGATGATATTTCGACAACACAATTGTTCTAGTTTTAAAACAGTCTAATCTCCTTCTCTTCAAAAACTCCCTGATGTAATCCGAGAAGCTATGATAGGGACAGCTCCTGTTTCTAAGATTGCCCCTGCAATGAATCATACTCGCATCTCGAATGCAACATTATCAACAATCCGACCGGGTTTGTAGGTTAATACGTCTGACCGAAAAAGTCGCAATGGATGCTGAATGCACTCGTTCCACTCTACCTCGGTGAATCCTTTGATAAGGTTTGCTTGCTTATTAACACTAAAAGCGTTGTAATTTTGATCAAGCTGGAGCCAGGCACTCGATATAGGTATCGGAATAGCATGAACACTGAAATATTGCCAAGATGTGACATTGTGTACAATTGAAATTTCCACTGAGTAGATCACGGACTCACCAACCATGAAAATGCGAGTGGGAGAACGTGCTAAGATTTCCGTAAGACCAACTTTGGGAAGTATCTCATATTCCTCACCCATCCGTTGGTTGACGAGTGCTTCTGGAGGGACGTCCTTGACCGAGAGAGATAATTCTGAAAAGTATTCCTCAATCACTGCTGATGTAACTGCCGCTCGGCTGCGCTTAATATTGTGACTGAGACGTTCCTTCAGGGATGGAGCTAGTCTTGTCATAAACGACTTTACCCACTTTGATCCTGGCCGGTTGTTCTCAAAGCGAGGTTCTTCAAGACCCTTTGAATCCAAAAATCGTTGTACAATGTTTTTTAGGTCACACTTACCGAGAGGGAACCCCCAATCTGCTGCCAATCCTAGGCACTCGGCGATAGTATCCTCTTCGTCTTTTGTAAACACAGGTGGCCATCCGTATTTCCCCTGATGCTTCCCTTTCATGTGACGCTGAATTGACGACTTGGGGACCCCAAACAGTTCTTCAGCTTTTCTGAGGGACTTTCCTTTCCTCACAGCGTTCGCTGCCTTCTCCAACACAGCCTGAGTGAAGGTGCGATAAGGTCGACCCATGACAACCTAGGCAAATTGAAAATCATATGGTAAAATTCAAGAAATTGAACTAACTTGAGGAACGGGGTCATGAAAGTTCAAAAAATGCATCTACATATGCACAAAATTGTCACTAAATGAAGTTTCCAAACTTGGGACAACAGTGCCAAACATGGGACAGTGTCCCAAGTTTGGACGGAAATGACTTTTTTCTGCTCGAACTTGGCTGGACCCAGTAGATGAGGCAACAATAAAAAAGTTGAACCAGCATTCCCAAGTACACACCTTGCCTGACAACATAATACATGGAGAAGCCTTCATGTTTCAACCCAAGTTTAGCACAAACCTTAAAAGTTCAACAAAATAACTTACCGATTTTCGAGGATTCCTTTGAAAATTCTTCCCGGCTTCAAAATCGAAAAAAAAAAGCTGCTCACTCTCACACGTTGATCAGAAAAATAAATGAAACAAGATAACCAGCCCCAGAAGGTTACCAAAAGCACCCACAGGGCTGCCAACATCAAAATACGAAAATCCGTATTTTGTCCCAAGTAGGGCTGCTGTCCCAAGTATGGGCATCTGACTACCATTTTATGGATTTTCTTTCAAAGGGATAGTAGCTAAGCAGCTGATCTGCCTTGTCGATCCCACCCATGTTTTCATTATATTTGGCCACACACACTGGTTTATTCGTTATTTGTGTGCGTGTTTGTACTTCAATCATTTCTCCCCCAAATTCTGAACTGATCATCCGTACATCTCTCTTATCCTTCCACTTTAGCATGCAAATCCCGGATTCTGTGTACCCTTCTACAACCTGTCCCTTCTTCAATTTCTTTTTGAAAGAACAGAAGAAAATTGCAGAAGAAAGAATTGCCAATTCTGTCTTGCCTAAGAGTACCACTGACATATGTGTTTCGAGCAAGCAGTTCTTGGGCAAGCCCCATACTGTTATAATAATCGTCTGTGAACAATGAATGCCCCAGATCGAGGTGGTTTTCAAGCAGCTTCATAACCACTTTTTGGAATGATTAGTGCCTCCTACTTCTTTATCTCTTTTTCCGTGGTACCTATATCCAGAAACGAGGTACTAGACCACTTGGCTCTGTTAGGATATAGAGTTTTACACCGTATTTATGTTTTTTCATAGGCATATACTGTCTAAATATAAGCCGTCCTCTCCAAAGCACCAGTGACTCATCAATACACAAGTTTTGGTTTGGATAGTATATCCTATCCATAGTGCTTTGGAAGTAATCAACAAGGTATTTCAATTTATAGAGTGGATCTGCTTTTTCCAATTCCTCAGGCGTTCTTGGATTTTCAGAGAAAAGTAGGCAGGAGAGAATATTCAGGAACCTATCTCTACCCATTTATAGTCCAAACCCAGGTGAGATAGGAAACGGTGCGGGGGGGGGGGGGGGGGGAGCACTCACAAGACTGTCTTGTGTGACGCAGGGCTGGCTCACTCACTCTCACAAGGCACTCTCGTTAAGAGCGGTCGAAGGGATATCCCGTTATGTTAAATTCACTTTATTAGGGAAGATCGAACTTACTTATTATATGAATTGTAGGTCGTGCTGGCGATTCAACATTCCCTTGTAGACAAGGCAAATGGTTCTGGTGGCCTTGGAGTTATATTTTTGAATCTCCTCTTCGGTCAACACTTCGGTGAATCGCTTGGGCAGGAAAACTCGTACAGGTTCTTCGGCTGAGCTGCCGAGGGATACTAGATTCGCCACAACTTTCTTTGAAATTTCGAAATCTTTGTTGGCCTGCCCATTACACAGTATACTAGTATAGCTGATCTTCATATACGCAGTGATTATTTCCGACACAGCATATAATTATTCCGACATTAAATTCAATTCATTCCGACATTCATTAAAATTCAAAAAAGAATGTTCTTCACTTACTTTTTCCCGTCTTCTCTCGTTCTGTGAGTTTTTCAAAGTCGACACTCATCCCGTTTCCAACTGCCACCCAACTTCTGGCTCTGGCAGTATTATCGGCGTACTCAGATGAGCCTTTGTCCCACAGGCTGGGGTGACCATGAATGAGGGAAATTAATTTATCGACGTCCATGGTGATGGCAAAAAAAAGATTCAACGGAGGAGAGGAACCGGAGGGAAACGGAAGGAATGCAACCGGCTGGAGAAAACTACCCCACTTGCGACTATCTGTTGTCCCTTCCCCTTCCCTTTTTCTAACGGACCCGCACGACGTACCACCGTGCGCAGGGAGCGGTGGTCTCCTTCCTGCAAAACGGAGGGAGAACGGAACGGAACAAAACAGGACAATTCCAACAGACCCATTAGGTTTAATGTGTTGGTCAATGACCGCTAACCGGAGGGTAACGCAACAGAGGGGTGAAAACGGTAGGTGTTAACCTACACTTATAGACAAGGCAAATGGTTCTGGTGGCCTTGGAGTTATATTTTTGAATCTCCTCTTCGGTCAACACTTCGGTGAATCGCTTGGGCAGGAAAACTCGTACAGGTCCTTCGGCTGAGCTGCCGAGGGGTACTAGATTCGCCACAACTGTAGGGCCGAACCGAGTTCGAATTTGTTGAAAGGCTAGCACTTCGTAAGTGGCTCCAAGGTTTAAACTTGTTTGAGAACAGAGACATGTTGACAGTTCAAAAAACAACGAGAAACTGTGTTTTTTTTTTTTTTTTAATTTTCAACCGCAAATCTCTCTGGTGAAAAGGACTTCAGCATGTGGTACTCAGTACTACCCAGCTTAGCCCTCTTAAACGCCAGCATTCGTTGACTGTCTCCAGGCCTGGTCCTCCACAGAGACAGGGAGCCTAGCATTTTTGAACTGTCGTCCCCCGCTCAGTTCCAAGACGGAGGGGTGACAGCAGAACTGGGGAGGGGCATCACTCCCTCAGCCTTAAATTTGTTTCTTGTAATTGATGACAAGTGACTTCAAGTGACACCTGCAGATGGTCAAAATATTCTTCAGAATATATTCAGCAAGGATTGCTGAGTAACAGCAGCACGGTTTCTTTTGATATTTTGACACAAACGAATAGATAACTTTTTCTTGTGCCTTTTCAAAAATCCAACAGTGAAATCAACACCTGGCATGTTGTTTTTGAATTGTCTTACCTGCTTTCCTCGTCTATCAAGGTACCCTTAAACGATTAGTCGAAGGTCATAGGTATCGAGGGGGAATCCCCAGTCGGCACACGTGCTTATCCGGTCCACAAGAAGGTTTTCTTCATCGGGAGTTAGAGCAGTTTGCCGACCCGAATTATTCCATTCAGACCTGTGCCTATTTACTCGTCTTTGAAGACAAGAAAATGGGATTCCAAACGATTCAGAAGCCTTTCTGATCGATAAACTACGAGTATTAATCGCTTTTATAGCTCTCTCACACTTGACTTGGTCGACTATTGAGCGCTGTTTTGCGCGAGGGTTGCTGTAACTCCGAGGCATGTCGACCCTTTTTACCCAGCAACCATTGAACCACAGTCCACAAGCACTATAAAAAATGATTGATCCAACACGTTACTAGTAAAGGCCAATATTTTTTCGAGATTTTCACCTTAGAAGTACTTAGAGGCTATGGTAAAATTGTGCGCTCTGCAGCCGCACCGCCTCTGCCTCCTGTTCCACTTGCACAGGTGGACGAAGTGGACGTGGTCGAAGGTCCGGGAGGGATGGTGGACCCCGAGTGCGAACTCAAGGTCCCACACGTTATGGAGCACCTTTCGACAAAAGCCATCCACTCCGTCTGGTCGCCTTGCTTCGTAGACATCGTGTACAATTCTGCGGGTAGGCTCCCAAGCCAGCTGGTGAAGCTTCGGTAACCTTGGGAATTGCGGTCCATATATTTGTTGTAATCGGACCGCATTCGTATGATTACCTTCTTGACTGAAGGAGGCGCCGCTGACGATAGAGCATTCATCATCAGAAAGTCTATTACTATGGACGGATTGTGCATCTCCTTCAGAACTGTCGCCAGAGTCAACATGATCCTCAGAGTACGTTCCCACCATCCTTGGCTGTTCTAAACAGAATGCAAACCATACGCATCAGCACTTGTTGAAACGGACGAGATACCAACAATGTTTTGCAACCTTCAAAAATCATTGATAACTACAGTAACGTTAACGTCGATTGTGAAACAGGGTGACCAATGTTGAAAAACAAAAAACTTCATGAATCCATGTCTACCATTACTGACGAATCATATACTGTTCGTTTCATTCTCCCAAACCTGTCTTGTGGCGCCCAAATTCAAAATTACGTCAGAGTAGAAGTTTTGACCCTTATTACTCCCCTGACCATTATTACCCCGTTTTACGGCATGCAATGAGGGGGCAGCATGTTCAAAGAACTCGTCTATAATGGCGCTTGTCATTTGGGCACGTTTAGTGCTGATGTTGCTGGCTACTCGTCGGCTTACCTTGTCACGATGCCTCTCGAGAAAATCAGTCGTCCAATCGATACCAGGAATGTTTTCCTTGAAGTATGGAATGTTTGTTCCTGTTTCGTCAAGGTAGCCTTTCACCATGAGTCATAATCCTGAATGTTGAAAGGAACACCCCACTCATCCACAATGTTTAGATCCCCAACAAAACTTAGTTCTTCTACATGGGAGAACAACCTGGGACGTCCAAATGGTATGAAGGAGGTCGCATCGTGTTCGGCAAGTCGATACAGGGTAGACGATGGAATACCATATCGATTTGAAGCCTCTCGAGCTGTTATCTGGTTATTTCTTACCTGTTGCACTGCTCTTTTCAGAGTTTCCTCGGTATAAGATCTGTAGGGGGCATATGACTTTCTCTTCTGTGATTAGACAATTCTCTCACGTACTTTCAAACCATTTTACTGAAAAAAAGAGGAAAAATAAGTCAACAATAATTGTTGGGGGAATGAATTATTCATTCACAAATAACCCGGCATTTTGTTCCTGATTTGCCCCCACTGGTAAGAACGATGATAGCGGAGCCAATTTCATCAATCAATGATTGAAAACTTCACAGAATGCAGATAAGATATCTCTCTAAGGAATAAACAAGACCTACTTACTGAAAATGCAACAAGAAGGCTAGGGGAGTTGAAAGTACGACTGCCTATCAAAACAAGCGGCGGAGAAGGTTCGTGATAAGAGAAGCCGCCATCTTGGCTGCTTTAAAGTTATGAACTCAGAACAGCTGTTACTATCACTGGGCGGATACTGGCAACCCAGGAAAATGTGAATCGATGCAATCGAAGGTTCCTATCCTTACCCAGACAGGAATTGAAGGAACAAAACAGCTGATTCTCAAGTTACCCTGTGATTCTTATGTCGCATATGATCGACATAAGTCATTTCACTGTTATCCACTTTTATCCCCGCTTCTAACATTATCTAACTTCGCTTCACTCAGCAGCTGGTTTCGACTCAAATTATCAATGATACCTCCTACATCTTCTTCTGCTCAGTCCTCATCAGTCAAGACAGCAGCATCAGGCGGAGCAATGTAGATGCTTTCAACTTGTGGACCGGACCGTGTTCATCATCCAAAATCTGGTAGATTTCTTGAAAAGTGAGACCATCTTTGAGGACAACATTTTTCCTGGAATAAAAATATAATGATACTGTATGGGGGATGCACGTAGAATTTTTAGCGTTTTACATAAGCACCCTAATTGAGGATTTGAAAAAACTACTCCAAATAATGCCAACCCCAATTTAAAAAAATATGTAATTCAGCTTTTGTAAACAATACAGCAAGAATTTTAGTTTTAATCTCATATTTATGTAGGTCCCTTATAATAGACTTGTTGGAATGCTCTTGAATGGACTAGCTCAATAGTAGATTAAAAAGTCGAGTAAGTAGACTAAAGAAACGTCAAATAGTAACCAAAACAATCAACTTTCACCTCACACATACCAAATAAAGACTCAGATGTACGCTGAGAAATAACTGCAGAAATCAGTCTTCTTTTTCTAAGATATTCTTTGGAAAAAATGTCAAGATCATGCAATAGTTGTGTTGTGATCAGCGACCTCTTCGCATTTCTGTCCATTCACTTCCTTAGCTCATGTGGTAGGAGCTCTGATTCAGAATCGGAATGATAGGAGATCGATCCCCAGTCGAGGGAAGTTAATTTTTGATGATTCAACAGTTGCAAGCGGCGCAAGTCGTTTTGACAAACCCCTTGTCGAAACTCTTTCTTTGGGAGCGAGCGTTTCGGTAAAAGAGTGAGCTCATCGTATCGACAAACCGTTTGTTCGTGAAATCGAGGAAGATGTTTGAACCTTCAGTTCGAAAGTGGAGTAAAGCAGCTCTAATCATCTCTGCTATTGCACTATTTCTTCGGGAGCGAGCGTTTCGACACAAGAATCTTCCGAGAAGCCACCAAGTGAACGCGTCGTATCGACAATCGCTTGTTCAAGATATCGAGGAAAGATGTTTGAACCTTCATCTCTGGTATTGCACAAATATCCTGCTAGTCAGTTTCTATCGCTCCGCGTCTGTGATGGTGTCTCCTTGTGATGGATCTTCAAATCGACAGTAAATATCTTAGTTAGAAGGGAAGATGTTGCATCACCTTGAACAATTATAAATTAAATGAACTGCTTACGACTAGGGACAAATCATTCCGTTGCAATCAGCGATTGTGTGTCTTATGGACGCTGGTGTCGAGCGCGTTATTTCATTTTGTTCGCATAACGACGAACCACTTCTTGAAGAACGATCGAGAGAGAGAGAAAATATCTCAAGCGTCAGGAGAAAAGCGATAGACCAACTAACAGTCAAACCTAACATGTCGATATGCCAAGAGTTAGCGTCATCATCTGATCTCGAATACTCTTGACTTTGCATGGATCAGGACGAACATTTACAGACCCATTTACAGATCATGGCAGTGATCCTGACCTCGTATGAGGAGAGCGTGAATCAAATTCATGAAAGACAGAACACTTTATTAGGTAATTATGAGTAATTCTGTTTTGCTGAAATGTATGAAAAATATCCTCTTTACTTACGCTCCTGAATGCCGAACATTTGACAGCTGATGGAAGCTCCAGCTGCGCCCTCCAGTTTGTTCAACAGACGTATACAGTTCACGTTAGGAGAAAGGGCTTCAACATTGTTTATGCTTTTCTGCCCTCAATGACCAAGAATCCCCTCCATCTTCTAGAGTCTTCGGATGCCACTTCCTTTTGTCGCAGGCCTGGTTTAGGCGTATTCAGGCTGATAAGGCACTACTCCGACACTACAGGAAAAAAACGTCAGTTTGGGAATATATCAAACGTTTCTTTGATCCATGTTTCCCTCCACCTGACGTGGTATACAACGCACTTCTGGGAATTATGGACGACGCACCCGCAGAAGGCAATTCCTGCTGTAATTTTCCCCTGCATATTTGGGCTTCTCCTCCACCCGAATGGCGCTGAAACTTTATATTTCAGATTATAACCGACTATTCTACTTCACGCTTCCAAATACGTATCATGCCATAGTTTTACAGACCGAAATTCAGCAAGAAACTGTCTTGAAAATACGCAGCGTGAACACTCAACAAAAAGAAACATGAGAAATGCATTTTTGGAAAAAAGATGGGAGAGCTTCAGTAGTTGTGCGAACAAGGCATCGGATGTGATCAACTACTTGACTGATGTGGGGAATAGGTTTTCGGCTCCACTCTCCAGCCTCACTCCGACATTTTCCTCAAATTACCATCTTCCGACGCAACAAGTACATTTATGCTGTCAAGAAATTGAGATGAGTGAAATTCCTTTGTCGAAACGCCCTGCTCCTTGTCGAAAAAGCTTCCCTACTGTTAAAAATTCCTTTGTCGTTTCGACAGAGCGTTTCGCTCTGTTACTTGTTGTCGAAACGCCCTGCTATCAAATTAGAATTTGTCGAAACGTCATACGCCCGTTGCAAATAGATTAAAAACAAGTTTGTAGCAACATTCGAATCAGTCTTATTCAAAGGAACTTGGGAGTATATGATCTAAAACCTTTTTAAATAATATTATCAGAGAACAATGACCAATGAGAAAACAATATTCCCTCCTTCATCCCAATAAGAAGCAGTCCGTTGTAATTTGTAGAGTTGAATACTTTCCACTAGTATATATAGGGGTTAACAGCGTCTTCCAAATGCGTTACCTAATACGGAGAAAATAAACTAACCGAAGTTTTAATGAAACGATGCCTAAGGATAACAACAATTTATTTACATTGTACATAACAATAAATTAAAGAGTCGGGGGTTCCAGGTTGAGGGCCATACGATCTAGGGTGGTAGCAATCCTCTCCAAAGAAACCACGCTCTGCTACCGTGTGATGAAGTTAAAGGCTATATCTACTAGTCTTTAAATTCAAACTAATGCAGACTCTGCTACCACCCCAAACTATGGGGAAATAATTAAATTCTAAATGAAATTATAATCTAAAATAAAATAAAGCTCATTGAATGAGAAAAGGACAAATAAAAAGAAACTGCAAATGAGGAAAAAAAAACGAAATATACTGAATCAAAGGAAAAAGAAAAATCAAATAAACTCCTGCTTAGGACAAAAAAAGGAAATTGAAAAATAGAAACAAATAAAAAATCCTTCTGGACAAATACAGTGGAACAGAACAAAAGAAAGAACCACTCGATCTGGTAAAAGAAAAGAGAAAAAAGAAAGAGAAATACAAAACGAACCTGATATCCCTGGAGAATAAACAAATGAAAATGAGAACTGAAAACTAAAGAGAAAATAAAACTGCAAAAATGAAAATCGATTGGCAAGACCAAGAGAAGAGAACAATTCGACTGAACTAGAGCAAAGCTAGAAGAGAAGTGAGAGAGGTTCCACTTGCATCAGTGAGATGACCTGCATGTCTCCTGAAATACAGGGTGACCCACAAGAACCTTTCCATTGAAAAAACAGTGTAACTAAATTAATTTTTATTTATAAAGAAAATATAAGATATGTACATGTACAGGAGGATATGCCATTATTGTTATGTCGCAAAAATAATGTCTGGTAGGTGCCGCCCATCTTCTCTGATGCAAACTTCCAATCTCTCAAGAAAGCTGGTCCACACTCTCTCCAATGTCTCTTCGGTGATCATTTCCACTTCTCTCTGAATCGCAGCTTTTAATTCATCTAAAGAACGGGGTTTGGTACGATACACCCGATCCTTTAAGAACCCCCACAAGAAGAAATCGCAAGCGTTGAGATCAGGAGAACGAGGAGGCCAGGGCACATCTCCGAACCTGGAAATTACGCGATTCGGGAACAACCTCCGCACATTGACACTGTAGCAGTGTGGGCTGTGGCCCCATCTTGCTGAAACCACACGTGTTGCTGTAGGTTCAGCCTCTGAAGATGTGGTAAAAAAAAGTTGGTTATCATGTTTGTGTATCGTTGAGAGGTGACAGTGACTGTGATTCCATTCTCTTCAAAAAAGAAGGGGCCAATGACACACTTCCTCGAGACCGCACACCACACTGTCACTTTGGGGGAGTGAAGAGGTCTCTCATGCAGTTCCCTCGGATTTGTTTCTGCCCAGTATCTGCAATTCTGTTGATTGACGAATCCGTTGAGATGAAAGTGAGCCTCGTCACTCATGAAGATAAGGGCGTCAGGTTGATCGTGAAGAATAACTGCCATTTGTGTAACGAAATCTTCCCGCTGGCCATAATCTGTTCCTTGCAGTTGCTGCACACTAACAATCTTGTATGGATGAAACTTCAGTGTAGTTTTTAAAATTCTTCTGACTCACTTGACAATTGTAACGAAACTGCGTGGCGTCGTGCAGAACGTCTAGGACTGATCATCATAGCCTGTCGCACCCTCTCGACATTTTCCTCTGTTGTTGCCGTTCGTGGAGGACCTGGTGACTTCTTTTTCTTTATATCCCCTGTTGTTCGTAATTTCTGAACCCACTTAAGAATCGTAGGTCGGCTAGGGACAGCTCCGTGTCGGCCAACATTGGGACGACCGCGAAATGCTCGTTGAGCTGCGATCACCGAATCTCCATTTCTAACGTACGCATCATAAATAAACATCTGCTCTTATACCGACCACCGCTCCATTGCGACTAGATAGGTGAAATGGCATCCCATTGGGAGGGCAATGACCGCTCCCCCACCCTTCAGATACCACCCCTTCACCCGCACCATCCTAACGCAAATGGCAATACTCCCGTGGGTCACCCTGTACTTCTCCCTGATAGGAGTTGTCATCTCTGCTGATAGCAAACTAGCTGCCATGTAAGTCACCAAATTCCTGGGATCAGTTGATTTTATTTCATCCCCTCTATGAAGGACCAAATCAACTTTTATTGCAACCAGAAGCAGGAATGCCGCCACATTATCCGATAGCAGGGTCTTGGGAAATGTGGCAAGCACATGGCCTGAGAGGAAGGCCTTGCAAATCTGGTCATCTGCTCCTACATCAGAATAGGATGTGACGGACCATGTGATGAAGTTAAAGGCTATAATCTACTGCGTAGTCTTTAAATTCAAATTTATGCAGACTCTGCTACCACCCCAAACTATGGGGAAATAATTAAATTCTAAATTAAACTATAATTTAGAATAAAATAAAGCTCACTGTCTGAGAAAAGGACAAAGAAAAAGAAACTGCAAATGAGGGAAAAACGAAATATTCTGATTCAAAAGGAAAAAAGAAAAATCAAATAAACTCCTCTGCTTAGGACACAAAAAAAAGGAAATTGAAAAAATGGAAACAAATGAAAAATCCTTCTGGAGAATACAATAGAACAGAACAAAAGAAAGAACCACTAGATTTGGTAAAAGAAAAAAGTTGATTCCCTCTACGGAAGACCACCGCTGAATAGACTCACCGCGTTTTAGTTTTTTGTCAATTACGTCAGAGGGATTATTTGCACGGTTCTCACGTAGAGTTCCAGTGACGTAGGTATCCTGATCCAGAAGTGAGGCAGACAAATCCACACTATTGTAATAGTTGTCCATGTACAGTGCTCTTCCATCTCCCAATAGGGATTCCATCAACTTATAAACTACTTTTTGTACATGAAATGCACCCCCCACTTCTGGATCAGCTGAACCGGCGTAAATTAAAATGCGACGAACCAACCCATCAGTGTCGGTCAGCATGTATAACTTCACGCCATACTTCATAGGCAAGTATTGGCGGAATGACAACCGTCCCCTCCAAGGTGCCAAGGACTCATCAATGCTAACATCTCTTGCCGGATCCAAGAGACCTTTCATATTAGTGATGAAGTAATCCATAAGTACGTCGAGGGATCTTGAGGTTCAGTCAAAAAATGGTCAATCTTCTTCTAGGCCGACGTTTCGGTTTATTTATAAACCATCCTCAGGGCTACAAAATATATGGTTTATAAATAAACCGAAACGTCGGCCTAGAAGAAGATTGACCATTTTTTGACTGAACCTCAAGATCCCACGACGTAGTTTTGAGCCTAGCAGTCGAGAAAAACCAGCCTTGTAATCCATAAGCGGATAGATTTTGTGAAGAGGGTGAGGTTCTTCGACTGGACCCGCTAAATGAAATGACTGTAGCAAGCCTAAATACCTATCCCTCGACATAATTGATGGAAACTAAATTTCTTATCCTTGCTCCAATAGTCTCGAACTCTATTGAGTTTCACAACTCCCATGTGAAAGGTAAGCCCAAGAAATCTTTTCATTTCTTCGACTGATGTGTCTTTCCAGTCGGTAATGCGAGATCTTTCTGTTACACCTATTCCACACAAAATCTCTGGAGCGTAAGCATTAATCTCTCGCACCAGCAACTGGAATAACTCGTCAGTAAAAAGTAGATTGAAATAATCCTCGGGCTTACTTCCACTTGGGAGTCGTTTCAATCCTATATTTCCTTTGAATGGTAATTTAGCTTCACGCTGTGGGGATGGGGGGTGTTCGAGCCAACCATATGTTCTATTTGGCACACCTTATTATATGTTCTATTTGGCGACCAAGACGGTCGGACAGTAGGTGAGGGTGGCACAGTGGCGGGTAAGGGGACGGATGGGCGAGATGCCGAGGGAGGATGAGGTGCAGATGGAGGAGAAGTGGGCAGAGATGGTGTGGACGTTTGAAATAAGTTTGAAGAGGTTTGAAGTGTTGAATAGGAAGGTGATGGTGGTGAGGGGAATTGGAATTGTGAAGGGGATGGGGGAAGTAGCCATGCTGCAGGTGAAGAAGGGGAAGGGGTGGGAGATGATATTGTGGGGATCCCTGATATGTCCACGATTGGGGGGGTTTCGTCACCCGAGTTTCCCGAAAACCCAGAGATGCTTCCCTCCTCATCAGACATGAGCACGTCTAAAATCTCCGCAGCTTCAGCATCTGTCATATTGGACAAATACCATAATTTCTCATCACTCTTCCTTTTTTTTGACGGTGGGGTGAGAAGCGCTTCATCACATGAAGAGAAATCTATAAGTAAATAAGTGGAGTCGTAAATATCTCATCAGTGGAAGGCCAAAAATATGACAAGTGGAGAGTCATAATATCTCTTTAGTGGAAGGCCAAAAATATGACTCATGGCTAGCAAATGGCTTTGAAAAATGTGGTCTTACCTGGTATATTGCTGCTACCACCCATGTTGGCCCAAGATGTTGAAGGCTTGCTGTCTGTAAGAGTAGAAATAGAACGAATCCCTTTATTGAAATAATTTTTGTACTGTCTAATGTACTCCAAAATCACAAACATTCTGAAAAATGGTCTGTGTGTAGTATGTATGTAAGAAGTCACAATCGCGGATGTAAAACGAATGGTAAAAAAATCATCAAAATTATTATAGATTCAAAAATGTTAAAAATATTCTTTTTGAACTGAAATCACATGACCTCCACCCGATCCACAAGCCAACTAAAATTCATATACCTAGAACCAAAAAACAAAAAAAATTTTTCGTCATTTTCTCAAAAACAAGTTATTGAGCATACCTTTATCATCCATCGCATTTTGTTTTCTCCAGCTTCTTCACTGCAAATGTCTCACCTGAAAGTACTGCAGGCTTCTTCACTGAAAGTAGGTAGTAAATAATATGAAATCAGAAAATTGGAAATTGCATGGTAAATATACCAATTATCTACATTTTGAGGTCTTGATTTCGAGGTATATTATTTTTACTGTAAATTTATTAGTATCCTACGCAATATCTACGTTGAAATATTACTTTTAGACAAGAACAATCGAAAGAACAGACGAAAATGAGGAAAATTGACTTACCTTTAATTATGCGAGATTTGGAAATGAAAAAAAGGCACTACACTCTTCCGAAACGTACTGGGTAACTCGCAGATTGTTACTGAAGGACTTGCAACTATGCGAGGCAGGTAAAGACGGAGAACCTAATGGTCGGAACGATTTGGAGGGGAGCGCTCTGCTTGTTAGGCATGGCATCATATGATGCCACCCGCACAGCACGAAAACCACCATGGCATCATATGATGCCATCCGCACTAAATGGGTTAAGAAGTTGACCATTTTAGCGTAGGCTTTATCATTCAGAATGGAAGGTGGTTCTGAATTTTTAGTTGGTGAAGTTAGGCTGTGCCAGGTTGGCAGTTCGAGTGGCCTAACATTATACGTTAAGAGCGTAGTTCCTTTGAGTTCATGTTGAATTTGAATCAGAGTCTTGCTGTTGGGTTCTTGTTTCTTGAAGAAATTTGAGATGTGTTCAAGAGCTGAGGACAAGATTGGTATGTCGTCTGTTGTTGCTGTAAGCGCATAGCCATAGGGATTATAGTCTGCTGCTGGGTTTGCGAATGCTGGAGCAGTGACGTTAATGCGGGCTAATGTTGGGCGCTGTAGCAAAGAGCGGTCAATGACCGGATTGAAAAAAATTTCAAATGTGGTCAGGATCCAATTCTTATGAAGGTAGTTCTGCTGTGCTTGTTGGAATTCAGCACCGAGTAAGTTGCCAATGGTGTAGATGTTTTGTTGGTAACTGACAATTACTGTATTGTAGAACATTCTGAGAATGTCAGATGGATCGGCGTTCGTACGTGTGGTTGCGAGGATGTTATGAGCAATGAAAAATATATTGTTGGGAAGTAGATATACGAAATCGTGCAGAAATAGGCTGCTTGCAAGGTTTGCATTGTAACGTAGTCCGGGTCTTTGGGGATCCACGAACGTTGTTAGTTTGGTTAGAATGTCCTGCATGCATTCTGGGATGTTCAGGTTGGTTATCACTTCGAGAAAATCTTTCATATCTGTCTCTGTTCTGAAGGGGTGAGTGTATGGACTGGAACGGGATCGAGTATTGATGTCATTCAGAAGTAGCTGTCCGTACAGAAGGGTAAGACAATAACCTGCGAGGGAAAGTGTACTTACGTAAGGGAAACCTTTGGTTTCCAAATCTGGGTAGAGAGCCGTGATATTGTACATGATGTACGCAACGGGGAAGCGTGTGTCTGGTTGGACATCGATGGTGAAGTCGATTCCTTGATCAATTTCAACGCTTGTCTGGATGTTGAGTCGTTGGAAAAAGTCACTAGTCTTGAGCTGGGGCCTGGGTTCAGTTGGCTGAAAGCCGGGGTTGTTTTGAATGAGTAGCTGCTTAATGAGCGAAGAAATTTCACTATTTGCGGTGGCTTTCTCATCAGGCTTGGTGAGAGCTGAGGGAGGACGGGATTCGGTAGCAACTGCTGGCTGAGCTGAACGAGAGAGGGGGAGGAGTGTGAAGGCTGTGGGTCAGCGGATGCGTTGGGAGCGTTAGCTGGAGCCGACATGGTTGGAGGGAGAAAGGTGGGAGAGATGGTTTGAGGATGAAAACTAGATGGCTGTGAAGCGGAGAGCTTTTCATACAACAAAGCTTCTCTCCCACCGTTCTCCCTCCAACCATGTCGGCTCCAGCTAACGCTCCCAACGCATCCGCTGACCCACAGCCTTCACACTCCTCCCCCTCTCTCGTTCAACTAGCTCAGCCAGCAGTTGCTACCGAATCCCATCCTCCCTCAGCTCTCGATATTGTGAAGTTCACTGCGAAGGTAGGGAAACAGGCTGATATCCTAGGCAGGGTCACTGTATCAGCAGCCAATGTCCCGCCCGCTTTACGAATTTCCTTGGAAATTCCATACTTGGCGACAAGGTTGTCGATCAATTCAGCGCCCTCTTCGCTAGTCTTTTTGTTGATATTGAGGATTCTGGATCCTCTTGAGACAAAAAGCTGCACAAGGATCCTCATGTCCTTGATCAGATTGAAGGTGTGGGAGTAGGCTCCAATCTTTATGGAATCCATTCCACTCGCTGCATTCTTCTTTATAGCAGCAACCACGATTTTGTGGTTGAAGCCCTGGTACTTAAAGTACTCTGACATGAGCTTGCATCCTCGCTAGTGATGTTTGTGACTTGTGTCACAAGAGCACTCTGATGGCTCATAATACTCACCAAGGATGTGCTTGAGAACATCCACATTGAGAGAGGGGAGGAATCAGTCAACTCGAATATAATAAAAGAAGAGTGATAAGCCTGAAGGAGCAAGATCAATGTATGGAGTTGATGAGTTAATAGGGAGCGGAGTATAGCTTTTAAGAAAATCCACCTGACATTGTGTGGCGAGGGCCTCTGCTCTTCTCGTAGGTCCTGTCAATAAAAAAAATCATTACATAAATTGTAGGACACGTATGACAACATTATCACATCATAACTGCTTTTGAATTATAATACTAATGCCATAAAAAGGGCGTTTGGAATATAAAGAAACTAAGCAATTGCGAAGGGTTCAAGGATTGTCAGTTTACAATGTAGGTATTCAAAATTACTATTGGCCTTTAGGTACATTTACATTATGGTTTACTAGTAGAAGACTTTTGGAGTTTTCCATAACTTTTCAACATACTACCTTAAACTCTGCCTGGCAAATTGCTGTGAAACTGTCGTATATTACGACCTGCAGCATCCAAGTATTGCTGAACAACGTGGCGTAACTCAAACTGAGTGAGAGGAAAACCCCAATTACTTGCAATGCAGAGGTTTTCAGCAAGCAAATTTTCCTCATTTGGACTTAAAACAGTTTGACCCCCAGTAGGTATTGTCTGTTTATTATTGACTTTCCTTGAGAGCGTTGCAAGAGGAATCCCAAATGCTTCTGCAGCATTTCGGAGTTTCATAACTTTTTCCTGAACACTACTTACAGCCCTCTCCGAGTTTTCCTGGGTGTACATCATGTATAGGTTTCACCCCACTTTTCCTTGCGTACTTACGCCCCATTATCTGCAATAAATATTACTATTTTCAGTCAAAAATTCAAAATAAAAAGGCAAAAAGATGCATCACCAACAGTTGAGTGAGTTGGAACGGCCGTTCCAAACGTCCTACAAAACAGTCGAGTGATTATTTCCTGAACATTTTAAAACCAACCACATGTCTGTATCTGCTTAACTTTCCGAGATATAAATTTTTGAACTCAGTACTCTCCGGCACAGTAGCTTGGGTCATCACCCTCTTCTTCTGCTAACTGCTTTTCCAAATTTTTCCGCGCTCTGCTTCTCTTCAACCTTGCCTCCTTCGTATTAAATTCTGCCTTTTTATTTGCTACTCTTATACGAACTGCATCAATATTTTTCAATGCTGTTACACAGTTCAAACCAGGGTCTATTCCCAATTTGTCCAGAACCCTGCAACGGATAACATTTCCTCTATTGAACGTCGCAACTGCATCGTAAATTCCTAATTTTAATACGTCTATGCGTACAAACGTAGTTGTTTGAAAGTGAAAAAAGTCGGTTAAAGAGGCGTTTGAAAAAAAAAATTCTAAGAGACACTTTTTATTGGAAATTAGTAGTAGAATCCCTTGAATTCCTTACAACTGTTTTGTAGACACCCTGTATATTTTTTTAAAACTTTTTCTCACCCAAGAGTATTGGTTCCTACTAGCACCGGAGCCGCGGCGGGAACCGCGGCCACGGGGCATCGCCCTAACAATGTCCCGTAGGGTCCTGATCGCCTCTAACCCCCACCCATTCCCCCGGGGGCCACATCTGCCACGTCGCCCATTCCTCCATCCTCCTCGGTTGTGACTGGCAGGTGCAGCCATCTGGCGCATGGCCTCCTGCACCCTCGCCTCTACCATTGCGTCGATTATGAGGCGGGTGCGCTCATCCTGCACCAGTGGCTGCACCTGTGGCTGGGGCTCCTGCTGAGGCTCCTGCTGAGGGTCTTCAATGGTTCCCTCCTCTTCCAAGAGTTTCATTGAGTTGGTGACGAACTCATCGGGTGACGAACTCATTGTACTCTGTAACAATGTATGTGTTATTAGTATTAGTAACATAATATTAGTATTATCTACTATTCTTGATGTGACTGCCCTCTCGAAAAGTCAAGTCAAAATATAATTCAATAGTCTCCCATTACGAAGTGTTATCATTTGAATTATAATGTCCATACCTACATTCGTAATATAATACCGAAAATTTCATTGGTTCACCATATCCCCACCCAGACCCGTTCAAGTGCCTCTTATCATCCAAAATTAATGTGTCAAACAAAGTCATAATTCCTCTAACGAGTTTTTTGTTATTCATAAAATATACGAAGTTATTACATACTTGTGTTTACAAAACAGTAAACATTTGGTCTCCTGTAAGAGTGGTGGTATGACTTGCAAAGTTTTTCATTTTGTTGTTGTAGTACTCCATCTGAAGGCGCGTGAGTTTGAGTTGTTCGAGCAAAACCAACCTTTGAAGATCTCCGGTTGAAAGTTTGCGGGTTTCGTCTGTTTCCAATTCGCGTAACTCTGACGTAGTTCTCTTAGCAGGTTTAGCAGGTGTTTGCTGAAGGTACCTGCTGGTGCTGATGGTAGCACACGTAGCTGTCCCTTTACTGTTATTTCCAGCTAACGTATCAGTTCCTTCAGCAGCATCCATTCCTGCTCCAGAAAACCCTGCTTGACAAGCTCCTGCAAGTAAAAATGTGCGCACTTGGTTAAAAAAAAAAAAAAAAGGATTATATAAATCCAGTAGGTACCTATAAAATTATGTGTGTTTATGAATTTAAAGCAAATGTAAAAAACGAATAGTACCAAAAATACCTGCATGTTTTCAAGGTACTGGTCGAGCCTTCACAAACGTCTTAGGTAACATACACCATGAATAAACTGAAATAACTTGTTATAGGTATTTATAGAATAAATTGAAACTTACCTGGAATAAGGGCAATTGTGGGATTGTCTTCTTCTTGAAGGAGCTCCAGAAACTGTTGTTCCCATTTAGCCAGTTTAATTTTTTTGTTTCCAGTTCGCTTGGCATCTGACTTCGTTTTGATTTTACTTTTCATGTTAGGTATTGATTTTTTTTAGTACTTGTTTCTCATCAAATGTTTGGCCAGTTTGTTTATGAAAAGCGTCAATAATAGTTCTAACAGCAGCAGCTTTCTTTGCCTTCACACCCGGCAGTTGTGACTTATTCAATACAATACGATTGTCTTTCAAAATTCGCACGAACACAATCTGGGATTGTTCCCCTTCGCGAGTTTCACTTGCAACACTTGACGCATCAGAATCTGACATTTCGCGAAAAATACCTACCTATATGCTTCTTCAAAATCAAAAACAGGAACCACAATACCAAACACGGTGAAAAAATAAAAGCCTTGGACTGGAGACAAAAACTGTGATTAACAGAAAGCTTCAGGGGGTGGTAGTGAGGTGGGAAGAGGGGTGATGTGAGGGATCACGTGATCACGTTGCGACGACCAACGGAGGGAGGTCTTACTACACTCCGTAGCATCTACTTCGAAGTAAAACCTTCGTTTTTTGCATATCGAATCGAAGGCAAAGCTTCGACTCCTAGCATGAGGGGTAGCATCTGCTTTTACCTTTTACTTCGAGCAAGTGCTTTGTTACTATGCATACCAGCCAATGTCCCGTAGGGTCCTAATTGCTTCTAACCCCCACCCATTCCCCCGGGGGCCACGTCGCCCATTCCTCCATCCTCCTCGGTTGTGACTGGCAGGTGCAGCCATCTGGCGCATGGCCTCCTGCACCCTCGCCTCTACCATTGTGTCGATTATGAGGCGGGTGCGCTCACCCTGCACCAGTGGCTGCACCTGTGGCTGGGGCTCTTGCTGAGGCTCCTGCTGAGGGTCTTCAATGGTTCCCTCCTCTTCCAAGAGTTTCATTGAGTTGGTGACGAACTCATCGGGTGACGAACTCATTGTACTCTGTAACAATGTATGTGTTATTAGTATTAGTAACATAATATTAGTATTATCTACTATTCTAGATGTGACCGCCCTCTCAAACAGTCAAGTCAAAATATAATTCAATAGTCTCCCATTAGGAAGTGTTATCATTTGAATTATAATGTCCATACCTACATTCGTAATATAATACCGAAAATTTCATTGGTTCACCATTTCCCCACCCAGACCCGTTCAAGTGCCTCTTATCATCCAAAATTAATGTGTCAAACAAAGTCATAATTCATGCAACATGAAATAATGAGCCAATTTTCAAAGGAATATTTCAGTTGAAGGTATAGTTAAGAAAAGGAACAATCGCGTAGCAATTTCATTTAGAAAGTTGATTTTTTTACACAAAACCGAATTTAGAGACTCGTTGGGATTCTGAGTCTTGCCAAGCTCACACTTCCGTAAGAGGTTCAGGTGAGAGAGGTCCTTGAAAATAGCTTTATTTCATGCATCACTGCTTTGGGCAAATGAAAATGGCCTTTGTAGCTGTATTCTCCGTTGTTGTGCCTGCATCTCTGATACCTACACCAGGATTCTGGCCTCCTCATCTGAAGACATCAGGTGGCAAAAGGTTGCCCATATTCCTTTTCGCATATTTTCCGCATTTTCAACATTTTCGTATTGCAAGGCCATAGTATGTCTGAATTTTAAGAATACTGTCGTCGGTTAGTCGCCCTCTTCCTCCAATGGTTTTTCCATCAGTTAGTTTACCTCCACCCTTCTTAGTCTCCAACGTCCTCAGTCGTTTCCCCATCCGTTTTTGTATGTGCCCAATGCACTCGAGTTTTTCTATGGGATGATCAGGACCATAATATGGTCATATATATATGGTAATAACATATATATATGGTAATATGGTAATAACATATATTATATGTTTTCTGATGAAACAGAGTCAAACCCCTTTGAGTCCCCGTCTCCTAAATAATATTTATATCTCACATTTTTGGTCAATGACCTATTATAAATTTCCTTCACTCCAAACGAAGCTGATTCGCAATTAGGTTCGTTCCACTGTAGAACCCTTCTGTGCTTCTAACCCCCACCCATTCCCCCGGGGGCCACGTCTGCCACGTCGCCCATTCCTCCATCCTCCTCGGTTGTGACTGGCAGGTGCAGCCATCTGGCGCATGGCCTCCTGCACCCTCGCCTCTACCATTGTGTCGATTATGAGGCGGGTGCGCTCACCCTGCACCAGTGGCTGCACCTGTGGCTGGGGCTCCTGCTGAGGCTCCTGCTGAGGGTCTTCAATGGTTCCCTCCTCTTCCAAGAGTTTCATTGAGTTGGTGACGAACTCATCGGGTGACGAACTCATTGTACTCTGTAACAATGTATGTGTTATTAGTATTAGTAACATAATATTAGTATTATCTACTATTCTAGATGTGACCGCCCTCTCAAAAAGTTAAGTCAAAATATAATTCAATAGTCTCCCATTACGAAGTGTTATCATTTGAATTATAATGTCCATACCTACATTCGTAATATAATACCGAAAATTTCATTGGTTCACCATTTCCCCACCCAGACCCGTTCAAGTGCCTCTTATCATCCAAAATTAATGTGTCAAACAAAGTCATAATTCCTCTAACGAGTTTTTTGTTATTCATAAAATATACGAAGTTATTACATACTTGTGTTTACAAAACAGTAAACATTTGGTCTCCTGTAAGAGTGGTGGTATGACTTGCAAAGTTTTTCGTTTTGTTGTTGTAGTACTCCATCTGAAGGCGCGTGAGTTTGAGTTGTTCGAGCAAAACCAACCTTTGAAGATCTCCGGTTGAAAGTTTGCGGGTTTCGTCTGTTTCCAATTCGCGTAACTCTGACGTAGTTCTCTTAGCAGGTTTAGCAGGTGTTTGCTGAAGGTACCTGCTGGTGCTGATGGTAGCACACGTAGCTGTCCCTTTACTGTTATTTCCAGCTAACGTATCAGTTCCTTCAGCAGCATCCATTCCTGCTCCAGAAAACCCTGCTTGACAAGCTCCTGCAAGTAAAAATGTGCGCACTTGGTTAAAAAAAAAAAAAAGGATTATATAAATCCAGTAGGTACCTATAAAATTATGTGTGTTTATGAATTTAAAGCAAATGTAAAAAACGAATAGTACCAAAAATACCTGCATGTTTTCAAGGTACTGGTCGAGCCTTCACAAACGTCTTAGGTAACATACACCATGAATAAACTGAAATAACTTGTTATAGGTAATTATAGAATAAATTGAAACTTACCTGGAATAAGGGCAATTGTGGGATTGTCTTCTTCTTGAAGGAGCTCCAGAAACTGTTGTTCCCATTTAGCCAGTTTAATTTTTTTGTTTCCAGTTCGCTTGGCATCTGACTTCGTTTTGATTTTACTTTTCATGTTATTGATTTTTTTTAGTACTTGTTTCTCATCAAATGTTTGGCCAGTTTGTTTATGAAAAGCGTAAATAATAGTTCTAACAGCAGCAGCTTTCTTTGCCTTCACACCTGGCAGTTGTGACTTATTCAATACAATACGATTGTCTTTCAAAATTCGCACGAACACAATCTGGGATTGTTCCCCTTCGCGAGTTTCACTTGCAACACTTGACGCATCAGAATCTGACATTTCGCGAAAAATACCTACCTATATGCTTCTTCGAAATCAAAAACAGGAACCACAATACCAAACACGGTGAAAAAATAAAAGCCTTGGACTGGAGACAAAAACTGTGATTAACAGAAAGCTTCAGGGGGTGGTAGTGAGGTGGGAAGAGGGGTGATGTGAGGGATCACGTGATCACGTTGCGACGACCAACGGAGGGAGGTCTTACTACACTCTGTAGCATCTACTTCGAAGTAAAACCTTCGTTTTTTGCATATCGAATCGAAGGCAAAGCTTCGACTCCTAGCATGAGGGGTAGCATCTGCTTTTACCTTTTACTTCGAGCAAGTGCTTTGTTACTATGCATACCAGCCAATGTCCCGTAGGGTCCTAATTGCTTCTAACCCCCACCCATTCCCCCGGGGGCCACGTCTGCCACGTCGCCCATTCCTCCATCCTCCTCGGTTGTGACTGGCAGGTGCAGCCATCTGGCGCATGGCCTCCTGCACCCTCGCCTCTACCATTGCGTCGATTATGAGGCGGGTGCGCTCACCCTGCACCAGTGGCTGCACCTGTGGCTGGGGCTCCTGCTGAGGCTCCTGCTGAGGGTCTTCAATGGTTCCCTCCTCTTCCAAGAGTTTCATTGAGTTGGTGACGAACTCATCGGGTGACGAACTCATTGTACTCTGTAACAATGTATGTGTTATTAGTATTAGTAACATAATATTAGTATTATCTACTATTCTAGATGTGACCGCCCTCTCAAACAGTCAAGTCAAAATATAATTCAATAGTCTCCCATTAGGAAGTGTTATCATTTGAATTATAATGTCCATACCTACATTCGTAATATAATACCGAAAATTTCATTGGTTCACCATTTCCCCACCCAGACCCGTTCAAGTGCCTCTTATCATCCAAAATTAATGTGTCAAACAAAGTCATAATTCATGCAACATGAATTAATGAGCCAATTTTCAAAGGAATATTTCAGTTGAAGGTATAGTTAAGAAAAGGAACAATCGCGTAGCAATTTCT
This sequence comes from Apolygus lucorum, assembly GCA_009739505.2. Classification (NCBI taxonomy): domain Eukaryota; kingdom Metazoa; phylum Arthropoda; class Insecta; order Hemiptera; family Miridae; genus Apolygus; species Apolygus lucorum. The sequence goes on from CM019182.2 coordinate 61,528,593, forward strand.
TTTAGAAAGTTGATTTTTTTACACGATTCTTTTGGAATTCTGGACCACAAAACCGAATTTAGAGACTCGTTGGGATTCTGAGTCTTGCCATGCTCACACTTCCGTAAGAGGTTCAGGTGAGAGAGGTCCTTGAAAATAGGCTTTATTTCATGCATCACTGCTTTGGGCAAATGAAAATGGCCTTTGTGGCTGTATTCTCCGTTGTTGTGACTACATCTCTGATACCTACACCAGGATTCTGGCCTCCTCATCTGAAGACATCAGGTGGCAAAAGATTGCCCATATTGCTTTTCGCATATTTTCCGCATTTTCAACATTTCTTCGTATTGCAAGGCCATAGTATGTCTGAATTTTAAGGGCCGGTTTCACCACTGTGGATGAACCTCCGATCATCTTAAGCCAGGATTCAAAATAGATCCACGGATCAGGATCTTGACCGTTTCACGATAGAGTTTCATCCATGGATCAAGGTTAATCCTAGTTTATTTAGTTAGCATCGAAATTGCTATCCCCAGCACGATAACGCTCGCGATGAAGGAGCATGGAAGAAGTAATAGCATGGAACTATAATATTTTGTCCGTGGATACTTACGTCTTGTCCGCCATTGTTTGTGTTTTGACAAATAAGTGAGAGATGACAACTCTAGTTTTGTTTACTTTTTTCAATAGTTGGGCGTAATTTCGTGTTAAATTTTTTGCCTTCAACGGCGTTGTTTTTATGTTAAATTTTAGTTACAAGTACTTGTATTATTTGTACCTACTTGTCTCTCGAGTTGCAAGTACAAGTACATTCGTGTACTTGTACTTTGTACAGTACCTCTAAGTACGATTTGTTCCACTCTGGTGTATGCAAGCGTTGTTTTCTACAATCACGAGATTGGAAGTTTGACACAATTTTTACGTTCTGCATAATTTCGGTTCTACTTACCTTTCAGTTCGGAAAAGTAGAGAATTTTCTATTAAATCCAGGATTACAGAAATCCCTTCCTTTGTCAGCCGGAATCTGGCGAAAAAATCAGTGTCGTCCCAAATATTGAAATGGTCCACTCTCTCCCGGACAATACGCCGTCTCGGCACCACGACTTCCAATAGTTGTTGGAAGTCCTCGTCGGACTCAGAAGACGACGAGGATGACGAAAATATAGGGAATAGTCGATTCATTTAAACAAAATGAAAACGAAATGAACACAAGACGGGTAGGAAGACGGCAATTTGTAAACAGAATTTGAATTTGTAAACAAAAAACAATATGGCGGCGCCTTTTTCGTAAAGATCCACGGATCAGAAGAGTTAAACCACCCTCCGGGGTGGATCAAGTTAAATCGTGATAAGGCCGAGTTAAATCGTGATAACGCGTTCGTGAAACAGTCCTTTCTCGAAATCCGGGATTTAGATCTCTGTCGTGGATCAACTCTAGTTAATCCACTGTGGTGAAACCGGCCCTAAGAATACTGTCGTCGGTTAGTCGCCCTCTTCCTCCAGGTTTTTCCATCAGTTAGTTTACCTCCACCCTTCTTAGTCTCCAACGTCCTCAGTCGTTTCCCCATCCGTTTTTGTATGTGCCCAATGCACTCGAGTTTTTCTATGGGATGATCAGGACCATATATGTTTTCTGATGAAACAGAGTCAAACCCCTTTGAGTCCCCGTCTCCTAAATAATATTTATATCTCACATTTTTGGTCAATGACCTATTATAAATTTCCTTCACTCCAAACGCAGCTGATTCGCAATTAGGTTCGTTCCACTGTAGAACCCTTCTGTTATTGCAATCTTGCAATGGGAATTGACAATTTCTATTAAAATTGGCTATGTTGCCACAATTTTAATAAAACGCCAAAACCATGTTAACAAAAAAGTTCTTCCCTGCGGAAGGTGGACTTTCAATCTCTAAGCAGTTGCGTTTGGGTAACCTCTTATCAACAATGTCTACCACAGCTGTTAGAAAGGTTTTAACTTTGACTCTATCGTTGTCAAATTGGAACATTAAAAGGGCGTCAATGGCTGCAAATTGAATCTTGTAAGGACATATATATACAGTATCCATAGGACCATTGTACGCCCTGAAACATGGTTGCTTATTGGAATAAAATTGTTCAAAATCTTTCGTAGATCTATACACGCATTCTAATTGCACGCTCTCACACGCACGTTTAAAGATCTTATCCTCTGGTAGAATAAATTTACAAGATTCACACCCGGACCACGTGTGTGTGTGTAGCGTGCATTGTGAATAGTAAATGCGCATATCGTATTAATAATGTACACTAAAAATTGCGGTGTAGCTTTTCGCCTACTTATAACTGGCTGTTGGCTAGATTGTGCAGGTAATCTATCAGCCCTCGCATCCTCCAGCTCATGGGATGGTCCTCCTGTGTTAGATCTATCAGGAACCTGCTGTTCAGATCCATGTGCCTCCACCAGTCCCTGGTCGGCACATCCTGCAGATTGTGTAAGGAGCCCACCTGGATGCTGACGTACGTCGACCCGGAGGGAGTAAGCGGTCTTCTGGAGGATGATCCGTCGGCCCTCCTGCTGAAGATAGAACAGGAGATGGTCGAAGTCTCGAGCGTCTCGGTCTGAGTGCCCGATGATGCGACGGTTCTTATTGAAGGTGATGCCCCGCATGCCTCTGCAGCCGCACCGCCTCTGCCTCTTGTTCCACTTGCACAGGTGGACGAAGTGGATGTGGTCGAAGGTCCGGGAGGGATGGTGGACCCCAAGGGCGAAGTCAAGGTCCCACACGTTGTGTAGCACCCTTCGACAAAAGCCATCCACTCCATCTGGTCTCCTGGTGTGGTAGACATCGTGTACGATTCAGCGGGTAGGCTCCCAAGCCAGTTCGTGAAGCTTCGGTAACTGTGGGAATTCCGGTCTGCATACTTCTTGTAGTCGGACCGCATTTGGATGATTACCTTCTTCACTGAAGGTGGCGCTGCTAACGACAAAGCATTCATCATCAGCCAATCGATGACTATGGCTGGGTTGTGATTCTCCTTCAGTATTGTCGCCAGTGACACCATCACCCGGACCACGTGCGTGTGTAGCGCGCATTGTGAATAGGAAATTCGCATATCCTATTAATAATGTACACTAAAAATTGCGGTGTAGCATTTCGCCTACTTATAACTGGCTGTTGGCTAGATTGTGCAGGTAATCTATCAGCCCTCGCATCCTCCAGCTCATGGGATGGTCCTCCTCTGTTAGATCTATCAGGAACCTGCCGTTCAGATCCATGTGCCTCCACCAGTCCCTGGTCGGCGCATCCTGCAGATTGTGTAGGGAGCCCACCTGGATGCTGATGTATCTTCTGGAGGATGATCCGTCGGCCCTCCTGCTGAAGATAGAACAGGAGACGGTCGAAGTCTCGGGCGTCTCGGTCTGAGTGCCCGATGGTGCGACGGTTCTTATTGAAGGTGATGCCCCGCATGCCTCTGCAGCTGCACCGCCTCTGCCTCTTGTTCCACTTGCACAGGTGGACGAAGTGGATGTGGTCAAAGGTCCGGGAGGGATGGTGGACCCCAAGGGCGAAGTTAAGGTCCCACACGTTGTGTAGCACCCTTCGACAAAAGCCATCCACTCCATCTGGTCTCCTGGTGTCGTAGACATCGTGTACGATTCAGCGGGTAGGCTCCCAAGCCAGTTCGTAAAGCTTCGGTAACCGTGGGAATTCCGGTCTGTATACTTCTTGTAGTCGGACCGCATTTGGATGATTACCTTCTTCACTGAAGGTGGCGCTGCTAACGACAGAGCATTCATCATCAGCCAATCGATGATTATGGCTGGATTGTGATTCTCCTTCAGTATTGTCGCCAGTGACACCATCACCCGGACCACGTGCGTGTGTAGCGCGCATTGTGAATAGGAAATTCGCATATCCTATTAATAATGTACACTAAAAATTGCGGTGTAGCTTTTCGCCTACTTATAACTGGCTGTTGGCTAGATTGTGCAGGTAATCTATCAGCCCTCGCATCCTCCAGCTCATGGGATGGTCCTCCTGTGTTAGATCTATCAGGAACCTGCTGTTCAGATCCATGTGCCTCCACCAGTCCCTGGTCGGCACATCTGGCAGATTGTGTAGGGAGCCCACCCGGATGCTGACGTAAGTCGACCCAGAGGGAGTAAGCGGTCTTCTGGAGGATGATCCGTCGGCCCTCCTGCTGAAGATAGAACAGGAGATGGTCGAAGTCTCGGGCGTCTCGGTCTGAGTGCCCGATGATGCGACGGTTCTTATTGAAGGTGATGCCCCGCATGCCTCTGCAGCCGCACCGCCTCTGCCTCTTGTTCCACTTGCACAGGTGGACGAAGTGGAGTGGTCGAAGGTCTGGGAGGGATGGTGGACCCCAAGGGCGAAGTCAAGGTCCCACACGTTGTGTAGCACCCTTCGACAAAAGCCATCCACTCCATCTGGTCTCCTGGTGTGGTAGACATCGTGTACGATTCAGCAGGTAGGCTCCCAAGCCAGTTCGTGAAGCTTCAGTAACCGTGGGAATTCCGGTCCGCATACTTCTTGTAGTTGGACCGCATTTGGATGATTACCTTCTTCACTGAAGGTGGCGCTGCTAACGACAGAGCATTCATCATCAGCCAATCGATGACTATGGCTGGATTGTGATTCTCCTTCAGTATTGTCGCCAGTGACACCATCACCCGAACCAACGTGACGGTCTTGACCTTGCGCTTCTAAAATCTATCTTCTACTTCATTGAGTTACAATTCCATTTCACAAAGAAAAGCGCGCATTTTTCCTTCAAATCTGAATTTTGTTTCTTTCAAATTTTCATTTCCGGACTCTTGGAGCTGTTGGCAGATTGCATTCGGAGGTCCTCGCCTGGGTGCATGGAGACACGAGTGGCAATAACAGTGTTCAACTGTTGACTGATGTTTGTGGAACCATCTCTACAAAAACTGATATTTTCGTTTCCAAGACGTCTCACAGACTACCTTGGAATGCCTCACGGACCTTCGGTGGTCTGCAGACCGTAGGTTCAGAACCCCTGGTGTTGTGGGATTATCCTTGGATTTGTATTTGATTCTATTAATCCTAAAATAGAGTTGGAAATATTCTGATGGAATAACTAGCTCGTATTTCTACCGATTAAAAACAATATACCAAAGCCGAACTGGCGTGAATTAAATTAGAATCTTGTCTAATAGAAAAGTCAGAGAGTAAGTGAAAGTTAAACTGTAATACGAAATCAGTCACAATACAAAGATCGAATTGAATCAAGAAAAATTGAACATCTGAAGAACAAACAGCCTTCCCAAAAGACTAGGTGGCTGTCAGTTATTTGATACAAACAAAAACGTAATGGAGGCGCGTCCAGGCTCAACTACCTACTTCACGATGTGAAGTAGGTTTTCACAACACTACCCAATGATTCAAATATTATTTAAAGTTATTAATTAACCAAATATATCGAGAGTGTCAAATGGGAAAATTTGTGAACTTGGTATTTTCGAGATTCGGTCTTCGTGGAAGGAAAGTCAAATCCCCATCAAACGCAGTCTTGTATTTCATCATTCCATCGGGTTCATATTGGAGCCATCGAAGATCGGTAACGACTGGGTCATCTCGCTGGTTTCCAAGTCTTATAGATGAATACACCATGCCTTTTATGAAGGAGTAATCGAGAAAAAAATCATGGTCCAGGTAAACAGCTCTATATGGGGGGGTTCTTGCGTCCTGCAGTTGTTCTATCCAGATACTGGCATAGAAGGTAAACAGGGCTTTTTTAATTTGCTCTTCTACATGAGCATGTACGCTGTCTACCTCCATTTGCGTGTGTCCTTTTTCGAGATATTTATGCATAATTGTTACACCGTGTTTGATACTTAGATGTAATAATGCATTCGAAAGTACCTTATTTCGGTTCTACCCTATGAGTGATGTTGAAATCATAAAGTTGTACAAATACTGGTGAAACCGACCCAGTAGCTGTGCGGTTCCTTCTTCATTTAGAGCCAAGATCTCTGGATGGAACTCATCAATCAGCTGCTGAAGTTGCTCCTGATGGTCAGCTCTACGATTGTAAGTTGCATACTGCGTCAGAGAACCATACTCAGCCCCATTGTCTCACCAATAAGTGCATTGCAAGCCAAGCTAGGGACTTATATCTGGGAGCTGCAGCATCTCCGAGCTGAGGATTGAAGCCGTAATACTCATTACCATGTACCACAGCACATGCTGCTTCAAAACGAGCAAAGTCAGCGTGAATGTACCTGCGTGCCTCAGGTAGCTGCGTGCATGAATTGACCAGTAGCTCGTCTTGATTGTTCAACAGTGCGTCTCAAGCTATAGTTGGCTCAAGCTATAGTGTGGCCGTCTGAGGTAACAAATGTGGAAAACTCGAAAAATGCATTATTTTCACCTGTTGTGGGTGGGGAGGGGGAATTAGGCGGGATTTTGCTCTTTCAAACTAAAATTGAGTATGATGTGGCCGTCTGACAATAACAATTATTGTTGTTAACAATAAATTAATAAATTTTGTTACCTCAGACGGTAATAATTAAGTTAACAATAGGTAATTATTATTGTTTGTTTAATCTCTCATAGAACTGAAATCCATCTTCGCTGTTTCTTTGTTTCATCTGCGCAATTTCCTGGCAGATGGTGTACACATCTCTTCTATCACTAAAGTTATCTAATAGGGCCGCTTTTAATTCTGCCCAAGTAGTTATTGACAAGGTACCGATAATTTCGGCGGCCGGCCCTTTAAGATTTTTAACTTCTTCTCGTAACTCAGAAATTTTGGGGATTCCTTCCTCTTCCATTTGCAGTCTTGGTGGCAATGATTTCTTGAGACTGTCAGCGATGTTCATCTTGAGACCTGAGTTCAATCTCCCCCTCTGGAGCCTCTTCTGTTTCCACTCATAAGTAAATTGTTCGTGCAGCTTGATCATGAACTGAAGACGAGTTAGTGGCTTGAGAGAATTATCAGCATCATGGTGTTTCCGATGGAAGTTGTGCTGGAAAATGACAAAGGCATTGACTCATGCAATATTGTTGATATTGTAAAAAAACACAGAGTTGCAGCTTGATTGGGCGTAAAGTTGATCCAAAGTATCAACTCCATTCTTGGTTGCATTGTAAGAGTGAATGATGAAAGGTTTTTTGCTGAAATCGTGGAGTTCAGGTTGGTTATGCATGGATGACACCAAAGTAATCAATTTATTTTCTTTGGCTTTGTAAGAGACCGGTCATATCAAGAACAAGGAGGATCCAAGTTTTCGGTTTTGGAATTTCGTATTTACGAAGGTGGATGGAAGTTCAGGTTTATTCTTCCTTATTGTCCCAACCACAGTGAGTCCTTTTTGAAGCAAATCAGTAACAAGCGGGATGCTGGTAAACCAGTTGTCGATTGTGATGTTTCTATTGGAATAATTCCAATTTAATTATTAAAACAACAGTCGAAGGCGCTCACCTGAGCTACACGATCAGAAAGACAGGGATGCGATGCGGGTTAGCATATCCTTAGGTCCTGGTAACGGAGAGGGGAGCAGGTACACGCGAACTTTGTGATGGCACCGTACGACCGCAAGGAAGACGATGAAAGGCGCGTGCGCTAACTATCTCAAGGTCGGTCCGACCGATTGCCGCAAGGCAATTCTTGGAGTAAAATTCGCATAAAACGGCACTGAATTTCACGTAATGCATTCACAAAAGACTCACGAAGTTCCTTTCGGAAGCCTAAGATCACTCGCGCGTGTGCAAAGCACAGATAGGTCAAAAAAATACAATAATTACAAGTACGGAAACGGTGGAAGAGACACTAAAACTACGGACTAAATAACTAGGTCTTGTCAAGAGGAAGGTGAGTGCGATACTGACTCCCCAACTTGGCCTTCTAACGTCCTCAACGCTCTCACCACTTCCCCTGCACCCACCCACACTACACCTTCCTCCCTTGGGTGCGGTGGAGGGGTAGATATTCGTGGGTGCAGTGAGTGAGAGGATGGTGGCCATTGGGAAGGTAGATCCGCAGGGGCGTCCTGCCCGATGGTATTCAGTTGGCTGGACGGATGTCTGTGCCCTTCACAGGGAAGAGGGGAGTGGATTGGAGTACCAAACTGCACCCCATTCTCTCTGTCGGGCTCTAGGTAGTGTTGTTCTGTCAATGTCATTGACATATCCATCATGCCAGCATCACCTTGTACCCCAGGCTCCCTTCGTCCGAAGAGGGCCCTAAACCTATCCTTAATGGTTCCACGTTCCATCTGGGCTAACTCGTTTAAACAGCCACAGGGATTGCCCCTATAAAATTGATCCCACAAAAAGAAGGATTGATTCTTGACTATAGAAGTACGGTATTCTTGTCAAGAATACAGATGATATACAACAAAAAGGATAGATTATAAATTCTAGAAACCACCGGCTGCCAATGCGAGTTCGTCATCCGTGGACATGAATAACGACCCATCTCCCTGGAACTCTTCTTTGACGAGTCTCTGAGGTACTTGAGCAGGGCTATGGCTTTGGTTGTGTATCTTCCTGAAAAACAGGGGATAGAGGTTACTTGTTGTGACTCCGATGTGAAGAAAGCCGATTGATTCGACGAACTCGGTTTTGAATACTTGGTCACAATGATGACATTGTCCAATGGCACAGGAGTCAGCTTACTTAATTCCCTAAGATCAGTGAACTGACCTCTCTTCATCCATTTTTGCGTGTGGCTGGTCATCCAAGAGAGCAAGGAGAGGTCCTCCTTGTAAGTGTCGAAAACAGAGTGAAAGACTAATTCTGCTGCACCCTTGATGCCATAGAACAAAGGACGTGTTGTTGCAGTGTAAACCACCACTGTTTGATCCTTCACAACGCATGCGGATGAGCTTCCTGCTGCTTCATCTACTTCCATGGCCCCAGCATCAGTCTTGAGCTTCTTAGCCGGAGCCACTACTCTGCCGTGCTAACTTGGTTTGCAGTATCTCCATAATGAAGAAAGTTGAAAAAAAAAAAAAGATTTTTCCTCTCAATTTAGTTTTTTCGCCGGGCCATATGTTAGAAATATGATTTTTTTACAAACAGTGACGTCATATGCTTGTATTGAGATGGTTGATTAGCAGAATGAAAAAAAATGAATTTTTTAACGATTTAACATGTGGCAGGGCGGATACTGTATTTTGGCTTAACAAATCACCCTCAATCTCTACGCTAAATTGTAGTAAAAGCCATGTAATTGGAGTTACTGCACTAAAGCTTACGGTATCATACACGTTTACTACTCTTAACTGCAGTAGTAGCCATAACGACTCAGATTATACTGCATTTTAGCTAAGCAATTACCACTGAAAAACAAATTCGTAAATTCACCATATTCATTTCTGTCAATTATCACCTCGTTTTCACTTCCCACTTGAAAACTATGCTGCATAACTCATGATTAATTTATCTATGAAAATGAAGTATTTTATCTTTCCCCCTCATCCATCAAGGTCTAGTTTAATCTGTGCCCTCGTTTCATCCTACTTCGGAATGGAATATTTCGTATGTTCCCAATGTTTTCGTCGTTCAAACCAGATGAATTTAAATTATAAATTCTCACCCAATGGTACCTAACTCCTGAAGAATTGGAACAGGTAGTACAAAGTGAATGAATGATATTTATTTTACAATAAGAAAGTTTGAATTAACTTGAACACGAATCTTCAACACTTGAACACTGAACAATAAAAATCCCATGAATTCCACCACCATCTAGAAAAAATGGAGAACCACGGAGGGGGGATCAGTCGTCAACCGTTGTCCTGAGGTCGGCGCTCTTGTCGTTTTCCACCAAGTTGACCCAGAATGGGCGCCTGTTTTCGGGCATCAGCTCCAAGAGGTTTTGGGTTATTTGGGACTTCCTGTTAGTACTTATTCCTCGCAGGTTGGGGATGGAATTGGGTCTCTTCACAATGTTTTTTTTAGTCAATTTCTTTTTGGTGAAATCCATAACATGAGTTTCGTCGCTAGTAAATCGGGTCCTGTACGATAAGGTCAATTTTCCTCGGGTGGCTACCACTTCAGCCAAAGCGCGCATTTTTCCTTCAAATCTGAATATGTCGGCCGTTTCTTTCAAATTTTCATTTCCGGACTCTTGGAGCTGTTGGCAGATTGCATTCGGAGGTCCTCGCCTGGGTGCATGGAGACAGAGTGGCAATAACAGTGTTCAACTGTTGACTGACGTTGCCTACTCTCCGGTTCCTCCTCCTCTTCCGAATCAAAATAAGCATTCTAGTTTGTGGAACCATCTCTACAAAAATTGATATTTTCGTTTCCAAGACGTCTCACAGACTACCTTGGAATGCCTCACGGACCTTCGGTGGTCTGCAGACCGTAGGTTCAGAACCCCTGGTGTTGTGGGATTATCCTTGGGAAAATCTACCACAATTCTGAATTTTGACGTGACAACGTCTTATAAATTGGTTTGCCGGGTGACACTTCAAGAAAGCCGGGTGACCTTCAAGAGACCTTCGCTCACGTTATGCGCTCACAATGAGAGCGAGTGAGAGGCACGCGTCCCTTTCACTTCTCTCGCTCTTTCTCTCTTCCGCCTAAGGCGCGGCTTACACCTGACGGACGCGGGCGCGGGCCCCCGGAAATTGAAGATCGCCGCGGGGAAACACCGTCGCAGTGTTTCGCCTACACTTGCGCGGGCCCGTCGCTCCCCCACTTGGTGGAGGTAGCAGCTCTCATCAAGATTCTCTCCTTGGTGGACTCTCTCTTCGATTTTCCTTAGATTTGGTAGGGTACTTGGTAGTTTTAACAAACTCCAATCAGAAGAACACACAACAAATATGTTTTGGATGACAAGGAAGCTATATTATGCAACATCCACTTGACACATTACTCTCTCATCGCCTGATGTTCGATTTTCCTCGTAATTGGTAGGGATAGTTACTTGAAAGATTGATGAGGGTTATGCAGGTCCTTCGCAAATAACCCACTGTAATTTCTCCCTTTCTACACCCCCGCAATACCTTAATTTTAAGTAAATTTTCGTCGCTTTTTAACCCATTTCAAGCCGAAGGTAGAAATAACAGAGTAATGGGAGGAGGATGAACTATTCAACAGAATGCCGGCCGAAATAAGGCATCATTTGCTCACAAATCGAGAGCGAAAATGCTCCAAATTTTATGAATTCAACATTTTATAGGATTTGAGAGGTCTCTGGTTTTCCAAATCGATGTATTTTATCCATTTCATTAATAAAAATCTATATTAAAAAAAATATATATCTAGGTAAAATGTAAAAATCTATTTATGGACTGGAATCTGTTTCGACTCATGGCCCAGAACGCTCAGGATAGAATTTGAGCCACCATTATCAAGCTTTTTCGGCCAAAAGGCCTCCTTTTAAAAAAAATGCCCAAAAAATTTCAAAAAAATTGAGCTCCCTAATGTCGAAGAAAATGTTTTTTGAATAGTTTAGGAACAGTATGAACGAGAAAAATTCTTCTACAAAAATTTTCCACTATTTCAATATTTAAAAAATGCATTATTTTGACGATGCAAAAATGCATCAGTGGCCGGAAATAGGTTAAGAAAAAATGTAATGGATAAATTAATCCAAATAAAGTGTTTTTTGTTGTTTCAATTTTGTAATTAGATGCACTTTTCAAAAATTCAAATCTCTAATTTTTCCCTTGCATATTTCTGACTGAATCAGGAAAATGCAAACCTTTTTTTGACGTGTGTAATTGAATCGATGAGAATAAAACAGTACAAGTCCATTTTTGAAGATTGTTGAAAAATGGCTTTTTGTAGGTTATAACCAGTAGAACTACGCATTGAGCACAAGAGCAGTATGCTAACCACACTCGGTAAGCTTGAACAGAGCTTAAATGAAAATGATTGAGGGAAAAAACAGTAGGAGTCCATGGACTTATACCACCTGACACCTGATATCTCGATAAGCTGATTGGGGACATGTACTGTTGTCATTCTCACTGATTCAATTCCATTCTGCCTCGACAGTACCGTGGCGACTCAATTTCGTTTTCCAAAAAATCATGCCAGAATTAGACTCAGCATTTTTGTTGGCGGAGAGGATGACTAGATATTTGTGAGAGCGCAAGCCACGTCTGAGCATGAAAAAAATTGACTATTTTATTAGCATTTTTTTGATCTCATCCTCAATTTTCTAGTAGAAGCAATGCCAGGAGAAGGTCCCAACTTGCAAGAATTGTTGAAATTGAAGGGGGAAAAAAACGATTTGGCCAAATGTGGTGCCAAGGCAACTCGATTGGGCTGCTTGAAGCAGTTCAAATGACCATGCATGTTACGTTTGGTGGCACAGCTATTCCGGCTAGACCACTTCAATCAGTCTGTCGATATCCATATTAAATAAAAAATCAAAAACAGTTTGGAGAAACCGGAAAAACACTCGTCCCCGTCGGCGGGTGGTGTAGGACTAGAGGTTCATTTCTACCTGCTCCCTACTCACGGCGGGCCCGCCCCGTTAGTTGCGAGCATCGAGCTCTCGCAACATGCTGCGGGCGAAATTTTCCCCGTCGCGGAATCGCCCCGCTCTCGCTTAGATGTAAGTCGATACCCTTATTTCTTCGTGTTCTCCAAAAATGCGGACTCGCTGCAAGGCGCGGGCTGGGCTCGCGTCCGTCAGGTGTAAGCCGCGCCTAAGAGCGAGAGAGACAGAGCGAGAGAGATAGGCATACACACCGGTTCATGTCTTGCGCTTCTATTTAGGCGCCTGCATACAATTTGTATTATAATAAAAAAATTTATTATAATAATAATATTATCCTTCTTCCTACTATACGAATGAATATTAACATTAAAATTATTTTACCACTCAAAGTCGTTGTCACGTAATAAAACTTTCGCCCGTATACCGACTTTACAGGCAACCAATTTTTTTTTTCTTCCTGAGGCATCTGCTTTCTTTGGCACTATCCATATTGGAGAGTTCCATGGAGAGTCAGATTCTTCAATGATTTCTTGTTCCAACATTTTATTTATTTGCGATTCAACTTCTTTCTTATAAATTTCGGGGTATCTGTACGGTCTGGTATATATGGGTTTCTCATCTACTGTGTTTATATAATGCTTTGCGCTTTTGGTGGTAGTCAATTGTTCACCTTCTACATAAATTAGATCTGAAAATTCTCTCAAAAGTTCAAGAAGTTTTTGTTTCTCTTCCTCATTAAGATGTTCAGTTCTGACTTTATTTTTTCAATGAATTTTCTTTTAATTTTTGTTTGGCAAAAGTTAAGGTGGATCTTTTCTGTTTCATTTTGCTCAAAAGCTTCGAATCGTTCAGCTTTTATCTTTATGTTTTTTACCTTGATAGTTTCTTCTTTAGTATTGGTAATCATGCAGTACGCATAATTGTTTTTCACTTGAATTAGGCAATTAGGAATTTCGATACCCTCTTGAATTTTGTGGTTAACTAGTGCTGGGCCATTTTTTATGTTTTCGACTTGAATTTTTACTTTTTTACTTTGTCTTCCAGGAAGGATGATGGGTTCTTTGAGCCGATCGATGTAGGGTTTTCCAGAAAAACACAAGGATTATAGAAGAGTTTTTAATTCAAATTTGATAATATTAAAGCGTGAGGCGAGAGAGACCAACCGAATCGAGACTAGAAGTTCGTCATGAAGATTTTGATGCAACTGAGGATCCGCAAAGTGAGAGTAACTATCCAAGAATGAAACTAAATAATGTTTTCCTCCCAATGAAACTGGATTAATTTTTCCACGAACATCACTATTGATACAGTGCAAAATGCTGGTAGCCTTTTTATCGGCAGGAATCTCATCCAAAAAGGGCTTCCGTGATTGTTTTGATTTGATACACACTTCACAAGTAGGATTCCCTGGAGGGTATTTACTTGAATGACCCCATCTGCGGTGAAGTAAGGAGCTGGAATTCGTGAGGTTAACAACTGCAGGATATCTAATTCTGACTGTCACCCAATATAAATTTCCGCGTCTATCGGCACTCAATATCAGACGATTGTCTTTGTAAATCCGAGCATAATCTCCCTCAAAGTTTATCCGTAGTCCATTATCGACCATACGTTTGACAGAAAGTAAATTGCTACATAGATCGACGCAGCTGTACACATTTTTAAACGAGATATCAACATTTTCTATGCTCGTCACAGGAAGGTCACCGATGTCCATTGTCGTAATGGATTCACCTTTCTTCGCAACACCGATTTTCTGAACCGATTTCTTAGCGTTTATAAGGAAGTTCGCAAAATCTGATTTGATAAGGTGGTGAGAGCTGCCCGAATCCAGACAAAAGTTCAGCACGACATCATTTGCGGCAAAACACTGAGCGGTTTCGGTAGATTCCAATCCTAAAACCTCAGCCTGTTTGTTTATAAACCCATCGGAGATAAAGGCTATTTCTTCATCATCTTCCTCCGTTTCAGTGATGTTGGCTGTTTTGTTTATTATCTGCGATGGGCATTGACTTCTCGTATGTCCCATTCCATTGCATTTGTGGCAACGGCCTTTGAATACGAATTTATTGGAACAGCTATTTTCACCTGTCGGATTGTGTGTGACGTCACGACTTTCTCTGCTACTTCCACCAATATGGCTTCCCCGAAATTCTCTGGGTTTTCTTGGGAGATTACGGCGAAAATATTTTGAAGCTGTGAAGGCATTTCCTTGGTCTTCAGCAGTTGTTCCGGATGTTTTCTGAAGCCTCTCCTCCTCAACAAGCAGCTTGTTTTTTACGAATGCTGGTGAAATATTATTTTCTCCTTCAATACTGCTCAATAGAATGTCGATTGAGGTAACTACCGAATGGTATGATTCAGGCATCATGGCTAGTAATTGAGTAATGTACTCGCGATCATCCATGGTTCCTCCGTTATCTTGCGCTTTAGCATCTTCCATCTTCCATAGCTGTTGCGAAGCGTTATCGCTTGGCATTTTCGAAATTTCGATCTCTGCTAGCAATCCAGCCTGGAAACGATGTTCCGTTTTCTCTCACATAACATAGTCCTGGTGCTTGTTGCTTTCGTCTTCTGTGGTGCGCATCAATATACGCATGGTTAGCCGTTTGGGCAGCAAAGGGTGTGTAACCTTTGATGTCAACACCTCGGTTTCCGAGTGGTCACGTGAGTTGCATCTTCTTAATCCATGAATCAAGGGTGGAAATCCTGTCCCGAGCTCCAGTATAGGATGTGTTCTTAGATGTCCTCAGTTGGGGGCAGTCGAAGAAGAACTTTGGTGTGAAGGGAGCTTGCACTTCAAGTCCTTCAGGAATTTTCATGTAAACAGGTGCAGTCAAAATGCCATTTAGAAAGGCTGAATCGAAATCAATGCAACTCAAAGTGGGTCTTCCGCCAAAAGGATGCTGAGGGAAAAGAAGTGAAAAAGGCAAGACTTGTCGCCAGAGGTTTTCTTCAAAAAACTTCCCTCGGAGAAGAAGTCTACGCTCCCGTCGCAAGAATGAACACTCTCAAGGTACTTTTTGCCATCGCAGTTGAGCAGGACTTGCTTGTGAGTTGCATTGATTTCGATTCAGCCTTTCTAAATGGCATTTTGACTGCACCTGTTTACATGAAAATTCCTGAAGGACTTGAAGTAGAAAATTCTGGTCTTGTTCGTAAACTTAAAAAGAGCATTTACGGGTTAAAAAGCAGTCCAAAGTGTTGGTATACCGTATTAAATAACAAGTTGTTGAGCATAAATTTAAAAAGAAGTCTCTCTGATCCTTGCTTATATTATAAACCTGGTTTATTTTTGATCATTTGGATTGACGACATTGCAATGTTTTCTAAAAGCTCTTCTCTACTAAAAGAAGTTGAAAATTCTTTAAAATCGGAGTTCAAAATTAAAAGTGTTGGCAACAATGAAGAATTTACCTTTTTAGGCCTACATATTAAGAGAATCAATAGCGGCTTTGAGGTATCCCAAAGCAAATTAATTGATAAAATAATTTCTAATTTTGGTATGGATGATAGCAAAACATCTCCTATTCCTATGGAACCTAAATTGACATTAAAAGCAAAAAGTGATGATTTAAGCTTCAAAGCGCCATATAAAGAATTGATAGGATCACTAATGTACTTGATGATTGGATCTAGGCCAGATTTATGTTACGCTATTACATATTTTAGCCAATTTCAAAATTCGTATGGTCCAGAACATTGGAACCACCTTAAACGCATTATTCGATATTTGAAGCATTCCAAAGATCGTACTCTTAAGTTCTTAAAATCGGATTCAAATGTCAAGCTTACTGCTTATGCTGACGCAGATTACGCTAATGACAAAAATGACACCTGGGAACTTACAATTTTGCCAGCTGGCGAAACGCTCATTGACTCAAAGGGTCTTCCTCCTTGGTCTTTGTCACGATCGAGTATTACTGCAGTCAGGTAGACTGTACAGTGATGTTGAAACATCACAAACGGCATTGCTCTTTCCAGACGGGATCGCACGGGAAGGCAAACGATTCAGAAGGTACACTGCAGTAAGCACAGCCTCTCCCCACATCTCCTTGTTAAGCCCGGAATCAAAAATTAAGCACCTGGCCATCTCCATAATAGTTTTTCCAAAACGTTCACTACGCCCGTTGTTTTCAGGGTTACGAGGTATATTGTACATAATTTCGATGCCTTTCTCCTCACAAAAACTCTTGAAAGTAGCCGATCGATACTCATCAAAGATCCCATCATCCAGCCGATCGATGTAGGGTTTTATTTAATATTAATATTAATATACAATTATTTATATTCTTTTGTAACACAATTACGTTGGTATAAGGGAATTTTTTCCTGATTTATTTGGAGTTCGTTTCTGTTAAAATCTAGTTTAGCTCCTAGTTTTCTCATGACATCTAGTCCTAGGTAGTTTCGAGTATCTCACAGTGGATCCAATTTGTGTGGGCATCCACTGCAACAATGAACGTGCGCCGCTCCAGCTCAAACATGTCCAAATGTATCCTTTCCCACGGATAAGATGTTTCTGAGCGAAGGACTCGGTTTGGTGCATCAGGATTTCTAGGTTTATGCACATTACATGCCTCACACTGAGAGCCCAAAGATGTCAAATCAGTATCAAGTCCTGGCCACCATACAACTGGTTTAGCTAACTCTCGCATACGACTTACACCCAAATGCCCAACATGGAGGAGTTGGAGGATTGATGGACGAAGCTTACTTGGAACAGCAATTCGTCCATTTAGTCTGAGGACCCCGTCTTCCCACTCAAGTTCGTCCCGAGCTGCATAATACCTAGCCAGTTCAGCATCTGCTGGTTTAGATCCCCACTGGGAACCGACCAAGGAACGTAAACTCTGGAAAATAGGATCTCTGCTGGATTCCTCCCTCACAGTTTCCAAATCAAGGAGTGGGCTGGATGTCTCTACGAAAGCCACCTCGGGAACCTGAGCAAAATCTGACTGAGGTAGACGAGATAGTGCGTCAGCGTGGGGTATCTGGGATCCAGGACGGTAGACCAATTCATAGTCATAAGCAGCTAATATTTCCGCCCATCTCACCAGGCGAGCCGCCGCAAGCGCTGGGATATTTTTATCTGGTGAAAGGATTGATTTCAAGGGCTGGTGGTCAGATTCAATTAAAAAGTGCCTACCATGGAGGAATTTATGGAACTTTTTTACCCATAAATTATGGCAAGTGCCTCTTTGTGGAGCTGACTGTAACCCCTTTGTGCTGGTGTGAGGGTAGCAGACTCAAAAGCAAGAGGACGCAGTTGACCTTTAACAACCTGACTGAGGGTTGCACCAACCCCCTACTCACTCGAATCTGTGGACAATATAATATCTTGCGAAGGGTCATAAAGAGTCAGTGTAGCTTCTTGAGCTAGCGACGACAAAGTACTTACTTCTCTTGATATACCTACCTGATAGTTTAAATTCTCTTTTTCTCAGTATTTAAAGCCGTACGAGGCATAAAAGACCGGTCTTCAAAATCAGGTGTGCTATATGAGGACAAATTTTGTCCGTAGATTTACTTATTCCTCCATTTTGTGCATATTTAGCTGTGTATCATGAATTAACTTCTTCCAAAACAAAGTACTTACATACTTCTCTTAAACCAAGCCAGCTTCGGCGAATAAAGTTCATCAGTTCCGGCGCCACTTTTTCTACTTCTTTCAATTTTGTTTACTTCTTGTCTGTAAACATCTTTAATTGATTTGATTTTGGCCTTCAACTGTTTCACGTCCATTCCTCCCATTAGTTGATTTTCATCAAGCTCACACATCAGACGTTTGAACACATCTTCTTTTAATTTCGTGTTGAAATAGTCTTTGTCTTTCAAATTCCACAGTACAGGGTACCTTGATTAATCTCCAGAAACAACGAAATATTAAGGACGGTCCACTTCATTTCTGATAGATACCAAGGAAATGCACAGAACAATTTAAAAACAAAAAATTCAAAACTCGAAACGCGTCGTCCTCGAACAACTGGTAGCGAGTATGGCGAGTGAACCGCTTTTGTGTGTCATTGACACTAGCCAACTATCTCACTCCCACCCCACCCTACTCGCCAGCTACCTGCTCGTAAACTCGCCTTGTGTCATCGACCCTTGAGACTGTACAGCTAAAACTTATATAATAAACCGTTTGTATTAAAACGTGTGTGCGAGTATCTTCGTTCTCCTCATCACTTACCATTAACTTTTTGCATATTAAGTTAGCATAAAAATCTTCTCTAAAAATCTAAAAATAAAAAAGGTAATGTTCTGGAATGTCAATAGATTCAGACTTACCATCCTTCTGTTGAACGTCCACAACTTCATCAAAAGCCCTTCACTAAGTCTCTTGTAGTTAATTGCTGAAACCCCGTGGCGTTGTAGCTGTTTGAAAGCCTCCTCAGTTACCTTTCCTTACAAATGACAATTATCGACCCGGCAATGGCTCCTACTAGTGCAGCTTGAATGTCCGGTCGTGACTGATTCGCCATTATCCCTAAGATTATGAGATTATCCCGGAGCGTGAAATTGACCCATGAAGCTGCAAACTGAGCATTAAGTGTGACCTCTCCAAAGTTAACAATTGGAGGGTTTGGGTAATTAGCTCTCCGCATGGTGTTAATTGCAGTTGCCTGGGCAGGAGTCAACTCCAGTATCAATTCCCAATTGAGTGCATGAGCAAACTGCTGGGCAATAGTTAAATATTGTCCCGATGGATTCTCGAGCTCCGTGAAGTCAATCCAGTATTCCCTCATTTGGGCTGTGGTGGTTGGTGTAGATATAGCTGCTTGACCAACCAGAACCAAGAACTTATGAAGAGCTCCTTGGAGAGCATTGGGTTGAGGCGGAGATGATTGAATCATTATCTGCAAACGATTCCTCTGTATGTTGCGAGCCTCAACATCAGCGCAAGCAGGTGCTGCCCATATGGCTGTTAAGTGGAACCATAGGAGAGCATTCACATCACCAGCAGCTATGTTAGCGCGTCCTGCCAACTGTGCATTAGTCAGCAATTGGGCAAGAATGATTCTTGCTTCCCACACACACATTTGTCTCTCAGTCAACATTACATTAGTAAGCAATGTATCACCCATCGCAGCTGGGATAATCGCTAGAATGGGAGAATCCGTTGTTAGACATTCTTCACTGAAACATCTGCGTACAGCGACTAAACCAGGATTAGCAAATGACACCAACCAGGTATTGTTCCCAATAGGTAGTGTGTAAACCCGTGATGTCAGAGATTGAGCCAGTGGCTTCATTTTGCAATGCTCTATTACATTACTTGAACCAGTGATAAGACCAGCTATAAACTCATTTCCTTTATAGCTTGATACTGTTGGATACCAAGGACACATGCGTATAGGTGATTGCTCGCGCTGATACAAGTAGTTTTCAGACATGGGGACGAAGTTCATGCGATCAGTGTTTACGGCCACAGCAGCCATGGTTTCTTTTAAGATAATTTGGACGTTGGCGAAGGGGACTGGGACTTTGAAGACTCTCCAAAGCTTGTAAGTGTCAGCAGATCGAACAAGAGGGAGATAGAAGATGAAATGTATAGATTCACCCTCTGAGAAGACCTTGTATTTTGATGATTTAATAATGTCGATCATGTTAAAATCGCAGGGCAGATGGTAGTCGAATTTTAAGGTGGAATCTATTTCAGCACGTAAGTGATCAAAGTCTGACGTGAAAAGGACCTGTGCAGGGATTTGCTTATTCACCACCATGGTCATTACGTGCGAAGCCATCGACGAATTTCTGGTTGTGGATGTTACCAGTGCATTTATTTCAGTTGTCAGAGCAATCCATTGCAATTCTAAACTGTTACTAAAAGATAGGAACCGGCTAAGAGATAAACTTTTCTCCACAACGTCGATCTGCTTATATGACCAGTGGTTTAAGCTTTTTGCAATAACAGTGATTCTTTCTGTCTGCTCTTTGATAAATCATCCAGTGACGACATTGTTGCCGTGATTGTTGCGTTCAAGATCTTTGTAGCCTTGTTTCCCGCTTTCACCACAGAAATAGTGTTCTGGCAAGCAGCGTGACGAATTGCCTCGTACTCGTCTGTGGTTCCTATTCCAAACAGCCATTTGTACGCCTTCCCAACAAAAGGTATTAAGCCTTCGCTATCATTAATCTTGCACGATGAATCTTCTGTATAAAGAGGAAATCTTTTATGAGGGATAGAGTTGGTCTTGTCCAAGTAGTATGATGATAATATTTGATCCAGTGTTTCCTTGGACAGTTGCAACTTGACCGCGTTACCGTTAAGAGCTTTCTATAAATATTATTTCATTAAGACTGTACAGCTAAAACTTATATAATAAACCGTTTGTATTAAAACGTGTGTGCGAGTATCTTCGTTCTCCTCATCACTTACCATTAACTTTTTGCATATGAAGTTAGCATAAAAATCTTCTCTAAAAATCTAAAAATAAAAAAGGTAATGTTCTGGAACGTCAATAGATTCAGACTTACCCTCCTTCTGTTGAACGTCCTCAACTTCATCGAAAGCCCTTCACTAAGTCTCTTGTAGTTAATTGCTGAAACCCCGTGGCGTTGTAGCTGTTTGAAAGCCTCCTCAGTTACCTTTCCTTACAAATGGCAATTATCGACCCGGCAATGGCTCCTACTAGTGCAGCTTGAATGTCCGGTCGTGACTGATTCGCCATTATCCCTTAGATTATGAGTTTATCCCGGAGCGTGAAATTGACCCATGAAGCTGCAAACTGAGCATTAAGTGTGACCTCTCCAAAGTTAACAATTGGAGGGTTTGGGTAATTAGCTCTCCGCATGGTGTTAATTGCAGTTGCCTGGGCAGGAGTCAACTCCAGTATCAATTCCCAATTGAGTGCATGAGCAAACTGCTGGGCAATAGTTAAATATTGTCCCGATGGATTCTCGAGCTCCGTGAAGTCAATCCAGTATTCCCTCATTTGGGCTGTGGTGGTTGGTGTAGATATAGCTGCTTGACCAACCAGAACCAAGAACTTATGAAGAGCTCCTTGGAGAGCATTGGGTTGAGGCGGAGATGATTGAATCATTATCTGCAAACGATTCCTCTGTATGTTGCGAGCCTCAACATCAGCGCAAGCAGGTGCTGCCCATATGGCTGTTAAGTGGAACCATAGGAGAGCATTCACATCACCAGCAGCTATGTTAGCGCGTCCTGCCAACTGTGCATTAGTCAGCAATTGGGCAAGAATGATTCTTGCTTCCCACACACACATTTGTCTCTCAGTCAACATTACATTAGTAAGCAATGTATCACCCATCGCAGCTGGGATAATCGCTAGAATGGGAGAATCCGTTGTTAGACATTCTTCACTGAAACATCTGCGTACAGCGACTAAACCAGGATTAGCGAATGACACTAACCAGGTATTGTTCCCAATAGGTAGTGTGTAAACCCGTGATGTCAGAGATTGAGCCAGTGGCTTCATTTTGCAATGCTCTATTACATTACTTGAACCAGTGATAAGACCAGCTATAAACTCATTTCCTTTATAGCTTGATACTGTTGGATACCAAGGACACATGCGTATAGGTGATTGCTCGCGCTGATACAAGTAGTTTTCAGACATGGGGACGAAGTTCATGCGATAAGTGTTTACGGCCACAGCAGCCATGGTTTCTTTTAAGATAATTTGGACGTTGGCGAAGGGGACTGGGACTTTGAAGACTCTCCAAAGCTTGTAAGTGTCAGCAGATCGAACAAGAGGGAGATAGAAGATGAAATGTATAGATTCACCCTCTGAGAAGACCTTGTATTTTGATGATTTAATAATGTCGATCATGTTAAAATCGCAGGGCAGATGGTAGTCGAATTTTAAGGTGGAATCTATTTCAGCACGTAAGTGATCAAAGTCTGACGTGAAAAGGACCTGTGCAGGGATTTGCTTATTCACCACCATGGTCATTACGTGCGAAGCCATCGACGAATTTCTGGTTGTGGATGTTACCAGTGCATTTATTTCAGTTGTCAGAGCAATCCATTGCAATTCTAAACTGTTACTAAAAGATAGGAACCGGCTAAGAGATAAACTTTTCTCCACAACGTCGATCTGCTTATATGACCAGTGGTTTAAGCTTTTTGCAATAACAGTGATTCTTTCTGTCTGCTCTTTGATAAATCATCCAGTGACGACATTGTTGCCGTGATTGTTGCGTTCAAGATCTTTGTAGCCTTGTTTCCCGCTTTCACCACAGAAATAGTGTTCTGGCAAGCAGCGTGACGAATTGCCTCGTACTCGTCTGTGGTTCCTATTCCAAACAGCCATTTGTACGCCTTCCCAACAAAAGGTATTAAGCCTTCGCTATCATTAATCTTGCACGATGAATCTTCTGTATAAAGAGGAAATCTTTTATGAGGGATAGAGTTGGTCTTGTCCAAGTAGTATGATGATAATATTTGATCCAGTGTTTCCTTGGACAGTTGCAACTTGACCGCGTTACCGTTAAGAGCTTTCTATAAATATTATTTCATTAAGACTGTACAGCTAAAACTTATATAATAAACCGTTTGTATTAAAACGTGTGTGCGAGTATCTTCGTTCTCCTCATCACTTACCATTAACTTTTTGCATATGAAGTTAGCATAAAAATCTTCTCTAAAAATCTAAAAATAAAAAAGGTAATGTTCTGGAACGTCAATAGATTCAGACTTACCCTCCTTCTGTTGAACGTCCTCAACTTCATCGAAAGCCCTTCACTAAGTCTCTTGTAGTTAATTGCTGAAACCCCGTGGCGTTGTAGCTGTTTGAAAGCCTCCTCAGTTACCTTTCCTTACAAATGGCAATTATCGACCCGGCAATGGCTCCTACTAGTGCAGCTTGAATGTCCGGTCGTGACTGATTCGCCATTATCCCTTAGATTATGAGTTTATCCCGGAGCGTGAAATTGACCCATGAAGCTGCAAACTGAGCATTAAGTGTGACCTCTCCAAAGTTAACAATTGGAGGGTTTGGGTAATTAGCTCTCCGCATGGTGTTAATTGCAGTTGCCTGGGCAGGAGTCAACTCCAGTATCAATTCCCAATTGAGTGCATGAGCAAACTGCTGGGCAATAGTTAAATATTGTCCCGATGGATTCTCGAGCTCCGTGAAGTCAATCCAGTATTCCCTCATTTGGGCTGTGGTGGTTGGTGTAGATATAGCTGCTTGACCAACCAGAACCAAGAACTTATGAAGAGCTCCTTGGAGAGCATTGGGTTGAGGCGGAGATGATTGAATCATTATCTGCAAACGATTCCTCTGTATGTTGCGAGCCTCAACATCAGCGCAAGCAGGTGCTGCCCATATGGCTGTTAAGTGGAACCATAGGAGAGCATTCACATCACCAGCAGCTATGTTAGCGCGTCCTGCCAACTGTGCATTAGTCAGCAATTGGGCAAGAATGATTCTTGCTTCCCACACACACATTTGTCTCTCAGTCAACATTACATTAGTAAGCAATGTATCACCCATCGCAGCTGGGATAATCGCTAGAATGGGAGAATCCGTTGTTAGACATTCTTCACTGAAACATCTGCGTACAGCGACTAAACCAGGATTAGCGAATGACACTAACCAGGTATTGTTCCCAATAGGTAGTGTGTAAACCCGTGATGTCAGAGATTGAGCCAGTGGCTTCATTTTGCAATGCTCTATTACATTACTTGAACCAGTGATAAGACCAGCTATAAACTCATTTCCTTTATAGCTTGATACTGTTGGATACCAAGGACACATGCGTATAGGTGATTGCTCGCGCTGATACAAGTAGTTTTCAGACATGGGGACGAAGTTCATGCGATCAGTGTTTACGGCCACAGCAGCCATGGTTTCTTTTAAGATAATTTGGACGTTGGCGAAGGGGACTGGGACTTTGAAGACTCTCCAAAGCTTGTAAGTGTCAGCAGATCGAACAAGAGGGAGATAGAAGATGAAATGTATAGATTCACCCTCTGAGAAGACCTTGTATTTTGATGATTTAATAATGTCGATCATGTTAAAATCGCAGGGCAGATGGTAGTCGAATTTTAAGGTGGAATCTATTTCAGCACGTAAGTGATCAAAGTCTGACGTGAAAAGGACCTGTGCAGGGATTTGCTTATTCACCACCATGGTCATTACGTGCGAAGCCATCGACGAATTTCTGGTTGTGGATGTTACCAGTGCATTTATTTCAGTTGTCAGAGCAATCCATTGCAATTCTAAACTGTTACTAAAAGATAGGAACCGGCTAAGAGATAAACTTTTCTCCACAACGTCGATCTGCTTATATGACCAGTGGTTTAAGCTTTTTGCAATAACAGTGATTCTTTCTGTCTGCTCTTTGATAAATCATCCAGTGACGACATTGTTGCCGTGATTGTTGCGTTCAAGATCTTTGTAGCCTTGTTTCCCGCTTTCACCACAGAAATAGTGTTCTGGCAAGCAGCGTGACGAATTGCCTCGTACTCGTCTGTGGTTCCTATTCCAAACAGCCATTTGTACGCCTTCCCAACAAAAGGTATTAAGCCTTCGCTATCATTAATCTTGCACGATGAATCTTCTGTATAAAGAGGAAATCTTTTATGAGGGATAGAGTTGGTCTTGTCCAAGTAGTATGATGATAATATTTGATCCAGTGTTTCCTTGGACAGTTGCAACTTGACCGCGTTACCGTTAAGAGCTTTCTATAAATATTATTTCATTAAGACTGTACAGCTAAAACTTATATAATAAACCGTTTGTATTAAAACGTGTGTGCGAGTATCTTCGTTCTCCTCATCACTTACCATTAACTTTTTGCATATGAAGTTAGCATAAAAATCTTCTCTAAAAATCTAAAAATAAAAAAGGTAATGTTCTGGAACGTCAATAGATTCAGACTTACCCTCCTTCTGTTGAACGTCCTCAACTTCATCGAAAGCCCTTCACTAAGTCTCTTGTAGTTAATTGCTGAAACCCCGTGGCGTTGTAGCTGTTTGAAAGCCTCCTCAGTTACCTTTCCTTACAAATGGCAATTATCGACCCGGCAATGGCTCCTACTAGTGCAGCTTGAATGTCCGGTCGTGACTGATTCGCCATTATCCCTTAGATTATGAGTTTATCCCGGAGCGTGAAATTGACCCATGAAGCTGCAAACTGAGCATTAAGTGTGACCTCTCCAAAGTTAACAATTGGAGGGTTTGGGTAATTAGCTCTCCGCATGGTGTTAATTGCAGTTGCCTGGGCAGGAGTCAACTCCAGTATCAATTCCCAATTGAGTGCATGAGCAAACTGCTGGGCAATAGTTAAATATTGTCCCGATGGATTCTCGAGCTCCGTGAAGTCAATCCAGTATTCCCTCATTTGGGCTGTGGTGGTTGGTGTAGATATAGCTGCTTGACCAACCAGAACCAAGAACTTATGAAGAGCTCCTTGGAGAGCATTGGGTTGAGGCGGAGATGATTGAATCATTATCTGCAAACGATTCCTCTGTATGTTGCGAGCCTCAACATCAGCGCAAGCAGGTGCTGCCCATATGGCTGTTAAGTGGAACCATAGGAGAGCATTCACATCACCAGCAGCTATGTTAGCGCGTCCTGCCAACTGTGCATTAGTCAGCAATTGGGCAAGAATGATTCTTGCTTCCCACACACACATTTGTCTCTCAGTCAACATTACATTAGTAAGCAATGTATCACCCATCGCAGCTGGGATAATCGCTAGAATGGGAGAATCCGTTGTTAGACATTCTTCACTGAAACATCTGCGTACAGCGACTAAACCAGGATTAGCGAATGACACTAACCAGGTATTGTTCCCAATAGGTAGTGTGTAAACCCGTGATGTCAGAGATTGAGCCAGTGGCTTCATTTTGCAATGCTCTATTACATTACTTGAACCAGTGATAAGACCAGCTATAAACTCATTTCCTTTATAGCTTGATACTGTTGGATACCAAGGACACATGCGTATAGGTGATTGCTCGCGCTGATACAAGTAGTTTTCAGACATGGGGACGAAGTTCATGCGATAAGTGTTTACGGCCACAGCAGCCATGGTTTCTTTTAAGATAATTTGGACGTTGGCGAAGGGGACTGGGACTTTGAAGACTCTCCAAAGCTTGTAAGTGTCAGCAGATCGAACAAGAGGGAGATAGAAGATGAAATGTATAGATTCACCCTCTGAGAAGACCTTGTATTTTGATGATTTAATAATGTCGATCATGTTAAAATCGCAGGGCAGATGGTAGTCGAATTTTAAGGTGGAATCTATTTCAGCACGTAAGTGATCAAAGTCTGACGTGAAAAGGACCTGTGCAGGGATTTGCTTATTCACCACCATGGTCATTACGTGCGAAGCCATCGACGAATTTCTGGTTGTGGATGTTACCAGTGCATTTATTTCAGTTGTCAGAGCAATCCATTGCAATTCTAAACTGTTACTAAAAGATAGGAACCGGCTAAGAGATAAACTTTTCTCCACAACGTCGATCTGCTTATATGACCAGTGGTTTAAGCTTTTTGCAATAACAGTGATTCTTTCTGTCTGCTCTTTGATAAATCATCCAGTGACGACATTGTTGCCGTGATTGTTGCGTTCAAGATCTTTGTAGCCTTGTTTCCCGCTTTCACCACAGAAATAGTGTTCTGGCAAGCAGCGTGACGAATTGCCTCGTACTCGTCTGTGGTTCCTATTCCAAACAGCCATTTGTACGCCTTCCCAACAAAAGGTATTAAGCCTTCGCTATCATTAATCTTGCACGATGAATCTTCTGTATAAAGAGGAAATCTTTTATGAGGGATAGAGTTGGTCTTGTCCAAGTAGTATGATGATAATATTTGATCCAGTGTTTCCTTGGACAGTTGCAACTTGACCGCGTTACCGTTAAGAGCTTTCTATAAATATTATTTCATTAAGACTGTACAGCTAAAACTTATATAATAAACCGTTTGTATTAAAACGTGTGTGCGAGTATCTTCGTTCTCCTCATCACTTACCATTAACTTTTTGCATATGAAGTTAGCATAAAAATCTTCTCTAAAAATCTAAAATAAAAAAGGTAATGTTCTGGAACGTCAATAGATTCAGACTTACCCTCCTTCTGTTGAACGTCCTCAACTTCATCGAAAGCCCTTCACTAAGTCTCTTGTAGTTAATTGCTGAAACCCCGTGGCGTTGTAGCTGTTTGAAAGCCTCCTCAGTTACCTTTCCTTACAAATGGCAATTATCGACCCGGCAATGGCTCCTACTAGTGCAGCTTGAATGTCCGGTCGTGACTGATTCGCCATTATCCCTTAGATTATGAGTTTATCCCGGAGCGTGAAATTGACCCATGAAGCTGCAAACTGAGCATTAAGTGTGACCTCTCCAAAGTTAACAATTGGAGGGTTTGGGTAATTAGCTCTCCGCATGGTGTTAATTGCAGTTGCCTGGGCAGGAGTCAACTCCAGTATCAATTCCCAATTGAGTGCATGAGCAAACTGCTGGGCAATAGTTAAATATTGTCCCGATGGATTCTCGAGCTCCGTGAAGTCAATCCAGTATTCCCTCATTTGGGCTGTGGTGGTTGGTGTAGATATAGCTGCTTGACCAACCAGAACCAAGAACTTATGAAGAGCTCCTTGGAGAGCATTGGGTTGAGGCGGAGATGATTGAATCATTATCTGCAAACGATTCCTCTGTATGTTGCGAGCCTCAACATCAGCGCAAGCAGGTGCTGCCCATATGGCTGTTAAGTGGAACCATAGGAGAGCATTCACATCACCAGCAGCTATGTTAGCGCGTCCTGCCAACTGTGCATTAGTCAGCAATTGGGCAAGAATGATTCTTGCTTCCCACACACACATTTGTCTCTCAGTCAACATTACATTAGTAAGCAATGTATCACCCATCGCAGCTGGGATAATCGCTAGAATGGGAGAATCCGTTGTTAGACATTCTTCACTGAAACATCTGCGTACAGCGACTAAACCAGGATTAGCGAATGACACTAACCAGGTATTGTTCCCAATAGGTAGTGTGTAAACCCGTGATGTCAGAGATTGAGCCAGTGGCTTCATTTTGCAATGCTCTATTACATTACTTGAACCAGTGATAAGACCAGCTATAAACTCATTTCCTTTATAGCTTGATACTGTTGGATACCAAGGACACATGCGTATAGGTGATTGCTCGCGCTGATACAAGTAGTTTTCAGACATGGGGACGAAGTTCATGCGATAAGTGTTTACGGCCACAGCAGCCATGGTTTCTTTTAAGATAATTTGGACGTTGGCGAAGGGGACTGGGACTTTGAAGACTCTCCAAAGCTTGTAAGTGTCAGCAGATCGAACAAGAGGGAGATAGAAGATGAAATGTATAGATTCACCCTCTGAGAAGACCTTGTATTTTGATGATTTAATAATGTCGATCATGTTAAAATCGCAGGGCAGATGGTAGTCGAATTTTAAGGTGGAATCTATTTCAGCACGTAAGTGATCAAAGTCTGACGTGAAAAGGACCTGTGCAGGGATTTGCTTATTCACCACCATGGTCATTACGTGCGAAGCCATCGACGAATTTCTGGTTGTGGATGTTACCAGTGCATTTATTTCAGTTGTCAGAGCAATCCATTGCAATTCTAAACTGTTACTAAAAGATAGGAACCGGCTAAGAGATAAACTTTTCTCCACAACGTCGATCTGCTTATATGACCAGTGGTTTAAGCTTTTTGCAATAACAGTGATTCTTTCTGTCTGCTCTTTGATAAATCATCCAGTGACGACATTGTTGCCGTGATTGTTGCGTTCAAGATCTTTGTAGCCTTGTTTCCCGCTTTCACCACAGAAATAGTGTTCTGGCAAGCAGCGTGACGAATTGCCTCGTACTCGTCTGTGGTTCCTATTCCAAACAGCCATTTGTACGCCTTCCCAACAAAAGGTATTAAGCCTTCGCTATCATTAATCTTGCACGATGAATCTTCTGTATAAAGAGGAAATCTTTTATGAGGGATAGAGTTGGTCTTGTCCAAGTAGTATGATGATAATATTTGATCCAGTGTTTCCTTGGACAGTTGCAACTTGACCGCGTTACCGTTAAGAGCTTTCTATAAATATTATTTCATTAAGACTGTACAGCTAAAACTTATATAATAAACCGTTTGTATTAAAACGTGTGTGCGAGTATCTTCGTTCTCCTCATCACTTACCATTAACTTTTTGCATATGAAGTTAGCATAAAAATCTTCTCTAAAAATCTAAAAATAAAAAAGGTAATGTTCTGGAACGTCAATAGATTCAGACTTACCCTCCTTCTGTTGAACGTCCTCAACTTCATCGAAAGCCCTTCACTAAGTCTCTTGTAGTTAATTGCTGAAACCCCGTGGCGTTGTAGCTGTTTGAAAGCCTCCTCAGTTACCTTTCCTTACAAATGGCAATTATCGACCCGGCAATGGCTCCTACTAGTGCAGCTTGAATGTCCGGTCGTGACTGATTCGCCATTATCCCTTAGATTATGAGTTTATCCCGGAGCGTGAAATTGACCCATGAAGCTGCAAACTGAGCATTAAGTGTGACCTCTCCAAAGTTAACAATTGGAGGGTTTGGGTAATTAGCTCTCCGCATGGTGTTAATTGCAGTTGCCTGGGCAGGAGTCAACTCCAGTATCAATTCCCAATTGAGTGCATGAGCAAACTGCTTTATTTATTTATTTATTTATTTATTCACGGGACAAACCCAATTACAAAAGAGGAAAATCAGCTTTACAGTTAACAGAGATAAAGTGTGATATAGTGTACAGATTACAGAGGTACAGGTTAAGTATGGTCATACAGAGACTCAGAGCAGAGATGGCGGAAGAGAGCAGTCTTGATAGATGAGAGAGGCGAGGACATGATGTCGATGAAGGGAGGGGACGTGGAGAAGACATTCACTTGGCGAGGGATGCGGCACATTCAACAACTGCTGGGCAATAGTTAAATATTGTCCCGATGGATTCTCGAGCTCCGTGAAGTCAATCCAGTATTCCCTCATTTGGGCTGTGGTGGTTGGTGTAGATATAGCTGCTTGACCAACCAGAATAAAGAACTTACGAAGAGCTCCTTGGAGAGCATTGGGTTGAGGCGGAGATGATTGAATCAGTATCTGCAAACGATTCCTCTGTATGTTGCGAGCCTCAACATCAGCGCAAGCAGGTGCTGCCCATATGGCTGTTAAGTGGAACCATAGGAGAGCATTCACATCACCAGCAGCTATGTTAGCGCGTCCTGCCAACTGTGCATTAGTCAACAATTGGGCAAGAATGATTCTTGCTTCCCACACACACATTAAATGTCATGTGCCACACGGGTTCTCCAAAATCTAATTTTTGTGAAATTGTGGAGTTGCGCGTTAGAGCGTTCAAAATGGCAGGTTGCGCGCAATAAAACAAATCGATGTGGGTAAGAATTTCTCATAAAATTTTACGTAGAATCCGAATCTGTAATAAAAAAGGGGAAGTTCCATTTGAAAAAATGAAGTTAGTGTCAATTGCGCGCAACTTTTTTGCGCAAAAGTATTTTTCCTGAGATCTTCACAAAAAATCATGAAGAACTGCGTTGGTCGGAATTTTTTACGCTGTATTTTGCGAAAATGAAGGGGGGTGTAACCTTTTCGTGAAACACCCTGTATAGGTCCGAAATGAAATGAAAATGGAATTTTGGGTATCAAAGGAAAACCGCAAAATATGAATGAGAAAAAGTCCCATGAGGAAAAGCAGACCCAAAAAAACCTTGAACTCTGGCACAAGAACTAGTTTCCAGGCCATAATTCTCGCTTTATCGGGAGTAGTGTTGAGGAGTAGAACGACAGAATATTTGTTGGTTTCTTCAACAATTTCTGCCATCCATTCCGGACTTAAAATCATTAGAAACCAATCAATCGGTTTGTCTGTCGATGGAATTTTTTTTAGGCCTGGGTTTGCTGTAAACTGTATTGACGGTTTGGAATGGGGAGGCGTTTGAATGCCACTTGGGCGTATCCTGACAAATCACAATTGGTGACAATCGAACTAAATCTACCTGAATATCTGGCGTCTGGTCGTTGATTGTTTGGGCAACTGGTCGAAGGTTGTTGTCGAGCTGTCTGATTCTTCAAAAGGTGGATTTGTAACAGGCATATCTTCATCGAATTTATTCCGGGCTTCTTGCGCCTCTTCACTCAGCATCCCTTGAAATAGAGTTGGAAATATTCTGATGGAATAACCAGCTCGTATTTCTACCCAATGATTCAAATATAATTTAAAGTTATTAATAATGAATAACTAATAATGGTTAATTATTAACCAAATATATAATATACATTCATTATATAATATTACATATATTATATGATATATATATAAGTTATGTTCGGGGTTCCACCAAAACAGTTTTTAAAAAACACTTTCGATTTATTGACACGGAACTTCAAGCGAAATAACGGAACACCGGGCGTTAAGGACGAGCAGCAAGACGAGACTGACTCGCGGCGGGCAGTGCAGTTCCCTATATAGGTTCCTGCTGCTGAATAAGGGTTTCTTAGGGAAGTCAGCATTTATGGTGACGTAACACCTCCCTCCCCAAGAGAAAAACTGCAGTGATAGAGTCACGAAGTTTTTGAAGTTAAGTTTAAAATTGAAATTTTTGAAGTTTAAGAAAATTGAAAATTGGAGTTTGAAGTTAAGTTTTGAGTTTAAAATTGAGGTTAAGTTTTGAATTTAAGTTTTGATTTTTAAATGGCTATGTTCCGTTATTTTTCTTTTTGATTACAATGATTGAAAAAAATTTTTACAATTCAATGATTACAATAGTAGAACAGAATACAAAACAATAATACAGAATACAAAGTACAAAACATTTACAAAAACGTACAAACGTACTGAATACAAACGTACAAAAACAATGTACAAAACAATTGTTCAAAAAGTACAAAATAATCACAAAACAAGAATAAAGTACAAAATGTACAAAACAATTTTAATTAAATAAGCAAACGGTAGGTATGTAAACAATAAACATAACAAAACATAAACCATCAACGGCATGGCGGGCATGATGTTGTCGCACTGTGCTTCATTGGGTTATGTGGATTTTTCTTGTACGGAGGTAATTAGTGATAGTGTAGCTAAATATGGAAATGAGAAATAAGTAGAGGAGGATAGTCCAAAGACTTGGCATGATTGTCGGATACCAGGAGAAATTTTCCAATGGATAGTCTTCCAGTGGGTTGAGGTTAAGTTGAAATTGGTTAAAATTTTGTAAATCGAGGTCATCTATGTGAACTGACATTTTGGTGAAATTCAGGGAGTCAAGTTTTGGAGGGGGTAGACTGAGCAAGGTAGGGCTTCCAGTACTAAATAATTTAGTGGAGAGGATTTTGTTATGGTAATAAACGGTGTCTAATACAGGGTTAATCAAATAAATTCCGCGTAAGCTGACTGTTTCCATTTTATCAGGGCTTTTGATTTGAATCTGGTCTTCATTAGGGAATACTGCTAATAATTGGTTTGTCTCTGGTACTATGGAGATGTAATTTGTTTCTATATCGAGTTTAGTGAACTGACAACTTTTAGTGGAACCGTTAAATAGGATATTTCGTTCACATTGTGCTTTAGCTGGTGATGACATTTCAATATTGCAATAGAATATTTCATTTAGTACACAACGAGTTGTAAGTGGAAGTACTTCATTGCCAGTATCGTAGTTTTTTAATAGATACCTAAATTGTGGTATAACCGTTGTATAACTACTATTATTGACATACCATGGAGTAGAATACAAGTAATACAGGTGGTAATTAGTGTTTTTATATACTGGTAATGTGAGGAAATAAATTATTCTATTACTTCTTATGTTACATTGTACCTTAATTAACGACTCGTAAGTTAGGAGGTCAGTCACATTTATTGATAGTTTTTGAAATTCCATTTCTAAGATATGGGTACTCATGATACTGGGGTGCAATATTCCTTGTTTACAGAAAGTTATTGATGTTTCTATTTCGGATAACAAATTTAGAATTAGGTTCATAGAAGACTGGAGATGGTAAACGATATCCTTGTACATCATGGTTTGTGTATCGATTGAGTTTAATACTGAGTTAATTTCTGAGAACTTATTTTTGATTTGTTCATTATTAAATTGGACTACCTGAAGGGTTTTATTGTAGTTGGCGATCAGTTGATCTACCACTGAATATTGTCGGGAATATTTCGCGTTTAAATTCTTGGTTCGTTTATCTAAATCATCGACGATTTGATCAAATCTATCTTTATCGTCGTTATCAAGGTTACCAGTTATTGCTTTTATTACTGTTCCGAGACCATTAATTAAACCTCTTCTCTGTCGAGAGTTCCCATGGGATTTTATGTTGGATATTTTCTGGTGTACTAGGAGTTGGACGTGTCTGAAAAAGGAATAGTATTCGTCTAGTTTATCTTGAATTTTCCGAGATTTTTGGCCGTGGTAAACGAGGGATGAGAAATTGGCATTTAGATTATCGACTGCGGAGTAAATTCCAGAAAGTTCATAGTAATGAGTCAGTACGTGTTCAGTGTCTTCTAGTTTCGCAGGTCCCAAGTCAATAGGAATAATGCCTCCACTTCTATCAAGATTCTTGATTTCAGCGCCGATTGCGATTGGTGGGAGAACGAGAAGAAACCTGTAATCGCAACAAAGGAGTTATTTCCTAGGTCCTTTCCAAGGTCCGCGGAAGGTTTTGTCGGGTGTTGAATTTTCAGGTGGTTCTATATCTGAATCAGTTAAGCTATCTGAATTTGAAGTTGTCTCTGCTGCTAATTTCCTAGGTCGTTTTATGTTGGAGACGTGGATCTTTTTCTTTGTATTGTGATGTCTAGGAACTATCTCTGCCGTTTTCTTTTCGGGATCTACAGACTTTAGGGTTTCTTTATTATATTTGTTTTTGGTTTTACTCATTAATTGTTTGTTCTTTACGTAAACGGTTTGAGGGAGATTTGGAATTTCTTCTCTATTTTTATTGACTTTTTCTATGACTCCTTCTTTTGTTTGATTACTACGATTGTGAATTTCAGAATATAACGCGGCTATACGTTCTTTATGTTTCGATGTGTAATCATTTAGCAGAACTTGTTCTAAGTCAGCTTCAAGGGGATTCCCCTGTTCGATATGACCGTTCACTACTTCGAAGGGAGTTAAGCTAGTTACAGAATGAATTGAATTGTTATAAGCTATGAGTGCGTATTTTACTTTAGTGACCATCGAGTCGCAAGAAAATTCGGTTCTGTTGTTGATAAGTCTGATATGTTCTATTAGGGTGGAGTGGAATCGTTCAATTATACCGTTACTGTTTGGATTTTGGCTGCAGATAAAATGGGTTTCTATTTTATGAAGGTTCAAGAGTTCCTTTACCAGAGATGAATCAAACTCAGCCCCATTGTCGGAGACAATCATTTTCGGAATTCCGTGATGGGTGAAGAAGGTTAAGAGGTTTTTGACTGCTTCTAAGCTTGAATTGGAGGTCAAGTAATAGGCCTGGGCGTATTTTGAAAAGGCGTCGACTATAGTGAGGAATTTACTGCCGTCCAATGTGAATTTATCCAAATGTACGATCTCAAATGGTCTGGTTGGCGTGGGGGTTATGTTGAATTTAGGTTTAATGGGAGCTCTGTCATATTTAGTGCTGAGGCATGTTTCACATCTATTAATGAAGTTTTGGATTGATATCTTTTGATTAGGCCAGAAGTAGGTTCTTTTGAGTTTTGCATATGTTTCAGCTATTCCTCTGTGATTCGTTTTACCTAAATGATAACTGGATATGAGGTGTTCGACTTCGTCTTCGTTGGTTATGTCCTGAACTAATTGATTGAATTTAGTCATTTTGATTGCAGATTCTTTGAATACGTCCATCATTACTTTTGCGAATCGTTGATATGTTTCGCATTTGTCGTCGTTATAAAAATATATCGAGTATTCAATATTAGGACGAACGTACTCTTTCACGAAATTAATTACGTCGTGTTCAAAGTTAGGTTTTGATAATTCCACGGTTAATCTTGTTTTAGTTCCAAACAATTTTACGACTTTTGTCGGTTTAGGCTTTCCTGATGTTGTTTTGATCAGTATTTGATTAAGTCCATGATTCACAACTCCTTCTTTGATCGGGATAGTTAAAATCGTGCTTCCTTCTGCGTTTGAATGTACAGTGCTCATAGAATCAGAATTACGGTCAGTGGGGTTAACTTCCAAAGATTGATTTGTTGTGTCTAGTTGTTCTATTAATCTATTAATTTCCAAGGGATCGAGAAGTTCTAGGTAGTCCTTGTCGATTATTGTGCCTATGATTTTGTCTATCTCATCTGATGGAGG
Source organism: Apolygus lucorum (assembly GCA_009739505.2). Lineage (NCBI taxonomy): Eukaryota > Metazoa > Arthropoda > Insecta > Hemiptera > Miridae > Apolygus > Apolygus lucorum. The sequence goes on from CM019182.2 coordinate 61,564,296, forward strand.
ATCAAAACTTGTTGATGGAATGGGGTCGTTAGTATCATTATTATTTAATTCAATTCTAGACAGTGCGTCGGCTACGTGATTAGCCGATCCTGGTTTATATTTTATGACGAAATCGTAATCACTTAGTTTTAATCTCCAGCGGAATAATTTTGATGAACAGTCCTTAAGGCTGAAGATCCATTGCAATGGACGATGGTCTGTATACAAGGTAAACTTTCTCCCGTAGAGGTAAGGTCGGAAGTTCTTTAGAGCAAAGAGGATAGCCAAAAGTTCTTTTTCTATGGTGGAGAGTTTTCTTTCTGAATCATTTAAAGTACGACTAGCAAAGGCAATTGGGAGGTCTGAACCACTATGAAACTGACTTAGTACGGCGCCGAGTGCAAAGTCGCTGGCGTCGCAGGTGACGTTAAATTCTTTTTCAAAGTCTGGGTATTGTAAAATGGGATCATTGGTTAGCAAAGTCTTGCAATGTTCAAAACATTCTTGGTAAAGAGGGTCGTTATACGTTACTGTTTTATTTTTCTTAAGACAAGTTGTTAAAGGTTTAGTTAATTTTGCGAAGTTATTGATGAATTTCCTGTAGTAGCCGAGTAAACCTAAAAATTGTTTAATTTCTTTCTTTGTTTTTGGGAGCGGAAAATTTGAGATGGCATCAATTTTGAGCGGATTCGGTTTTACGCCTTCCGGTGTTATGACGTGTCCTAAGAAGCTAATTTCCTTTCTCAGGAACTCCGTTTTATCCAATTGAACTTTAAGGTTTGATTCCCTGAGTCTCTTGAATACTTGCCTAAGTCGATCGCAGTGTTCTTGCAGACTAACGCTGTAAATTAAAATGTCATCGAGATAAACAAGGCAGATCTCATTTTGTAGACCTCGGAGAACGGAATTCATTAGTCTTTGGAAGGTAGGGGGAGCATTCTTCAAACCAAAAGGCATCCTCAGGAACTCATAGTGTTCGTTCTCTGTGGAAAAAGCCGTTTTTGGAATTGAGGCTTCGTCTAGCTCGCATTGGTAAAACCCTGACCTTAGATCCAAGCTGGTAAAGTATTGACATCGGCCTAGTTTATCAAGTAAATCCGTGATGTTAGGTAACGGAAATTTATCGGAAATGGTTTTCTCGTTTAGCTTACGATAGTCAATGACAAGGCGGTATTTTTGCTTTCCCGAAGCATCTAGTTTTTTAGGAACTACCCATAGAGGGGCGTTGTACGGTGAGTTGGAGGGTCGGATAATGTTTTGTTCTAGCATTTCTCCCATTTGACGTTTTACTTCGTCCTTGTAAATGCTCGGGTACCTATATGGCTTCACGTAAACTGGTAGTTCGTCCGTAGTCCGTATGTGATGTTTTACGTCGTTAGTAAATGTCAGTGGTTGGTCGTCGGTCTGGAAAATGTCCGAGAATTCTTTCACTAAATTTTGAATAACCTGTCTCTCTTCATTGTTCATATGGTCTAGACGGAGTTTCTGTAAGTCAAGTTTCGTTTGATTGGTTGATTTCTGAGATCTGGGTAAAGGTCCTGTGCTGTCGGATTCTATGAAAAGGTTGTCTAAAATGGGTTCTGCAAGTATCGGGTTTTGTTGTTTGAAACTACGATTTTCTTCTGTCGGATTCATTACGTGGACATGAGCGTAAAAGTTTTTAACCAGTGCTAAGCATTGAGGAATTTCGATTTTGTTGAACTCTGTTCGGGGAATGATTGCTTCGCCATTTTCGATGTTTTTGATTTTAATTTTCACTTGTTGGATAGTTCTGGCTTCAATTAGATAGGACTCCCTAGGGGTTGATGAACTAGAATCTGAATCAACAAATAATAATTTCAGTGCTAAATGGGGTGTTTTTAAGATGTTTTTGTCGAAATCTACAGTGGCTTTAATAAATTTTAGATTGTCCATGCCTAACAGCATATCGAATCTATTGTGGAATTTAAATAGGCTGAACGGAAGGTTCAGTCCACGGGCTTTAAACAAATTCCCGCATGGCACTAAGGATTTTTCGTAAATTCTCGAAGTACCATGGGCGGTTCTGACGAGTCCTGAATCTGGTTCTATTTTCATTGGGAAGTAATTGTATGCAGTTTCGGGATTTATAAAACTTCTTGTGCTGCCGGTATCTATCAGAATTTTGAGGTTTAGGTCGGGCATAATTATATAAGGAAGAGATTGTTGGTTATTTGGAAAGTTCAACAATTCGATGACGGGAGGCTCGTCACCCCTAAAAAATGATGATCTTGTTCAATGGCTGTGTTTTCAAATTGTTGATTTAACTGCTCTATCTGTTGGTCATACGGGTCATATTGTTCGGAATAGCCTTGTTGGGTTTCGTCTCCGTAGTTAGGGTCAAAATATTGGGCATTTTCATTTTCTAGTTCTGTATACTGATTTTCCGGTTCCATTAGATGGAAATTAGTGTTTCTCGTTGAAGTTGACATAGGTATGGGCTTTTGGTCATTTTCTGTTTTAATTTTTGGGGGCCAGTTCGGTCTCGTATTTTGGTTGGAATTTGGGTTTCGCGGATAGAAATTTTGATTATTTCTCTGGAAATTCTGGAAATTGGTTTGTGGGGGTCCTCTCGAGAAATTGGTGAAGTTGCTTTGTGGAGGTCCTCTTGGGAAATTTTGGAAATTCCTGGGAGCAAAGTTGGACTGATAATTTAGTTGTTGGGGATTCGGTATGAATGGCCTGGGTGTGAATCTGTTTGTAATCTGGGGTCTGCTAGCATTAGGAGCGGAAGTAGTCGGTCTTGTGGAGAACGGCGCGGTCGTTTTACTACCGGGTCTCAGATTAAAGTCGTTCGTGAGCATAGATAACGCGATGCCAAGGTTGGCGGGAGCCTTCGTTCTAAGAAGGCTACTCCACGGTTCTGCTATACCATGCACAAAAACTCGCAGGGCTAGGCCTTGCATATACTGCACAAGTAATCGACCACCATCTCCAGGAATCTTCATCTGAAGATAAGCGACCTGGGCATTTAACACGCTGCTTACACGATCGTGGAAGCTGAAACAATCTTCTTGCAAAGTTTGTTTCAACTTTGACAACTCTATGGTCAACGTGTACGTGTCCCTCTTATCGCTATAAGTTTGAACTAGAGCATTCCGCAAATCCAAATAAGTTTCTATTGATTGAATGTAAATTTTGTCGGCTATGCCGGGTCCCAATTTGGACGTAAAAGCTCCAAGTATCACGTCGTTTTGGAAATTATTGGGATTAGCGGAATCGTGGAACTTAGAGTAAATTTTATCGCATTGTTTGATATATTTAGCTAAAATTAGTGGTTCCCCGTTGAAGTTTGGTATTATTTCGCCGTACTCCCTCTTGTATTCTGGAGGTCCTCTTCTGGGTGCTACTGGGTTTGAGTTCGAGCCTGAAGGGCCTGGAGGAGGAGGAGGCGGTGCTGGGCCACCAGTACCAGCATTCGATGGTTCCACGTCCGAATCGTCTTCGAGGTCCGGATGGTCTGGGAATAGCGGTAATTCCGGGATCGGGTTAAGCGCCATGTGAATTAGTTGAGCGGCGTTGAGCGGGTTTCCGGGAGGTAAGGGGATGTCCGAGACGTTTACGTTTTGTCTATGCATTCTGCGTAGGTTATTCCAGTCCCAAAAACTGGAGCGTTTGCTAATTCCCGTTTGCTTAGGAATTGTTAATAAAAAATATTAGGCAATTGCCTATAAATTTAAATCAAATAATTAGATTTCTTCGTAGATAATTTCTTAAATTCTTCTTTGTTTCTTTTATTTCTTCTTTAAAAATTTCAATTTTATTTTAATTCTTTATTTTTCAATTTATTTTTCAATTTCTTAATTTTAAGATCGCCGGTGAGGGGCAGAACAGTTTTGTTTTACCGCAACAAGGTACCCGGTCGATGTTTATGCTAGGATCGCCGGTGAGGGGCAGAACAGTTACGTTTTACCACAACAAGGTACCCGGTCGATGTTTAAATTCTAGGATCGCCGGTGAGGAGTTTGAACGATGTTCTTTCGCACTTTACTCCTAGCCGTGCCCGGTCGATGTTTAAATTCTAGGATCGCCGGTGAAGAGTCAGAACGATGTTCCTTCGCACTTTACTCTTAGCCGTGCCCGGTCGATGTTTAAATTCTAACTGGAGAGAGGTGTCTAATTTTGTTGTACTTACAAAACCAGCAACATCTCCAGGAGTCTGCTTGCTGCTGCGATGATGTTGACGATGAACGTAATCCTTACGCGGGGTGCACTTGATCACTTCCGATATTCGTTCGAAAAAATCAAGTTAGGTTCCACTTCAACAGTTAAAACTGAAATTCCCGTTCTGAAAAGTCCGAGAATCAGTATGTCCTACCGAGATTGCGCCAGTTATGTTCGGGGTTCCACCAAAACAGTTTTTAAAAAACACTTTCGATTTATTGACACGGAACTTCAAGCGAAATAACGGAACACCGGGCGTTAAGGACGAGCAGCAAGACGAGACTGACTCGCGGCGGGCAGTGCAGTTCCCTATATAGGTTCCTGCTGCTGAATAAGGGTTTCTTAGGGAAGTCAGCATTTATGGTGACGTAACATATATGCTTTACAAAATATCTGTTATGGAAACTATAAGCAAATAGATGTATATACATTAGATAGTCAGTAGTGTGTAAAGACTGGTTTACTTAAATTCATAGAGAGCATTTTTGAGATGCGGATACCCAGAAGAGTCTACTACAATCTGTGATGGAGCTGTTGGCTTGCTAGATTGGGATGCAGTTTCTGCAGCCGAAGTCACTAACCCTAGTTCCACATCAGCAGAATTGCCGATAGCTATATCATCTGCTTGATTTTTCTGTCTTGACATTCCAAATCTCTTTGTTGTCAAATATCCATACAGCACATGTTTGACAAATGATGACCAAAATCCCATTATGAGGAGTCCTGATAGTCCAAACCTCCTGAACATCATCCAACTGTTAAGGCAGCAGGACATTATGCCCCAAAACAGGTCCCATAACAAAGCGAATCCTAACACTGCACCAAGATGTTTTATGAAGAAATCCCAAATGCCATATCTTTTGGATATCACCATATCAGAGATTGACTCGGTTAAATCCTGTGCATTCAGCCCTGCGTTGGTAGGTGGCATTAGTAACAGCAGGTCTGACCAAGTTGCAATGGATTTCAATAACTTTGAAAGGTTCTAACCTCGGATATGATTTTGCTTCATAGTGAGTATTTGATTTAAAATAAAACGATTGTCTCGTTTCTGGCTGTGAGAGCCCTAACAAATAACCTAAATTTTTACGATGTTCAGACGTTGTGGGGGGTAAATCAATATCAACCGGCATTTTCATTTCAATTCTAGAAGTTGTATCGTTTACACGAATGTAATACAAATCTTTATCACTAGTAAGCTCAGCAAGATCCGTATAATGGGGTAGTTGCATGGGTCGGAATTTCGTGTTTTTGACTTCAGATTCGAATTTAGCGCACTTAAAAACGTATATGGACCAGTTTTCAGTTCGAAATTCCATTTAGTTTAGCCGTATTTCAATAAAGAAGTACCGTCCTTTTTGGTGTTGGCGGGCCACACCTCTTACGTCATCCCTAAACGAGAATCTCACCATAGAGTGCGTTGAGATCTCTGCAATCGAGGACAATTCGAGTCAGAAACATTGAAATGTACTTGCAAAATGATGGTGATGATTAAAAAAACGTTGAAATATATTTTTCAGGTTTTTTATGTTTGAATTAATCGTTTAAATTGAAAATTTTGAAGCATAATTTTGGCTGTTTTGCCGATGCCCGGGGGGCACATCGGCGCGGGGTACTTCGATTAACCCCGTTGCTTTTATGGTCATAGTTATCACGTTATCAGTTTATCGGGTGGCCCTTTCTCGTAGTGCGGTCCGAGTTGTTACAGTTGTTAGTTGTTATAGTTTACACCAGTATTTACCATAATTTATTAGTTGATTGGTTTGGAAAAGATAATGTTCATTGTAAAGTTTCAAGAAGCTTTTAATAAACGCTTGCATACGAGTCTGCAACACATGTCTACCTACCCAATCTGCTTTCGAATGTTGTTGATAGTTATTTTAACTCAGGGGTAGGTATATCTTATTTTCTTCCGTCAGTACAACGGTTTTGGCAGTATATTATTTATGCGTAGGGGCTTTCCAACGAATGGTGAACGATTTTTTCTACGAACGCGAATGATGAAGATAAAGTTCGATAGGAACAACTTGGCTGTAAGTAGAAATCATCAGAAAAGCAACCGTAACTTTTTTTTTCGTTTATGTGCCAAAGTATTGACATAAAATGTCAATATGCCAAAAAGGAGAGCCATCGACTAGAGTTTCGAGGTAGCTTCCCTGGAAAATATTCCGTACATAAATATTGGCATGTTATACGATTTTTACGTCAATAACAACAAGTTCGTCAGCGCCGAAATAAAAGGAGCCAATAATGTGAGGTAAGTTGACACTTTTATAGTAAAAGGTCAGTTGTAATTGTGATTTCTTGTGTGTAGTACTTCTTCATCCAAATGGTTGCTCATTTATTGGAAGTTTCATTGTAGTGTCATTATCCTGTACAACGTGGTACCAATGAGTGTTTGTAAATTGTTAAATAAAACGATGTTGGTTATGTCCAACTTAGAAGAATCAAGCAAATTTTCGAGGTTGTGGCTCGAGTTACTCGAGTCGAGTAACACCAGAACACCGCATTTCTTCACAACCATATGAGGTTTAAGTTACAGTGGAGGGAATGCCAGTGGGAAACAAAATCTTTGATGCAACATGTTTCGATTGCACAGCTAGCAAAATTCAGTATGAAAGCATTTTAAGTGTGAGTGATTCTCCAATTTTATTGCCACAAACGAACGTAAACAAACCCAACAGAGGGTTGCTATCAAAGGACCCCCCGGGCAAAGGAAGGGGTCTCTTGGCCGGTACTCTGTGCCCCCTTCACACCCGTGACGTAGCCCCCACCCCACAGTGTCCAAGCCGTGTGTAGGTTTTCCCGCCTGAATCCGAAATCCCGTTTTTCGAAAAAATCTCTAAATTTTTTGGAAGCGTTTCCGGGAGTTTTATTTGCAGATTCGTACTTCAATAGAGATTCTCTACACAGAAAAAATACAAAAAATATCATGCAACTACCCCATTCGATTTAATAAAACCTATGAATATATTTTCAATTTTTTCGATCGAGTAATTCCCACTACCTATATACAGTGTTTGCCGATCGTCATCCCTTCCTATAAACATCACTTGTATAGGTTCAGAAATATTTGCAACACAATTTCTACCATAAAATCCCAAAAGACCGAGGGAATAATCCTTATGCTCATCCAAATGAATAGGATGCTCTAGCCGCAAGCTCAGCTTTGGGCCTGTACCAGAAATCTTGAAGAGTGACATTTTTGTTTTATGTTCTGTCTTCTTATATGATAGGCTGAGAAAAAATTACCAATACCGAGCAAAATGAAGGGGGAAAAGATCTCCAACCCTACCCAACACAGTCATAAGCTGCTTCAAATATTACTCCCCCTTCATTATTTCTTCTGAAACCTAGGTAAACGCTTTGGTTCAGTTCGTGAAGGGTTTCGTTATCAACGTAGGAAAGACTATGTGGTAAATAACAGCGGAATCCTTCACTAAATATCATAAGCCTCTCACCAAAAGTTGTATTAACCTTTTCAACCTTGGTAACGCTGTAGAATTTATCAACTTCTAGTTCAGAAAATTGTTTCAGATCGGTCTTTCCGAGGCTGTTGATTCTGTGGAGAGGTAAAGACATTTTTCCTTACGGTGTTTTTTTTTTTTTTTTTTTTTTTTTTTGGTCGATATCGCCAGCTATCTCCTTCTTATTATATCATTCATTTTAGGACATTGTGATGACCCCAAGGTAAAGTACTAATTTTATTTTCCTCAATAAAACGTTTGGTATCGTTCGAATTGAGAGCTAATTTATTCTGAGCGATTGAATATAACGTATGTTTATAACTTCGGATCAAATTTTGTTTACGATATTGTTCTTTCCCCTCAAAGAGACACGATTTCAGATCATCCATTTTTATAGTTTGTTTTACAATATTCTTTTTTATTCCTTTACATTTTACGTGATTGAACTGTTCATCATATTTTTTAACGTACGAATAACTATATAATTTGGACCGCAAACCACAAAATTCGGAGAGAGGAGCACCGTTCAGTTCATCTTTAAATTTCCCTATCACTTTTTTATTCTCTGAACTGTAACAGGGATGCCTTTTATCATAGTCACTCGTGTCAAATTCATCCAAGTTTTCCTCAATTATTTTATGGGGATCTCTCGTTGTTTCTACGAAATACGAATCTGTGTCCATGTAACAAAGGTTCAAATTAGGATCGTAGCGTTTTAGTTTATTGTAGAAAAAATCATACATCAGATTTTTAGATAAATCGAGAACCGAAAATCCTAAATATAGGGGTTGATTAAATTTAATTTTATTTCGGGTCATGTGGCACGCGAGGAAATTTTCTTCGAATATGGTGAATCTAGAAAACGTTGGCTTTTTCGCTAATTTGGTTGCTCCTTTTTCGTCGCATAGTCTAATATCCTGACGTTTACGCAAATTCATCATTGTACGTCCAAATACGGCATTATTCATCAGTTTATAGAAATCCTTTTCAAAATCGTTGAAGCAGTTAGCTCGTTTAGAGGTGTTAAAATCGATGTAGGGTTTCATAAACGGTTTTTGTTCAAATTTTATAACACGGTGAATGGCTGTAATTTCTAAACCTTGACTCATATACAATTTCAAATTCTCTATATGTACAACATAATGTTTTTTATCGTAGAGGGTCGTACACAATTTCTGGTTGTAGTGTTCAGGAGCTAATGGGAGGTCTCTGTGTACATCATGAAGTTCTTGGGGATAATGTAAATCAACTTCGAATATATAACCGTGTTGGTTGTTTTCCTGATACCCTCCAATTATATTTTTCCAAGATTCTATATCATGAAGCGTTGGAGGGATCCACTCGAACTTTCTGTACGGAAGTGAACGAGACAAAGCCCATCCGTATAAATTGTTCGCATCTATGTAAGTAAGATAATTATCCGGTTTTGTATTATCGTAATTTTTCAGGTATCGGTTATTGGCTTTCACGTATCTTTTCGTGCATTGGGAAATGCCTCCTCTAATACCTTTTTCTATCATTAAATACATATCATAGTCTGTAATTAGGTCGAGCTTTATTTTGGTTGATTTTAGCATTGCATCCCAAGCCAGTGATGGAGCCGTTGTATAATGTGCCGGGTCCAGTTTATAATTATTCAAACAAACGTGCCGAAAGTTCTCGAATACATCAGCTAGTAATAAAACATCCTGAATATTATATAAATCAGAATAAGTTCCTAAAGTTTTGACTTTAAGTTTATTCCATACGTGGAGGTAATGTTTAAAATCTTTAGCGTTTATATTTGATTCGTTTAACGAATCGTAGAAATCTTCAGGAGCAAGTGCCTTATCATGATCAAGCTTTTCAACTCTGTTCACAAATTCGTAAGGAAATATACCTTTTCCCCGCAGTATGGTAAACAGCTCATTTTCATCATTTTTCTCCCTATGAAAATATTTCCCACAAACTGAATTACCCCTGATAAATTCATTAAGATGCGTGAATTCTTCTGGTTTCAAATTCTGCGCTAGTTTCTCGAGAGAGCTCGGCATGAATCTGAAGGTATCTATGAAACTCAATTTCAAGTAACCCTTTCCCAACTTAACCATGTTTTTTGAGAAGGTAATATATTTTTCCTCCGAATTGGCTAACACAGTAGTTTTATATGTTTCATCGCCATATCTGAATAGTTCTTTTATGAAAAGATGCGAGTCGTAACCTGATAAATTGTGGCAGAAAACCGGTATATTTGTAGCTAACTGCCTGCGCCTATTACAATCTGGATGAGATGCGCCCAGGTACCGACCAGTCAAGTGACAGTGGTCCCGATCTTTTGTGGTTCCAAGTTCAATCGATTTATCACAAATATGACATATGTTTGATGCTTGAAAACACCTCTCCTCTTCATCAGTTAACTTCAATGGCTTCGAATTTTCATATATGTTCGCGATAAATTTCAATATGTTATGAAGTTTTTTAATGAGCTTGAGGGGTACATTTTTGAGTTCTGCTGAGGTTTTTGCTCTGTAACAAGAAGGGTTGTAAATTTTTCCATCCACCCTAGATACTAAATACGTTGTGAAACCGTAAGGAATATGTTTTTTGGTCTTCATTGTATAGGATTCTGTCTGGACATTTTAATTATTTTTCTGTTCATGCAATAAACATTCAAAATCGAGATAAATAGCGTATGGGTGTTCGAATTTGTTGATAAAATTTTGAAATTCTAATGTGCTACCCTTTGAAGGCATAATAGGTTTGACCGGGTGATGCTCACCACAGTATTCCGAATGATTAAAAAGCTGTTCTTCATCTCGGAAAGATGATAAACATCTTCGACATAAGAATATTTTTCCATTGTGCTTGCTTATTTGAGAACTAACCAAACGAGACAGATTTTTAATGTAAACGTAATGTCCATTATTTTCAGTTGCCAAGTAAAGCAAATCTATATTTTTGTTAGCACCTACCTGTTTTGATATTAATATAGGTTGGATTTCATTACCAGATACCTCGTAAACATTAATAGCCATACTAGGATACCCTGGGTAGCCCTGCTGGGTTTTTTTTTCAAATTTCGGAATATTATCGAAAGACATAGGATACTGAAGCCCTCTGAATATTTCATCATGCACTTGGTGTTTGTAGTGGTTAACATTCTGAGGGTTTTTCCTCTGTTCATTCACAGCGCAACATATAGAATAAGCAAAACATAAATTATCAGAAGTATTCTGAACGTTTACACAAGCCTTTTTATCTGAAATTCATTTCGGCAATTCTAAATATGAACTCGCGCTCAGCGGATTATACTTACTTAAACTTAGTATGAATCTCTTAGGTTGCTTTAAAGACCAACCTGATCCAGCAGCAGGTTGGTATTGGGTTTCACGATTTTTTAAATCCTCAAACTTGCTTGATATACACTCCTTCAAATCATTATTTTTCGAAATTATGTCTGCTTTTGTATGGAAATACATATCTGTGTACTGGGTTTCCCCATCTACTTTTTCACGAAAATAAGTACATTCTAAGCTCATCTGTATTTTAATAGAAGGGTTTAAAATACAATATTCCATCAGCTTATCTATTATCCTACTCTCTAACGACATCAAGAACGGCGAAATATCACCAGAACCTCGAATGTAATTCCATATAATTTTTTTAAAATTCGAGTTTTTTGTACATTCCTCTTCAGATGAAAACTCTTGATTATTTTCAGCAGACAATGTTTGCTGATGGACATTTTTTGCGTGTTTTTTAGATTTAACATGACGGGCCCAGTTGGATTTTGTAACCGAAATATGACAAAAATCACAAAAATTTTTATCCGAGCTCTGGGGTGGGGTAGATTTTGAAATTGCTGAGTTCTGGGAGCCTACATGTTTTGCAGATTTGATATGCCGAGCCCAATTTGATTTTGTCACCAGAATATTACAAGTAGAACAATGTTTTTTAGAGTTCACACTCATTAGAGAGGGACCATCAATGTGAGAATTAGGGGGTATGTCAGTGGAGTTTTGACTTACCTTATATTGATTAGTAATAGGGTCTTTAACTAATTTGATTACGATTCTATCATTATCTGATAGGATTTCTTTTGGCGGAGAGTGAGGTGTGGAAAGTTCCTCTTGAGAATCTGCATCAAATATCGATTTAGAAATACGTTTCAGAGATTCCTCTCTCGATTCATGGGAATTAATTTTTTCCTCAGGATTTGATTTAATAGTGGTACTGCCAGATAAATTTTTCATACAACCCCTAAATTGCTCAAAGGTTTTAGGTGGATTGTTAGAGATACATGGATTTTCGCCCAACAAACCAACAATTCGATTATTGTCTGGGTGAACTTTTCTTACAGGGGGTGTGAATAATAATAATGAGTTTAGTTCCTCAATAACTTCTGCTACAGCTTGGGGGTCAAACTCTCTAGATAAGGCTTCGTCAACAACATCAACAGGAGATGATGGTAATGGACTTAAAACGGAGGGCATTTCGTAATATTCCCGAACCGAGGGAGGAACCACCGACATGGCGGACTGATCACACCGCTGAGGTCGCGTCGGTTTTCGTTTAATATATTCAGAAATATCGGAATCTATCGGGATTACCTTACTATAGTCGGTCATCCTATCCGGTTCCGTGGGTACAAAAGCAGGAAGTTTTTCTTCACGTCGAGTAGGTATTGTAGCTTCTGCCCTTGGATCGTAATCAGAGTGTTTGTAATTAGGTATTTTTTTGTTTTTATTCGCAACATTGGTCGCGTGTTTTTGACTCGAAATATGGCGCGCGAACTGGCTTGCACTAAAATTTCCATTGCAAGCATCACAAAATGTAGTACGAGGGACATATTTTTTTTGGCCGTCCTGAGAAGGACGATTGATATTCAGGCCACTGGGACGAGGTGTATAATTTGACATAGCTGTGTATAGGTATGCTTTCCTATAGGAGCTGGAAATCGACGGTCGATCACGCACGAATGAATCGGGACGAATGGACTACCGCTTGATAAGAGAGAGGTACCTTACTGACCGTGAAACTCGACGGTCGCTGACACGTGGGCGGGGGGCGGTGAGGGGGGTGATGCTGAGTCAGGTTGAGACATCCGGCCGCGCTCCGCACCGCCACGGGCTTCCGTACATGTAGTACCTTTGTCGCTAGGGCCAGAAATCTCAGTGCTATGTAGTACATTTGCTGGCAGGGCTAGAACTCTCAAAATCCTAACTACTCAAAGACACGTACTAAGAAGGTGTTGAAAACGTGTACTGAAACCTATACTGAAAAAAATGCAATACAACCTGTAGTAAAGCAGGTACTAAAGGAGGTATTACTAAAACGACAATACAAATTATTAAAATACCAGCCCAGGTCTTACAAGGGGGTAGGTACCATGTATACTTAATACACTATATTATAATTCGTAATTCGCCCGGATTGCTCGCGCCCGAATTATTTGTTGGGGGATTCGAGGAAACTTTTCACCGAATCACTGGCAAAGGTAAAGTCCTGGGAGCAGGGATTACGTATTAATTAACTCTGATCCGTGTGCACTAATTCCACCACAAATTAATTTTCGTCCTCCCAATCCCTCAAATTTCACGTACCAGGGAAATCAAGTAGGAGAATTGGAGGAGAGCTTGGTATATAATTTTTTTTTTAAATACAATCACATAACATTAACACATCAAGAAAGGTAATATACTTGTGCTAATGTTGATTTCAATATTATCATTTATAACTATCAATTATAACTAGACAATATATATGCTTTACAAAATATCTGTTATGGAAACTATAAGCAAATAGATATATATACATTAGATAGTCAGTAGTGTGTAAAGACTGGTTTACTTAAATTCATAGAGAGCATTTTTGAGATGCGGATACCCAGAAGAGTCTACTACAATCTGTGATGGAGCTGTTGGCTTGCTAGATTGGGATGCAGTTTCTGCAGCCGAAGTCACTAACCCTAGTTCCACATCAGCAGAATTGCCGATAGCTATATCATCTCCTTGATTTTTCTGTCTTGACATTCTAAATCTCTTTGTTGTCAAGTCTCCGTGCAGCACATGTTTGACAAATGATGACCAAAATCCCATTATGAGGAGTCCTGATTGTCCAAACCTCCTGAACATCATCCAACTGTTAAGGCAGCAGGACATTATGCCCCAAAACAGGTCCCATAACAAAGCGAATCCTAACACTGCACCAAGATGTTTTATGAAGAAATCCCAAATGCCATATACTTTGGATATCACCATATCAGAGATTGACTCGGTTAAATCCTGTGCATTCAGCCCTGCGTTGAAGTCAAGTCCTTGTGAAGATGTTTTGCCATGTGTTATGATCCTAGATACAAACGTATTTGTAATAACAGCTTGCTCCATTGGATTAATGACAGATTCTCTGTACAATTTGATTTGAGAATCAGTCAAGAATCCTATCTGCCCTAAGCTCTTAACATCTCCATAAGCCCACTTTTCGTCAAAATCCGCTGTCAATTGTTTTGGTGGTTGGACTGGTAACAAATCCCCTCCGACTTTTATCCATGTGTTATCTATCAAGAAACGGGAAGGGACGGTTGAAGAGCATGCTATCTCTGTTCCTATAGAGATAAGGTTACGGCTGGATGGTTTCAAGAACATAGATCTGTTCTTATAAGACACCGGAAGTTCATTATAACATGAGCTCGTGGGCCTAGGATGGACTATTACAGGAGTGCAGTGAATTAACTGGATGGCCTCTCCTCTGGTTACTGCTGTGAAACCTTCTTTGGCGGTGTACACCCATGCAAACTCTTCTGGGTTTGTACGTGCTAAACTCAACAAATGAGTAAGATGAGATTTGTTCATCTCGCAGTACCGTTTTGTAAAAAGACGATACAGTTCAGTGGTACGGTTTGCTATATTTCGTTCTATGTAGATGAATTTTAAGTTGAGGTCCATAAATGTATTTATATCCCGAGCACCATCGATGTTGGATTGCTTAGGGAGCGAATTAGGTTTCCCAGTAAGGACAACTATATCCTTAGTTGCTGTTACATACCCTTCATAATTACACATGAACTTCTTTTCCTGTAACCCTAATGCAAAGTTTTGCTCTTTAGACTCGACTATTAATGCTTTAGGGGATGAGGGGGTTGATGATATGTTAGCATAACCTTCATAAATGAGATTATATTCCTCTTTCCCGCATCTTCCATATTCATTGTTGATAGTCCAGTAGAGAGCCCCTATTTTATCGAATGTGCATCCACCAGATCTGTAATCGCAATTAACAGCTTCTGGAAATATTATCTTCTTTGCCATGATATCCAATGATCCTGTCCCTTCCCAGATAAGTATTTTATACTCACTGGTCCTAACGGAGTTCTTGTAATCAATATTGTTGATTCGGAAATTTACCCCGGAACATGCCCCCTCATTATCTATCCCTCCTAAGTCAACTATTTTTGACCGAGTCTCTGAATTGAGACGAAGATCTAGGATCTTATGATCAGCATGCGTGTTATAAGGCTTTGATTTCACAATATCCATGCAGTCCTGTACCGAAATGTATACTGTTTCGTCTATAGAGAGTCCTGAAGGCATTATTGAAGCATGTGATGACATACCACAGTAAGTTATTAGTGATGATCGTGTTATTCTACATCCATAATAAGTAATTTTCGCATGCAACTTAGGTGAGAGAACTTGAACATATATCATCTCATTGTCAGTATCATTATTCCCGATGTTACATGACGTCACATGATGGAGGGATAGCGTTGTGACAGAGGAATCAGGATGACCGCAGTCATATCCTGTTAAGGAGTTGGTATACAAAGGTTTGAATGATATTAACAACAGACAAAAGAAAGGTCTGCGAATAAATGAAGACATGTCTTCATGAATTAGACCAGCTCTAGAGCTCTAATCATGTATGATTAGAGCTATAGAGCTGGTCTAATTCTTTTATTTCCAATTGTATATTCAAGTTATAATCTAGGTCTGCATATGAATGCCTAACGATGATAACCGTGAAAAGAAAGCTGAAACTTTGCTAGTTTTGTGCCTCTGGGGCCTTAAAAGGACAATACATGCCATAAAACAAAATTTTCATTGGAAAAACATGTACGAAGATATCCGCAGCAGAATCAACACATGCCACACATGTCTGACCACCAAAGTCGAGAGGAAACAGCCCAAGGGACAATTATCTTCGAAAATGGACGAAAAAGTGGGACAAACACTTTATATCGACATCGCTGGTCCGTTACCGAATTCATATGGGTACACTCAACTTCTAATTGCAGTGGATGGAATGTCAAGGTATTCAATTCTAATACCGTTAACCCAAGCAACATCAACATCCATCATAAATGCTCTTTCAAATCATGTATTTAAGCATTTTGGTTTCTGGCAGAGGATTGTATTTGACAACGCCACAGTTTTCACCTCTAAGAAATTCAAGGATTTCATATTTACCACAGGGATGAAACACACCTTTCTAATCCCATATTACCCGTGCCCAAATATGGCAGAACGTCAGATTCAAAACCTAAAAGCAAGCATCAGAGCGAGATGCCATGATGATCATTCAGCATGGGCAAATGATCTCTACCTCACTCAGATTGCACTGAATTCAGCCTACAACGAGTCTACAAAGTACAGCCCAGCCGATCTATTCTATGGAAGACACCTGCTAACTCCGATATACTTAATTTGGGACATCACCAACGACCTGCAGGCTACATGGGAGACAGCTCTTCAGAACATCAAATCAGCTCACAAGAAACACGCAGCAGCCTACAACAAAAAGCATACTCCAAAGCAGTATTCCGTAGGAAACAAAGTTTATCTGAAAACTTTCATTATCTCAGATCAACAAAAGTCAATTAATCGAAAACTGGCCCCCAAATATCGTGGCCCATTTGAAATTACTAAAAAACTTTCCAATGTATCATACATAATTGAAGACTTAAATGATACTAATGTTGAAAAAATTGCACGTTTCGCAGTTAAAATTGTTTCGTGACCAGAGAGCACATTAAAATACCAGCCCAGGTCTTACAAGGGGGCAGGGGGGGGGGGGTTCTTGTATACTTAATACAATAGAATATAATTCGTAATTCGCCCGGATTGCTCGCGCCCGAATTATTTGTTGGGGGATTCGAGGAAACTTGTCACCGAATCACTGGCAAAGGTAAAGTCCTGGGAGCAGGGATTACATATTAATTATCTCTGATCCGTGTGCACTAAATCCACCACAAATTAATTTTCGTCCTCCCACTTCCTCAAATTTCACAGCATAAAACCCTCACCACGTTTCTCTGGTCGTCGGGATTGTACTTCCTTTTCCAACCGCTTCGCTTACCAGAATGCCCTCTTTCCGACGTTTGGGGTTCAGTCCCCATTTTAAAAAAAACCCTGCAACATGCGCATTTTATTGGCCCCCCAAACTTTTCCGTCCAATTGCGCTGACTAACGAATCAACATTTGCCCCAGCAGGGTACGAACGTTTGGAGTTGCCTTGCTATATGAACATAAATAAAGTAAATTAATATCAAGGAACCAACCTTCATTATCGTTCTCGAGGAGCGATCCATCAGCTCCGATAGTCATAATATGACTATCCAATCTATATTATAGATTGGATGATTCCCCACACCTGTCAATTGTACTGTGTCGGAGTCAATCGACCCTGGAATCTCTCTGTCAGTAACATTAGTGACTAGAGCTTCCAACTCCACTCCTTCCTCAGTTGATGGTGGCGTTGTTGGAGGCTTGCCACCTCCTGTGGACATCCTGGCCTTTTTCAAAATAGCGATCTCATTCTTTTCTTTTCTTTTCTTTTTTTTTTTTTTTTGGTTTTCACATTATCCCAGCACTTCATGAGTTGGGCTATGGTTCTCTGAAACAAAAGGAATTTTTCACAATGAGGAACGCATTTCTCTCGTGATGAGCGGTATCCTACGTTATAAAATACGAGTAGTATTCATTCATTCTACCTATACCATGGGCGCACAGAACACGAGTCCCAAGTATCCAACTTATGTTATTTTTGAAAAGCTCTCGTTTCACTCTGATAGAACGAAAAAAAACGAACACATGTCGTGTTTCCAAAATTCAGAACCCACTTGTAATAATCATTTTATGGCTTACCTTGGTATGAGCTGGTTCACTGTTGAATTTCATTGCAATCTCTTCCCATGCAGTTTTTTTCTCACAATTGGAGACTGCATCCGATTGCTTGTTCTCCATAATGTTTTTCTTTTCCAACACCAATGTCATCAAGTACTCGGTTTCCCCCCTGTCAAACCGTTTCCTTTTCACACTCATTTTTTAATTTTACGATGAAAACAAGAAGCAGAAACAGCGAACAGTGCAAGCACGAACAGCGAAATGAGAAGACAATAATGCGACCAACGTATTTCGAAACAACTGATAAGGAGAAAGGTAGTCTGTGGGAAGCTCTAGTAGCTAACTGTTCCTTAAACGATCCTTTAATCGGAAAGGTTCCTAAAGGTTACTAAAGGAACGTTCTTGCATACGGGCCTAAGTTCCCCGTTTCCGTAATCAGGATAGTTGAAATAAGAACGCTTTGAGTTCAATTAATGGAATCGATGACAACTGCAGACCTCCTGACCGTAAACTGGCAATAAGTGTTACTTGTCGCAAATGCTCCCTGTGCCGCAACAGACAAGACGGCAAAAATATCGTCCTTCGTAACCACCCGTATGCCAGCGATCGTCACTTCAGTGGCGTTGCTGAAATAGCCCGCCTGATCAAAGATGTAAACAGTCTTTTCCCCTAGATTCGTCTGTACTTTCTGATTGAGGTCCAACTGAGCGTCCAAAGAAAGGCGTACGAATTTACTGGCTACCTTGCTGCATAGTCCCTCAGATGACACCAAGAACAGCAGAATCAACAGCGGAAGAGCTTTAAACATTTCTCTCACTTCTCCTCACAATATCCTTCTCATTGTGGGCTGCGTTTGGCTTGTGCCGGTTTATGGCAGCCTACACCATCTGTTGGAGGACGGCAGAACTTACAGGTAAGGTCTGGATCGGGAGTGTGGCCCAGCCGTGACTGTTCACAGGACCTTTATATTCGAGATTGTTTTGGAAAAGGAAGTAATAATTACCAATTATTGGTTGGTATGTTTTATTTTAAAATTTTAAAGTTATAAAATAAATAACTCATCTGACTCTGAATTAAACCAGATTATCAGTCATTGGGCGTTACTCCAACTCGCCTCATTTGGCCGTTTCATCGCTAGTCCTTTGTCATTCGACGGACAGCGTTTTTGAGCACTATTGATTGTGGCTCGATCAGTCCTCGGAATCGCATGCTTCCTATACCATCCGGCATAGCGCGTCTTGCGTTCCCATGGGACTGGCGTTTGTGGATTTGAGTTCACACAGCTCCAAGATTGATTTTGAGCTGTGACGTCTGCTCCGTGACCTGGTTCCTTGAACGTCTGGAAGCCGAAAGCCACCGCTGCTGCGATGTCTGCTACTGCTACCATGTTCGCGGATTTTGGTTCGACGGCAATCCTCATTCCACGCGTCACATCTTTGATCTTGATCGATCGGATGTGTCTGGATGACTTGTGAGTCCCCTCCGTCGTTAGTCATATTGTCTATGACCAACTTCTCGTTTCTAAACGTTATGAAGCTTCCGATGATATCAGAAATTTGCCTCATGTATTTAACGTTGAGGCGAGTGTTGACTGAGAACTCAGGGAATGCGTTTGCCATAATCCCTTGCCCTGCGAGACGTCTTTTAATTTCGTCTCTTGGTGGTGCGATCAATGGCGCACTTCCTGCTAAGTTGTTTGTCAGCATTGCTCCAGCTGGAACACCTATCCGGTAGTTTGCTTGCTGGTTTTGAACTTGCAGAGCCATAACTGCGTCAGCTGCTACACCTAGACATGGCACTTCTTCAAAAAGATTGTGCGTATCTTCAGCTGCAGCATGGTATCCTCCGTGTCCACCTGCTTGCGCTACTGGTAGTGGCGGTATCTCCAATTCTGTAGTTTTTCCTCCTGCGTCCACCATTTCACCTATCTGTGCGAGATAGATGTGTAGCGGTTGAGGAACTAGAGAACTGGTTGCCTTGTGTTTCCTTGCAGATATCCTTCTCGGCACTAGTCAATGCTTGCCTGCCTTGCTTCGCTTTGATAGCTAGAAGTTGTAGCCATAGTAGTCCTGTTGAGTAATAAACTAACTCTTCTTGAGCTAGCAGCCTGTCAAGCTGTTTCTCCTCTGGGACGTACGACTGGTAGACTTCCCTCGCTAATTGCGGCAAGTTGGCGTTGCTTACTGAAAAGTTTTGCCGTGGATCTATTGGAAAGATCTTTGCGTCTGGTCCGAAGATAGCCTCCGTTACCAGTTTACCATTCCGCTGAGCGTTGGCTTTTGCGGTAGGTCCTGGTGACTTGGCGTCACTTCTGCTGAGGATGGCCCTGCTTTTCTCTCTGACGCAGTTTTGCTAGGCGGCGGTTTCGCTTTGCCTTTGCGAGCTTTGTCAGGATTAAAGTTTTCGGCTTTGCCTCTGTATCTTCTTGATTTCATCAGCAGTGTAAGTTTTTGATGCTTCCATTTTGCTGAGGGCATTTGTTCTCCTTTACTAGGACCAGATACCAAACTGGGCCAGTAAATTACCAATTCCCGACCTTCCGAAATATAATATAATATATTATATTTCGGAAGGTCGGGAATTGGTAATTTACTGGCCCAGTTTGGTATCTGGTCCTAGTAAAGGAGAACAAATGCCCTCAGCAAAATGGAAGCATCAAAAACTTACACTACAATAAAAAACTGACTTCTTGAGTTGAGTGACTAATTGAAAGTCGTGTCCGTATTATCCCACCGCTGCCACCACTTTCATGATCCTGCTCAGTAGGGCCGAATAAAAGTATCTTAGAGTACTGACAACGGAGAAATAATATATTATATTATTTCTCCGTTGTCAGTACTCTAAGATACTTTTATTCGGCCCTACTGAGCAGGATCATGAAAGTGGTGGCAGCGGTGGGATAATACGGACACGACTTTCAATTAGTCACTCAACTCAAGAAGTCAGTTTTTTATTAGAAACTGTCAAACAATAATAATTCGTAGATACCACTACCAAGCGTTGCTTCCTTAACACGTTCAGAGCGTATGAACAAAACGAACCCACCCCACCAGGCGGATTGGTTTTTTTTTTCATAAATCTGACCGAAATGGTTCCAATATTTGTATTTAATAGGTAATTAATCTTAATAGTCGAATTTGATTAAATTTTGCTCATCACGCACCATGTGCCTGATACGCCTGGTGAGAGTGATCACAGATTTTCTGAGGAACGGCGCCGGCTTGGGTCTAATAGGAAAATCGTGTATTATAAGGTTCGTTTGGAAAATACCCATATAAATAGAAACAAGAAATGTTGGTATCAGCATTTTTATTGGGTTGGTTCCATAAATATCTACTCCATCAGCAAAAATACGTCATGGCTCATACCATAGGTATCTCTTACCTACCTTGTCAGAAGAAAATATGTATCAATGACTATATTTATGGTAAGTATCAGTCCAATAATATATGTCAATCACATACAAGAAAATATCAATCACAATCAAATGTCAATAAAGGAAATATAAATCAAAAGAATATATCAATACAGAAAATATGAATCTCAAATATCAATCACAATCAAATGTCAATAAAGGAACTATAAATCAACCTAATACATCAATCAGAAAATACCAAAAAAAGAGGTTTCATAAGTAACATTGTAACATTTCTAACATAAGTTACATCAGTCAGAAACAAAATAATCATCAAAATAAATCATCAAAATGGAAGAGAAAGAAAATGGGTGAGTCAATAATTATGGTACTCCCTAAAACAAGGGTCCAAACAGAAACCTGGATACCCAGGGCATGAGGAACATACATAATTGGTATCCTTCCGTATTTTCAGTACCAAACTACAATGTTTGCACTGTTTCCTCATAGTTCTGTTATTTGGGCCTCGAGGTGAATGATTTGGCAAATGTAAAGGGCCAGAGGGTGGTAAATTTTGGGCAGGGGAATCAGGTAGTTGTTGAGAAACAATTTCTATCATGAAGTCATGAAGGTCCTTTTTAGAAGGAATTTTTTGTCGATTAGGGTTGTGCTTGTTGAACAGAAAGTAAGAATTATTCAACATGAGATGAAAAATGTGGATTCCCATTTTTTTATACCATCGGACGGTGTTGTGTGTCATAGGATAATATGCAAGCAATTGGTCCTTTCGATCTACACCCTTCATGTTTTTATTATACACAATTATCATTTCTGGTTTCATTTTTTCTTGTCCCCACTTGTTAGTCGTTGTTTTCATGTCCTTGTTGAATCATCAACAATTAACTTCCCTCGACCGGGGATCGATCTCCTATCGTCCGACTAAACTATATTTACACTTCTGAGTCGGAGCTCGTTACCACTGAGCTATGGAAGCGAATGGACAGAAATGCGAAGAGGTCGCTGATCACAACATCTCTCTCTCTCTCTCTCCCCCCCCCCCCCCGTTAGGAAATCTCAGGTACTCCGTTACCTAGTCAGGGAGGTGAGAGGCAGCTTTGGCCAGCGTTTTCCAACCCAGTGAGAACGCGCTATTTTTGAAATGGTATGAAAATACCATTGTGCTTTGTTAAATACCATTATTTTTGAAATGGTATGAAAATACCATTGTGCTTTGTTAAATTTTTTAATCGCTTTGGCACGGGAATAAGAAAGTCTATGATCACGAGTTACCTCGCGAAAGTAGCCAATAAGATCGTCGAATTCACGACCCAAAACGTCCCAAGAAGCGGTTGCATTCAAATCTGAAAAAGAGTAAAACTTTGACTGAAGGTCAAGTCGAACTTCCCGCGGCATGAGTTAATATTCAGATTTAGAAGAAGGCAAATGAAGATGGGTGCCGTTAGTCACATCAGTGAAGGTTACCTTTAAGTTATCTCTAGATTTTTCCACCATATATATATATCTCCATATTCTTCCTTCCGTGGTTGGCCTGCCAAGATTTTCGCGGTAGCCTGACAAATTTCGACTACCTGCCTCCTGACCATCAATTTCAATTTTACTCCATCTGGGAGTACTTCAAGGTGAGTGGTGTTTTCGGAGAATTGCATGTACTGATTACAATCAGTGAAGGCAGCTTGTGATAAAACGGTATATTTACCGTCCTTCTTCTTGACACGTACTCCCGCGATTGTCTCGCATTCCGCGTCAGAAAAGAAGTTCGCGGCGTCATATAAATACACGCCACGTTGCACCGCCATAACTACAGCGGACGCAAGCCCGCGTTGAACAGTCAGGGATTCACGAGTGAATCGACCTGCAAGGTTCGCCGCGTTTGTCTCCATCGAGTGAAGAATGAACAGTGTGAAACACTGGATGTACAGGTTTAAACCTGGAAGAGACAGGGCGAGGCCTGTGGGGCTAGTTTTTAGGCTAGAATGACTGGTATTTAAACCAGAGGAGAATAGCTATTAGTTTGCTGTGAAGCGTGGGGTTGTGATAAGGATTATATTAGTAGCTTTGGCCGGCGTTTTCCAACCCAGTGAGAACGCGCTATTTATGAAATGGTATGAATGGTATGAATATACCATTGTGCTTTGTTAAATTTGTTAATTGCTTTTGCACGGGAATAAGAAAATCTATGATCACGAGTTACCTCGCAAAAGTAGCCAATAAGATCGTAGAATTCACGACCCAAAACGTCCCAGGAAGCGGTTGCAATCAAACTGAAAAAGAGTAAAACTGAAGGTGAAGTCGAACTTCCTGCGGCATGAGTTAATATTTAGATTTAGAAGAAGGCAAATGAAGATGGGTGCCGTTAGTCACATCAGTGAAGGTTACCTTTAAGTCATCTCTAGATTTTTCCACCCGGATATTCTTCCGTCCGTGGTTGGCCTGCCAAGATTTTCGCGGTAGCCTGACAAATTTCGACTACCTGCCTCCTGGCCATCAATTTCAATTTTACTCCGTCTGGGAGTACTTCAAGGTGAGTGGTGTTATCGGAGAATTGCATGTACTGGTTAGAATCAGTGAAGACAGCCTGTGCGGCTTGTGATAAAACGGCATATTTACCGTCCTTCTTCTTGACACGTACTCCCGCGATTGTCTCGCATTCCGCGTCAGAAAAGAAGTTCGCGGCGTCATATAAATACACGCCACGTTGCACCGCCATAACTACAGCGGACGCAAGCCCGCGTTGAACAGTCAGGGATTCACGAGTGAATCGACCTGCAAGGTTCGCCGCGTTTGACTCCATCGAGTGAAGAATGAACAGTGTGAAACACTGGATGTACAAGTTTAAGGGGACTCAGCAGTCCAAAATGAAAAAAAATCGATTTTCGGTTTTTAATCTGTTTAAATCTGTGTTTAATTTCGAATCGTTTGATACCAAATTGTAAGGGATTCGTCCCTTTGATTATCAAGAAAAAAATTCATAAAGACAAATATTTGCGCTCCCACTGAATGACACCTGCTATTGAGTTGGCGATGCTTTTGAATATGATTTCTCGCTTCATTAGCAGTGCTACAGATTGTTTTTATTTTTTTCAATGAGTACAAGAAGTTATAACCTTACATACCCATCAAGGAATCAGAGGGTTGGGGGGGGGGGGGAATAATAGTTCTTCTGTATGAAACATACTTGTGAATAAAAAAAAAAAAGTCATGGGGAGTAGACCAAAACACTTTTGATTTTTTGAAACTTTTTATTCTATAATAAAATACCTCAAATGATAATGAAATTATCAAAATTACGATTTCATTCAAAAACCACCAGGTTCGTATGAAGGGTCGTCCAGTTCAGCTTCTTCCAGTTGAGATTCTAAATTTTTTCTAACTCTCCTCTGCTTCTTCCTAGCTTTCTTTCCAAGCTCCGAAAACTGTTTTTCTGCCTGCTTTATTCGTTTCTCATCCAGCTTTTTCAATTGTTGAGCACATAAAAATCCTGGGTTTATATCCATCTTTTCCAGAACTTTGCATCGCGATATATTCCCATCATTGAATGTTCCTACACTGTCATACACTCCTAGTTGGAGTATAGGCAATGTAACAAACACTTGTTTCGGAACTCGAATCCAAATAATTTGGTTGAAGCTTTCATTTGTATTTTGTGTGCGTCCATGAAGGCACTTTCTCAGGAGGTCAATATGGCCCAAATCATGGAAAATCGCGAACATCTCCTTCATAACTACTCGTTCCAAATGAAAATGATTTTTGTGATCATAGTTATCAGGGTCTTTTTTGTATTTGCACCACGATTCAGAACATAAACCGTGAGATGGCTCTTCATTAGACGAAGCTACATGATAGTAAATACCCCAAACTGCTTTTTGCATGGCCACCACTGAATTCAAATTACTACGAATGGCATTCCCATAGTAACTTTGAAGCTTGTCAATCCTTGAGTCAGTCAACCTATTTTTTCCACTAATGGGTTTTCCATCACTGAGCTTTTTACCTTTTAGAGATAATTTTAGTTTTCGCAATCTGCTTCCCATCCGTTTTTGGATATGTCCAATACACTCCAATTTTGTTATAGGACACTCATTGCCATATGGTTTGCTACTAGCAACTTGCGAAAACGCTTTACTATCGCCATCTCCTAGGTATTGGGTATAGCGAAAATCCGTTGTTTTGGATCTTTCAAAAATTTCCTGGGCCCCAGCTATTTCCATCCCGCCGCTCGTGCCTTCATAATTTTTTGTACATTTGGCATTATGTTCGTTGTAGAGTCTTCTGGGGCACCGACAGTATTTTGACAGTATCGCCACATCAAGTTTTTCACCAGTCTCGACGCTAGTGGCTGTGATTACTCCATTTAGCGATGTAAAACCTCGCTTTTGCCATGTACCGTCGAAACCGACTGTGAGATCAGAGGATTCGCTTTTAGCAGCAGCTTCTCTTGCAGCGAAGTTCATGGAATCTTTAGCGACGCTCTTTGTCGCATGGCCAACGACCTTTTCGTAAGTTCCATAATAATAGCTAGGAGGAGGAATATTCATAATTGCACAAAATGTTTTCGCTCCTGTTTCTCCTTTCCCGATAGATCTGAATGCATACACCATGCGAAGATTGAGCGCAAAAATAGTCATGGTTTGGATACCATCATCACTGAGTCTGAACGACACTTCCGGTTCAGGCTCTTCCTCAGCTGGCGTTTTGGTGTATGTCGTTTGAGATCTGCTTTTCTAATGATGTGCGATGAAATCGATTCTGAAGCACATGCTAGTAGAGCCCACGAGCATCCTAACACTTCATGAAGGCTGAGAGCACTCATAGCGGTGTTGACACATGTCTTTACAAGCTTGTAGATCATGAAGAAACCCCACGCAGCCGAGAACCATGTAGCGACATCATAGAATACTCCCAGAAATCTCTTAGTCACGGTGACATAATAATTCTCGAATTCTTCAGGACTTTTTAAATTCAGACCAGACCCTGCATTATAGCTATCAGTTTCACCTACAAACTTTCTGGCTATTGCCATATCGACCGCTTTTCTGCTCTCCAGCGGATAAGATTCTGTGCTGATACAGGTCAAGTTGGTCCTTGGTGTATAGTCCTGACGTTGCAAGATTATTAGTTTTTATAGACGGGATCGCTAGGACGAAATCCCCACAACTTGGACGCTTCATTGGCTTCACCAGCCGGAAGTACAGAGCCTGGAATCATTGGATTTTTAGATGACGCGGTGTCCACATTTAGATTTGTGCCACCTAATTTATTATTTAATCCAAGGCCGTATGTATAGAATACAAGTGAGTTGGAATTTGTATATGCCAAATCGGCGGAACCGGCTATGAATGGCGTACGGAATCCGAGAGGAGTCATTTTAATTAATACCTTCTGATTATTAATTAATTATTAATACCATGAAACAGTATTGTTCTAGGGGATTTGGAGAATCTGATTAATTAATGAGAATAATTTAATCGTTGCTGTGTTTTTACCCCTAGAGCACTATACGTTTCGTTTGAATACCTATTCCTTGTTGGATATCAACCTAGGACTAGGGATGATGAATGAAAGATACAAATTGAAGTAGGAAAGATAAATGGATATATTATCCTATAATCAATGAGGCTTTGTATCTATATGGAGGGGGGAAAGAAGTATCAATAGAGTTCACCTATTAGATCTTCGGATTTCAACCACGAGGGTAAGGGAAGTGATCTAGTATGAAAGTAATGTACTTACAGATCGGTGTCTGGAATTAGACCCTGGAGCTTGCAGTGTTTCCAGTTTTCACTGTTTTCCTGAATTAAACCTAATAAACAATCAGTAGTAGTTGGCTTGTATGTTAGTACATCTACTCGGCATAGTCTAAGGGGATGCTAGATACATTCATTCCATTCAACTTCTGTAAATCCTTTTATCAGATTGGCTTGTTTGTTTACACTAAAGGCATTGTAAATTTTGTCAACTTGTAGCCATGCTCCGGAGATTGGAATTGGGATTGCGTGTATACTATAGTATTGCCAAGAAATGACATTGTGCACAATAGGCACTTCAACTGAGTAGGTATATCACAGATTCTCCAACCATAAAATGTGAGTTGGAGATCGCGCCAGAATTTCTGTTAAACCAACTTTAGGCAAGATTTCATATTCATCACCCATTCTCTGGTTAATGTAGTTAGCAGTTTGTGTAATTATACTCTCAGGTAAATAATCTACAGGAGTCGACTTGGTTACAAATGATATGAGAATTATAGATTGTAGTCGAGCATTCTCTTCAATCATAGACATAACAGAGGTGACCTTGCTAAACATATGCATCATGCTCTGCAGCAATTGCATACCTGAGATGACAGCAGTTTGTGTGATTATACTCTCAGGTAAATAATCTACAGGAGTCGACTTGGTTACAAATGATATAAGAATTATAGATTGTAGTCGAGCATTCTCTTCAATCATAGACATAACAGAGCTGACCTTGCTAAACATATGCATCATGCTCTGCAGCAATTGCATACCTGAGATGACAGCAGTTTGTGTGATTATACTCTCAGGTAAATAATCTACAGCAGTCGACTTGGTTACAAATGATATGAGAATTATGTGTAGATTGTAGTCAAACATTCTCTTCAATCATAGACATAACAGAGGTGACCTTGCTAAACATATGCATCATGCTCTGCAGCAATTGCATACCTGAGATGACAGCAGTTTGTGTGATTATACTCTCAGGTAAATAATCTACAGGAGTCGACTTGGTTACAAATGATATAAGAATTATAGATTGTAGTCGAGCATTCTCTTCAATCATAGACATAACAGAGGTGACCTTGCTAAACATATGCATCATGCTCTGCTGCAATTGCATACCTGAGATGACAGCAGTTTGTGTGATTATACTCTCAGGTAAATAATCTACAGGAGTCGACTTGGTTACAAATGATATGAGAATTATAGATTGTAATCGAGCATTCTCTTCTATCATAGACATAACAGAGGTGACCTTGCTAAACATATGCATCATGCTCTGCAGCAATTGCATACCTGAGATGACAGCAGTTTGTGTGATTATACTCTCAGGTAAATAATCTACAGCAGTCGACTTGATTACAAATGATATGAGAATTATATGTAGATTGTAGTCGAGCATTCTCTTCAATCATAGACATAACAGAGGTGACCTTGCTAAACATATGCATCATGCTCTGCAGCAATTGCATACCTGAGATGACAGCAGTTTGTGTGATTATACTCTCAGGTAAATAATCTACAGGAGTCGACTTGGTTACAAATGATATGAGAATTATAGATTGTAATCGAGCATTCTCTTCAATCATGGACATAACAGAGGTGACCTTGCTAAACATATGCATCATGCTCTGCAGCAATTGCATACCTGAGATGACAGCAGTTTGTGTGATTATACTCTCAGGTAAATAATCTACAGCAGTCGACTTGGTTACAAATGATATGAGAATTATATGTAGATTGTAGTCGAGCATTCTCTTCAATCATAGACATAACAGAGGTGACCTTGCTAAACATATGTGTCATGCTCTGCAGCAATTGCATATCTGAGATGACAGCAGTTTGTGTGATTATACTCTCAGGTAAATAATCTACAGGAGTCGACTTGGTTACAAATGATATGAGAATTATAGATTGTAGTCGAGCATTCTCTTCAATCATAGACATAACAGAGGTGACCTTGCTGAACATATGCATCATGCTCTGCTGCAATTGCATATCTGAGATGACAGCAGTTTGTGTGATTATACTCTCAGGTAAATAATCTACAGGAGTCGACTTGGTTACAAATGATATGAGAATTATAGAATGTAGTCGAGCATTCTCTTCAATCATAGACATAACAGAGGTGACCTTGCTAAACATGTGTGTCATGCTCTGCAGCAATTGCATATCTGAGATGACAGCAGTTTGTGTGATTATACTCTCAGGTAAATAATCTACAGGAGTCGACTTGGTTACAAATGATATGAGAATTATAGATTGTAGTCGAGCATTCTCTTCAATCATAGACATAACAGAGGTGACCTTGCTAAACATATGCATCATGCTCTGCAGCAATTGCATACCTGAGATGACAGCAGTTTGTGTGATTATACTCTCAGGTAAATAATCTACAGCAGTCGACTTGATTACAAATGATATGAGAATTATATGTAGATTGTAGTCGAGCATTCTCTTCAATCATAGACATAACAGAGGTGACCTTGCTAAACATATGCATCATGCTCTGCAGCAATTGCATACCTGAGATGACAGCAGTTTGTGTGATTATACTCTCAGGTAAATAATCTACAGGAGTCGACTTGGTTACAAATGATATGAGAATTATAGATTGTAATCGAGCATTCTCTTCAATCATGGACATAACAGAGGTGACCTTGCTAAACATATGCATCATGCTCTGCAGCAATTGCATACCTGAGATGACAGCAGTTTGTGTGATTATACTCTCAGGTAAATAATCTACAGCAGTCGACTTGGTTACAAATGATATGAGAATTATATGTAGATTGTAGTCGAGCATTCTCTTCAGTCATAGACATAACAGAGGTGACCTTGCTAAACATATGTGTCATGCTCTGCAGCAATTGCATATCTGAGATGACAGCAGTTTGTGTGATTATACTCTCAGGTAAATAATCTACAGGAGTCGACTTGGTTACAAATGATATGAGAATTATAGATTGTAGTCGAGCATTCTCTTCAATCATAGACATAACAGAGGTGACCTTGCTGAACATATGCATCATGCTCTGCTGCAATTGCATATCTGAGATGACAGCAGTTTGTGTGATTATACTCTCAGGTAAATAATCTACAGGAGTCGACTTGGTTACAAATGATATGAGAATTATAGAATGTAGTCGAGCATTCTCTTCAATCATAGACATAACAGAGGTGACCTTGCTAAACATGTGTGTCATGCTCTGCAGCAATTGCATATCTGAGATGACAGCAGTTTGTGTGATTATACTCTCAGGTAAATAATCTACAGGAGTCGACTTGGTTACAAATGATATGAGAATGGGGAATTTGCCTCAATTTTAGATTCTGGAATTTCAAGGCAAATCCTATTATAGGGCCCTAGAATAACGTTTAACACTAGGAATAACCAACGGAAAAAAAATTACCGTAGGAGAAAATGACTAAACAAGTGAACCTCTGTTACAAAACACCGCGAAAATCGAGGAGTATTGTTGACGTCATACGAAAAAAAAAAAAAAAAAAAAAAGAAAAACGCGAAAGCAACGACAACAGACAGAGTTCTAGCACGCCACACAAAACGATCCAGTGAAATGGCTACTCGAATAATGTGATTCAAATCTTGAAACTAAATAAGAGAAGATGAAGACTAATAATGCTTGATAAACTAGTAGATAGATTCGTATTGTAAAAAAGTGAGTAATACTGTTTCTTTTGGTCAATTTTGTGTCTGGGTTCTTCCTGCCAGTTCGTGGCGCACTCTTGTGCGCACTACTCGGAAGGTAAAAGTTCGCGTATGTTCCGCTTCTGTGGTAAGCGCCACAGAACCTCCTTTGAAGTCAGATTGGTAGAATATCCGTCACGTTTCAAACATGGCTGCCTCTTACACATTGCCACCACATTTAAAATTTCCATCTTCCTTAAATTCTCTAAATTTTTTGGATGCGTTTTCGAGCAGCTCACTATGGTTTTATTCCATAAAAATAAACCTTCATTCGAAAAAAAAAAAAAAAAATGTGAGGCAAATTCCCCATTATAGATTGTAGTCGAGCATTCTCTTCAATCATAGACATAACAGAGGTGACCTTGCTAAACATATGTGTCATGCTCTGCAGCAATTGCATACCTGAGATGACAGCAGTTTGTGTGATTATACTCTCAGGTAAATAATCTACAGGAGTCGACTTGGTTACAAATGATATGAGAATTATAGATTGTAATCGAGCATTCTCTTCAATCATAGACATAACAGAGGTGACCTTGCTAAACATATACATCATGCTCTGCAGCAATTGCATACCTGAGATGACAGCAGTTTGTGTGATTATACTCTCAGGTAAATAATCTACAGGAGTCGACTTGGTTACAAATGATATGAGAATTATAGATTGTAATCGAGCATTCTCTTCAATCATAGACATAACAGGGGTGACCTTGCTAAACATATACATCATGCTCTGCAGCAATTGCATACCTGAGATGACAGCAGTTTGTGTGATTATACTCTCAGGTAAATAATCTACAGGAGTCGACTTGGTTACAAATGATATGAGAATTATAGATTGTAATCGAGCATTCTCTTCAATCATAGACATAACAGAGGTGACCTTGCTAAACATATGCATCATGCTCTGCAGCAATTGCATACCTGAGATGACAGCAGTTTGAGTGATTATACTCTCAGGTAAATAATCTACAGGAGTCGACTTGGTTACAAATGATATGAGAATTATAGATTGTAATCGAGCATTCTCTTCAATCATAGACATAACAGAGGTGACCTTGCTAAACATATGCATCATGCTCTGCAGCAATTGCATACCTGAGATGACAGCAGTTTGTGTGATTATACTCTCAGGTAAATAATCTACAGGAGTCGACTTGGTTACAAATGATATGAGAATTATAGATTGTAGTCGAGCATTCTCTTCAATCATAGACATAACAGAGGTGACCTTGCTAAACATGTGTGTCATGCTCTGCAGCAATTGCATACCTGAGATGACAGCAGTTTAAGTGATTATACTCTCAGGTAAATAATCTACAGGAGTCGACTTGGTTACAAATGATATGAGAATTATAGATTGTAATCGAGCATTCTCTTCAATCATAGACATAACAGAGGTGACCTTGCTAAACATATGCATCATGCTCTGCTGCAATTGCATACCTGAGATGACAGCAGTTTAAGTGATTATACTCTCAGGTAAATAATCTACAGGAGTCGACTTGGTTACAAATGATATGAGAATTATAGATTGTAGTCGAGCATTCTCTTCAATCATAGACATAACAGAGGTGACCTTGCTAAACATATGCATCATGCTCTGCTGCAATTGCATACCTGAGATGACAGCAGTTTAAGTGATTATACTCTCAGGTAAATAATCTACAGGAGTCGACTTGGTTGCAAATGATATGAGAATTATAGATTGTAATCGAGCATTCTCTTCAATCATAGACATAACAGAGGTGACCTTGCTAAACATATGTGTCATGCTCTGCAGCAATTGCATACCTGAGATGACAGCAGTTTGTGTGATTATACTCTCAGGTAAATAATCTACAGGAGTCGACTTGGTTACAAATGATATGAGAATTATAGATTGTAGTCGAGCATTCTCTTCAATCATAGACATAACAGAGGTGACCTTGCTAAACATGTGTGTCATGCTCTGCAGCAATTGCATACCTGAGATGACAGCAGTTTGTGTGATTATACTCTCAGGTAAATAATCTACAGGAGTCGACTTGGTTACAAATGATATGAGAATTATAGATTGTAATCGAGCATTCTCTTCAATCATAGACATAACAGAGGTGACCTTGCTAAACATATACCTACATCATGCTCTGCAGCAATTGCATACCTGAGATGACAGCAGTTTGTGTGATTATACTCTCAGGTAAATAATCTACAGGAGTCGACTTGGTTACAAATGATATGAGAATTATAGATTGTAATCGAGCATTCTCTTCAATCATAGACATAACAGAGGTGACCTTGCTAAACATGTGTGTCATGCTCTGCAGCAATTGCATATCTGAGATGACAGCAGTTTGTGTGATTATACTCTCAGGTAAATAATCTACAGGAGTCGACTTGGTTACAAATGATATGAGAATTATAGATTGTAATCGAGCATTCTCTTCAATCATAGACATAACAGAGGTGACCTTGCTAAACATATGCATCATGCTCTGCTGCAATTGCATACCTGAGATGACAGCAGTTTAAGTGATTATACTCTCAGGTAAATAATCTACAGGAGTCGACTTGGTTACAAATGATATGAGAATTATAGATTGTAATCGAGCATTCTCTTCAATCATAGACATAACAGAGGTGACCTTGCTAAACATATACATCATGCTCTGCAGCAATTGCATACCTGAGATGACAGCAGTTTGTGTGATTATACTCTCAGGTAAATAATCTACAGGAGTCGACTTGGTTACAAATGATATGAGAATTATAGATTGTAATCGAGCATTCTCTTCAATCATAGACATAACAGAGGTGACCTTGCTAAACATATACATCATGCTCTGCAGCAATTGCATACCTGAGATGACAGCAGTTTGTGTGATTATACTCTCAGGTAAATAATCTACAGGAGTCGACTCGGTTACAAATGATATGAGAATTATAGATTGTAATCGAGCATTCTCTTCAATCATAGACATAACAGAGGTGACCTTGCTAAACATGTGTGTCATGCTCTGCAGCAATTGCATATCTGAGATGACAGCAGTTTGTGTGATTATACTCTCAGGTAAATAATCTACAGGAGTCGACTTGGTTACAAATGATATGAGAATTATAGATTGTAATCGAGCATTCTCTTCAATCATAGACATAACAGAGGTGACCTTGCTAAACATGTGTGTCATGCTCTGCAGCAATTGCATATCTGAGATGACAGCAGTTTGTGTGATTATACTCTCAGGTAAATAATCTACAGGAGTCGTTACAAATGATATGAGAGGTGACAGGTTACAAATGATATGAGAATTATAGATTGTAATCGAGCATTCTCTTCAATCATAGACATAACAGAGGTGACCTTGCTAAACATGTGTGTCATGCTCTGCAGCAATTGCATATCTGAGATGACAGCAGTTTGTGTGATTATACTCTAAGGTAAATAATCTACAGGAGTCGTTACAAATGATATGAGAGGTGACAGGTTACAAATGATATGAGAATTATAGATTGTAATCGAGCATTCTCTTCAATCATAGACATAACAGAGGTGACCTTGCTAAACATGTGTGTCATGCTCTGCAGCAATTGCATATCTGAGATGACAGCAGTTTGTGTGATTATACTCTCAGGTAAATAATCTACAGGAGTCGTTACGATTGATATGAGAGGTGACAGGTTACAAATGATATGAGAATTATAGATTGTAATCGAGCATTCTCTTCAATCATAGACATAACAGAGGTGACCTTGCTAAACATGTGTGTCATGCTCTGCAGCAATTGCATATCTGAGATGACAGCAGTTTGTGTGATTATACTCTCAGGTGAATAATCTACAGGAGTCGTTACAAATGATATGAGAGGTGACAGGTTACAAATGATATGAGAATTATAGATTGTAATCGAGCATTCTCTTCAATCATAGACATAACAGAGGTGACCTTGCTAAACATATGTGTCATGCTCTGCAGCAATTGCATATCTGAGATGACAGCAGTTTGTGTGATTATACTCTCAGGTAAATAATCTACAGGAGTCGACTTGGTTACAAATGATATGAGAATTATAGATTGTAATCGAGCATTCTCTTCAATCATAGACATAACAGAGGTGACCTTGCTAAACATGTGTGTCATGCTCTGCAGCAATTGCATATCTGAGATGACAGCAGTTTGTGTGATTATACTCTCAGGTAAATAATCTACAGGAGTCGACTTGGTTACAAATGATATGAGAATTATAGATTGTAATCGAGCATTCTCTTCAATCATAGACATAACAGAGGTGACCTTGCTAAACATGTGTGTCATGCTCTGCAGCAATTGCATATCTGAGATGACAGCAGTTTGTGTGATTATACTCTCAGGTAAATAATCTACAGGAGTCGACTTGGTTACAAATGATATGAGAATTATACATTGTAATCGAGCATTCTCTTCAATCATAGACATAACAGAGGTGACCTTGCTAAAAATATGCATCATGCTCTGCAGCAATTGCATACCTGAGATGACAGCATTTTTTGTGTGATTATACTCTCAGGTAAATAATCTACAGGAGTCGACTTGGTTACAAATGAAATGAGAATTATAGATTGTAGTCGAGCATTCTCTTCAATAATAGACATAACAGAGGTGACCTTGCTAAACATATGCATCATGCTCTGCAGCAATTGCATACCTGAGATGACAGCATTTTTTGTGTGATTATACTCTCAGGTAAATAATCTACAGGAGTCGACTTGGTTACAAATGAAATGAGAATTATAGATTGTAGTCGAGCATTCTCTTCAATCATAGACATAACAGAGGTGACCTTGCTAAACATGTGTGTCATGCTCTGCAGCAATTGCATATCTGAGATGACAGCAGTTTGTGTGATTATACTCTCAGGTAAATAATCTACAGGAGTCGACTTGGTTACAAATGATATAAGAATTATAGATTGTAATCGTGCATTCTCTTCACTCATAGACATAATAGAGGTGACCTTGCTAAACATGTGTGTCATGCTCTGCAGCAATTGCATATCTGAGATGACAGCAGTTTGTGTGATTATACTCTCAGGTAAATAATCTACAGGAGTCGACTTGGTTACAAATGATATGAGAATTATAGATTGTAATCGAGCATTCTCTTCAATCATAGACATAACAGAGGTGACCTTGCTAAACATGTGTGTCATGCTCTGCAGCAATTGCATATCTGAGATGACAGCAGTTTGTGTGATTATACTCTCAGGTAAATAATGTACAGGAGTCGACTTGGTTACAAATGATATGAGAATTATAGATTGTAATCGAGCGTTCTCTTCAATCATAGACATAACAGAGGTGACCTTGCTAAACATGTGTGTCATGCTCTGCAGCAATTGCATATCTGAGATGACAGCAGTTTGTGTGATTATACTCTCAGGTAAATAATCTACAGGAGTCGACTTGGTTACAAATGATATGAGAATTATAGATTGTAGTCGAGCATTCTCTTCAATCATAGACATAACAGAGGTGACCTTGCTAAACATATGCATCATGCTCTGCAGCAATTGCATATCTGAGATGACAGCAGTTTGTGTGATTATACTCTCAGGTAAATAATCTACAGGAGTCGACTTTGTTACAAATGATATGAGAATTATAGATTGTAGTCGAGCATTCTCTTCAATCATAGACATAACAGAGGTGACCTTGCTAAACATGTGTGTCATGCTCTGCAGCAATTGCATATCTGAGATGAAAGCAGTTTGTGTGATTATACTCTCAGGTAAATAATCTACAGGAGTCGACTTGGTTACAAATGATATGAGAATTATAGATTGTAATCGAGCATTCTCTTCAATCATAGACATAACAGAGGTGACCTTGCTAAACATGTGTGTCATGCTCTGCAGCAATTGCATATCTGAGATGACAGCAGTTTGTGTGATTATACTCTCAGGTAAATAATCTACAGGAGTCGACTTGGTTACAAATGATATGAGAATTATAGATTGTAATCGAGCATTCTCTTCAATCATAGACATAACAGAGGTGACCTTGCTAAACATGTGTGTCATGCTCTGCAGTAATTGCATATCTGAGATGACAGCAGTTTGTGTGATTATTCTCTCAGGTAAATAATCTACAGGAGTCGACTAGATAATTATTACCACCTAATTAAAGGCAGATCGTATTCGTGAAAGATTACAAGATGAGGGGTATTTGAGGCGCCCGGGCGATGAAGCCAAGGAAGCCCACATGAACAGCGCAGGGAAAAGGCCAGACAAGATCCAATCAGATAGGAAATAGGAGAGTGGTAAACCACAAGAAACATCGCCATCTCCACTCAGACCCTGAAAAGCCCAGACCAAGAACTGCAACACGGGAAGCTCTTGCCAAAAACATCCCCCATCAGGTGGTCTCTAACCACAGATGTATTGCCCATTCTTAGACCAGTGGAATGGGATACTGAATATCTGATCGTCCTGTACTTGTCAGTTAACTGAGTCGTCAATTCAGGACAAAAATGTTACTTGCCAACAAGCTGAGTCGTAAATTCAGGGCAATAAACGTGGTACTGGCTAACTAGCTGGATTGTAAAACCAGAGCCTTAAAATCTAACATACATCGTAATAGCACATAATATTAACTAAAAATCCAAATAAAATTAAGCCTATAATCAAGCTTCTAAAATAAAACACACAAAAAGACAATAGAAGAACAGCTGAGGTTGGTTTCTTAGTGTTGTGATCAGCGACCTCTTCGCATTTCTGTCCATCCACTTCCTTGGCTCAAGTGGTAGGAGCTCCGACTTAGAATCGAGACGATAGGAGATCGATCCCCAGTCGCGGGAAGTTAATGGACAGAAATGCGAAGAGGTCGCTGATCACAACATTAGTATAAAAATTGAACATGCGTTTCCAATGTGAAACAAGAAATTCTATTTCTGATTCTAATTTATTATAAATATTGCCAATGAATTTACTGAAACTTTTGAATTTACTTTTGACTGCTTTAACAAAATCCTTTACAAAATCAATTGGGGCCATTATAATGTTAACAAGTGAATTTATTGGATGATCGGGGATTCTAAATTTGTGTAAAACTACATAACAATACCTATGAAATTTAGAACATTTTATTGATATATCAGAAGATGAATATATGACCATCTCCTCATCAGGAAGATCACAGATTTGATTGAAGGCAGGGGTTTTAGTCGTATTTATGATATGCAAAATTCTCTCCGGAACAGCAAATATTTTGGGGGAATCCTTTCTATATTTGGAAACAAAAATTTTACTACCAGTGTAATAGACAGGGAGGCCCTTATTGGTAAGCATGGCACCAACCTTATGATAGGGACAATCACCGATGAACATAAGAGCGGTCGGCATTTTGACATGACCGTCTTTTTGTCTCAACACTGTATACTGCACGTAATGGGAAACAAGGGAATATCTAGGAAGAGATGTTAAAACTGAGCAATTCTCTCCATCAAAGAGATGTTCCTCAAGATTGAGAGAGAAATCACTACCAACTTCGGGTGGTATATCGGGGAGGGGATGGTCATGTATTATAAAAGTAAACCTACGGTCTAACCTAAAAGAAACATCATCAAGCTTACATCTAAGACATTCCACCAGTTGCAAGGTAGTAAAGAACAAGAGCGCCAACTGACAACGCATATTTACTTTTCTGGACATAACCAAACGTGGTGATCATAACTCCAAGCAATATGGGTGTGGAGACTGCACCGTAAGCAGCCAATAAAGCCAGTCCAGAAAGCAAAATATTACTAGTTTTAGAGTAAACCATATAACCCAGGCCTATGCTAAGCATAAACTTTGGATCTTTCTGCGCTTCTTTTAGCTTGTCTAACTTCAATTCTGGAAATTTCCAGACAGATTCTAGTTTGAAATCGTTGCACGAAACAAGGGGGAGGGGTAGGAGGCATAATGAAAGTAGCAATATGGCCGAAGCCATTTTGCTAATCTATGTTTTGTAATAACAAATGTTAAATTAAGAGATACTGAGTATTAAAAAACCTCTCAAATAACATACAAAAAATCAAAAACAACAAAAATTCTTGATTTTTATTCTATAGAACACTTGACCTCAATTTTTGCACCTATTTCCAGCACGACAGCTTTGTTACCAGTCGAACTGAATTCAGTCCCTATTCAGGCCCTTCTGGATACGGGAGCCTCAATTTCAGCTGTGAATCAGGGATTCCTATTAAAATGTGAG
Organism: Apolygus lucorum; assembly: GCA_009739505.2. Taxonomy (NCBI): domain Eukaryota; kingdom Metazoa; phylum Arthropoda; class Insecta; order Hemiptera; family Miridae; genus Apolygus; species Apolygus lucorum. Next base: position 61,603,058 of record CM019182.2, read on the forward strand.
CGTTTACAAAAAGCTTCAAGGAATCCATGTACGCCACAATACCTCACTATAGGAGATAGTTCGGTGATCGTTACAGACACCACAGTTGAACTAACCGTGACGATAGGACATAATAAATGGCCACACAAATTTTATATAGTACCTCAGTTAGCACATAACGTCATTTTAGGTCTGGATTTCCTCAAACCAACTGCCACATTATATGATATAGGTAGAGGAACCATTTCGTTTAAACACGATAGAAATACGGAGTTCGCCTTGGTTCCGGCAATCCCCAGAGACAAGGCCGCACTGCAGGTGATGACAACGAATGACGTCATGGCAAAAAGCCTTCAGGCAAAGTTCCCAGACGTACTCACCACGCAGCTCGGATGCACGAACTTAATCACATATGACATTCAACTGCAACCGGGGGCAACTTTACCAACCAAAACTCCCACGTATCATGTTTCACCACCCCTACAACATATCATGAAAAACGAGATCAAAAAATTACTCGATCAGTGGGTGATCGAACCTACTCTCGCACCGGCGGTGGCACCTTGCTTCCTAGTCCCCAAACGGAAGGCCGAACCAACGGCGGAGCAACAGTACCGCCTGGTCGTCAACTACCAGACTCTCAACAAACAAATAGTAAATATACATTTCCCAATACCTAAAATTGAGACCTTATTATCTCACTTACAAGGGGCCAACTACTTCAGTGTCTTAGACTTAAACCAAGCTTACCACCAGATACCGTTATCTGAGGAAAGTAGACAACTTACAAGTTTCAAGACCATGCTAAGTACCTATAGTTTTTCGCGCGTACCATTCGGTCTCGCGATTGGGTCCCAGGTCTTAAGTGCCTTAATGGAACGTATTTTCGGAGATTTGTACGGAGAAAAATTAATTTGGTATCTCGATGATTTGGTGGTTTACACAAAAACGTACCAAGAACACCGAAAGGTCGTGTCGGAGGTCCTGCAACGATTACGCAAGGCGAACCTAACAGTCAATCCAGACAAATGCAAGTTCGCCACACAATGCCTCCAATTCTTGGGACATGAATTAAAAAACGGTATTTTGTCCATCAACGAGGATCGAATTTCAGATCTTCTAGCGATACCACCACCAACAACTGCCAAAAAAATCGCACAATTCTTGGGTGCCATTAACTTTTATGCCAGCTATATTCCCGATTTACCGAAATTGTCAGTCCCCCTCAATGAACTTAGGAAGAAAAACAAGCAATTTCAGTGGACCACCCAGTGCCAACAATCCTTTGAAGCACTCCGACAAAGGTTAATCAAACAACCAACTCTAAGGCTCCCTAATTATGATCAGCCTTTCCACATATTTTGTGATGCCAGTGCCAAGGCAATAGGCGTGGTCCTGTGTCAACAACAGGAAGGCAAATATCACGCCATAGCTTACGCGGGGAGGAAGCTATCTGAACGCGAAACTCGCTACAGTGCCTTTGAGTTGGAGTACGGGGCTGTCCTGTACGGCCTGCACAGGTTTTCAAAATCTCATATAGGACATTCGCACTGTTACATCCATACAGACGCAAAAGCCATAGCTTCTGTGGCGAAATTAACAGCCCCTTCTGCACGTATAGCGCGCTGGCGAGAACAACTCAACCAGTTCTCCTATACGTTATATCATATAGAGGGAAAAAAGAATAGCCTCGCGGATTACTTGTCACGAAACAGTACAGTACCGCTGGAAATTCAATTAGACCAACTAGGGGACTTTGCAGATACCACGTGGCGACCACAACAAACACAGAAAGTAAAAACAATAACAATTCTCAGAACTACAAATCGTAAGTCGATCCATCCACTCATATTGCTACCTATTTTTGGCGAATGTCTCATTTATGTATTTCCAGGATCTTCTCATATCTTTGTTTATAACATATGTGTAAAATTTCCGACCCATACTGAGCCATTCTCATTATAGGAGAATATACATACCTATCGGTGGTCCCTCCTAGCGAAATACGCCTGACTTGTGTATGAACCTTCCCTTCAACCTTCAAGTGTCAATAGGATAATCCAACTTAGATATTTGTCACTTGATAGCGGGGTTAACTTCAGTTTTCCGCGTCGTGGTAGGTAGTTCAAAAAGTCTCCGGGACGAAAACCATATTAGTTGCAACAATACAATCACAGCTCCTAATTACCTATTGTCCTTTCTTCTACCACGTCACATAGTCGAGCATTCTCTTCAATCATAGACATAACAGAGGTGACCTTGCTAAACATATGCATCATGCTCTGCAGCAATTGCATATCTGAGATTATACTCTCAGGTAAATAATCTACAGGAGTCGACTTGGTTACAAATGATATGAGAATTATAGATTGTAGTCGAGCATTCTCTTCAATCATAGACATAACAGAGGTGACCTTGCTAAACATGTGTGTCATGCTCTGCAGCAATTGCATATCTGAGATGACAGCAGTTTGTGTGATTATACTCTCAGGTAAATAATCTACAGGAGTCGACTTGGTTACAAATGATATGAGAATTATAGATTGTAATCGAGCATTCTCTTCAATCATAGACATAACAGAGGTGACCTTGCTAAACATATGCATCATGCTCTGCAGCAATTGCATATCTGAGATGACAGCAGTTTGTGTGATTATACTCTCAGGTAAATAATCTACAGGAGTCGACTTGGTTACAAATGATATGAGAATTATAGATTGTAGTCGAGCATTCTCTTCAATCATAGACATAACAGAGGTGACCTTGCTAAACATATGCATCATGCTCTGCAGCAATTGCATATCTGAGATGACAGCAGTTTGTGTGATTATTCTCTCAGGTAAATAATGTACAGGAGTCGTCTTGGTTACAAATGATATGAGAATTATAGATTGTAGTCGAGCATTCTCTTCAATCATAGACATAACAGAGGTGACCTTGCTAAACATATGCATCATGCTCTGCAGCAATTGCATATCTGAGATGACAGCAGTTTGTGTGATTATACTCTCAGGTAAATAATCTACAGGAGTCGACTTGGTTACAAATGATATGAGAATTATAGATTGTAGTCGAGCATTCTCTTCAATCATAGACATAACAGAGGTGACCTTGCTAAACATGTGTGTCATGCTCTGCAGTAATTGCATATCTGAGATGACAGCAGTTTAAGTGATTATACTCTCAGGTAAATAATCTACAGGAGTCGACTTGGTTACAAATGATATGAGAATTATAGATTGTAGTCGAGCATTCTCTTCAATCATAGACATAACAGAGGTGACCTTGCTAAACATATGCATCATGCTCTGCTGCAATTGCATACCTGAGATGACAGCAGTTTAAGTGATTATACTCTCAGGTAAATAATCTACAGGAGTCGACTTGGTTGCAAATGATATGAGAATTATAGATTGTAATCGAGCATTCTCTTCAATCATAGACATAACAGAGGTGACCTTGCTAAACATATGTGTCATGCTCTGCAGCAATTGCATACCTGAGATGACAGCAGTTTGTGTGATTATACTCTCAGGTAAATAATCTACAGGAGTCGACTTGGTTACAAATGATATGAGAATTATAGATTGTAGTCGAGCATTCTCTTCAATCATGGACATAACAGAGGTGACCTTGCTAAACATATGCATCATGCTCTGCAGCAATTGCATACCTGAGATGACAGCAGTTTGTGTGATTATACTCTCAGGTAAATAATCTACAGGAGTCGACTTGGTTACAAATGATATGAGAATTATAGATTGTAATCGAGCATTCTCTTCAATCATAGACATAACAGAGGTGACCTTGCTAAACATATACATCATGCTCTGCAGCAATTGCATACCTGAGATGACAGCAGTTTGTGTGATTATACTCTCAGGTAAATAATCTACAGGAGTCGACTTTGTTACAAATGATATGAGAATTATAGATTGTAATCGAGCATTCTCTTCAAACATAGACATAACAGAGGTGACCTTGCTAAACATATGTGTCATGCTCTGCAGCAATTGCATACCTGAGATGACAGCAGTTTGTGTGATTATACTCTCAGGTAAATAATCTACAGGAGTCGACTTGGTTACAAATGATATGAGAATTATAGATTGTAGTCGAGCATTCTCTTCAATCATAGACATAACAGAGGTGACCTTGCTAAACATATACATCATGCTCTGCAGCAATTGCATACCTGAGATGACAGCAGTTTGTGTGATTATACTCTCAGGTAAATAATCTACAGGAGTCGACTTGGTTACAAATGATATGAGAATTATAGATTGTAATCGAGCATTCTCTTCAATCATAGACATAACAGAGGTGACCTTGCTAAAAATATGCATCATGCTCTGCAGCAATTGCATACCTGAGATGACAGCAGTTTGTGTGATTATACTCTCAGGTAAATAATCTACAGGAGTCGACTTGGTTACAAATGATATGAGAATTATAGATTGTAATCGAGCATTCTCTTCAATCATAGACATAACAGAGGTGACCTTGCTAAACATGTGTGTCATGCTCTGCAGCAATTGCATATCTGAGATGACAGCAGTTTGTGTGATTATACTCTCAGGTAAATAATCTACAGGAGTCGACTTGGTTACAAATGATATGAGAATTATAGATTGTAATCGAGCATTCTCTTCAATCATAGACATAACAGAGGTGACCTTGCTAAACATATGCATCATGCTCTGCTGCAATTGCATACCTGAGATGACAGCAGTTTAAGTGATTATACTCTCAGGTAAATAATCTACAGGAGTCGACTTGGTTACAAATGATATGAGAATTATAGATTGTAGTCGAGCATTCTCTTCAATCATAGACATAATAGAGGTGACCTATCTAAACATATGCATCATGCTCTGCTGCAATTGCATACCTGAGATGACAGCAGTTTGTGTGATTATACTCTCAGGTAAATAATCTACAGGAGTCGACTTGGTTACAAATGATATGAGAATTATAGATTGTAATCGAGCATTCTCTTCAATCATAGACATAACAGAGGTGACCTTGCTAAACATATGCATCATGCTCTGCTGCAATTGCATACCTGAGATGACAGCAGTTTAAGTGATTATACTCTCAGGTAAATAATCTACAGGAGTCGACTTGGTTACAAATGATATGAGAATTATAGATTGTAATCGAGCATTCTCTTCAATCATAGACATAACAGAGGTGACCTTGCTAAACATATACATCATGCTCTGCAGCAATTGCATACCTGAGATGACAGCAGTTTGTGTGATTATACTCTCAGGTAAATAATCTACAGGAGTCGACTTGGTTACAAATGATATGAGAATTATAGATTGTAATCGAGCATTCTCTTCAATCATAGACATAACAGAGGTGACCTTGCTAAACATATACATCATGCTCTGCAGCAATTGCATACCTGAGATGACAGCAGTTTGTGTGATTATACTCTCAGGTAAATAATCTACAGGAGTCGACTCGGTTACAAATGATATGAGAATTATAGATTGTAATCGAGCATTCTCTTCAATCATAGACATAACAGAGGTGACCTTGCTAAACATGTGTGTCATGCTCTGCAGCAATTGCATATCTGAGATGACAGCAGTTTGTGTGATTATACTCTCAGGTAAATAATCTACAGGAGTCGACTTGGTTACAAATGATATGAGAATTATAGATTGTAATCGAGCATTCTCTTCAATCATAGACATAACAGAGGTGACCTTGCTTAACATGTGTGTCATGCTCTGCAGCAATTGCATATCTGAGATGACAGCAGTTTGTGTGATTATACTCTCAGGTAAATAATCTACAGGAGTCGTTACAAATGATATGAGAGGTGACAGGTTACAAATGATATGAGAATTATAGATTGTAATCGAGCATTCTCTTCAATCATAGACATAACAGAGGTGACCTTGCTAAACATGTGTGTCATGCTCTGCAGCAATTGCATATCTGAGATGACAGCAGTTTGTGTGATTATACTCTAAGGTAAATAATCTACAGGAGTCGTTACAAATGATATGAGAGGTGACAGGTTACAAATGATATGAGAATTATAGATTGTAATCGAGCATTCTCTTCAATCATAGACATAACAGAGGTGACCTTGCTAAACATGTGTGTCATGCTCTGCAGCAATTGCATATCTGAGATGACAGCAGTTTGTGTGATTATACTCTCAGGTAAATAATCTACAGGAGTCGTTACGATTGATATGAGAGGTGACAGGTTACAAATGATATGAGAATTATAGATTGTAATCGAGCATTCTCTTCAATCATAGACATAACAGAGGTGACCTTGCTAAACATGTGTGTCATGCTCTGCAGCAATTGCATATCTGAGATGACAGCAGTTTGTGTGATTATACTCTCAGGTGAATAATCTACAGGAGTCGTTACAAATGATATGAGAGGTGACAGGTTACAAATGATATGAGAATTATAGATTGTAATCGAGCATTCTCTTCAATCATAGACATAACAGAGGTGACCTTGCTAAACATATGTGTCATGCTCTGCAGCAATTGCATATCTGAGATGACAGCAGTTTGTGTGATTATACTCTCAGGTAAATAATCTACAGGAGTCGACTTGGTTACAAATGATATGAGAATTATAGATTGTAATCGAGCATTCTCTTCAATCATAGACATAACAGAGGTGACCTTGCTAAACATGTGTGTCATGCTCTGCAGCAATTGCATATCTGAGATGACAGCAGTTTGTGTGATTATACTCTCAGGTAAATAATCTACAGGAGTCGACTTGGTTACAAATGATATGAGAATTATAGATTGTAATCGAGCATTCTCTTCAATCATAGACATAACAGAGGTGACCTTGCTAAACATGTGTGTCATGCTCTGCAGCAATTGCATATCTGAGATGACAGCAGTTTGTGTGATTATACTCTCAGGTAAATAATCTACAGGAGTCGACTTGGTTACAAATGATATGAGAATTATACATTGTAATCGAGCATTCTCTTCAATCATAGACATAACAGAGGTGACCTTGCTAAAAATATGCATCATGCTCTGCAGCAATTGCATACCTGAGATGACAGCATTTTTTGTGTGATTATACTCTCAGGTAAATAATCTACAGGAGTCGACTTGGTTACAAATGAAATGAGAATTATAGATTGTAGTCGAGCATTCTCTTCAATAATAGACATAACAGAGGTGACCTTGCTAAACATATGCATCATGCTCTGCAGCAATTGCATACCTGAGATGACAGCATTTTTGTGTGATTATACTCTCAGGTAAATAATCTACAGGAGTCGACTTGGTTACAAATGAAATGAGAATTATAGATTGTAGTCGAGCATTCTCTTCAATCATAGACATAACAGAGGTGACCTTGCTAAACATGTGTGTCATGCTCTGCAGCAATTGCATATCTGAGATGACAGCAGTTTGTGTGATTATACTCTCAGGTAAATAATCTACAGGAGTCGACTTGGTTACAAATGATATAAGAATTATAGATTGTAATCGTGCATTCTCTTCACTCATAGACATAATAGAGGTGACCTTGCTAAACATGTGTGTCATGCTCTGCAGCAATTGCATATCTGAGATGACAGCAGTTTGTGTGATTATACTCTCAGGTAAATAATCTACAGGAGTCGACTTGGTTACAAATGATATGAGAATTATAGATTGTAATCGAGCATTCTCTTCAATCATAGACATAACAGAGGTGACCTTGCTAAACATGTGTGTCATGCTCTGCAGCAATTGCATATCTGAGATGACAGCAGTTTGTGTGATTATACTCTCAGGTAAATAATGTACAGGAGTCGACTTGGTTACAAATGATATGAGAATTATAGATTGTAATCGAGCGTTCTCTTCAATCATAGACATAACAGAGGTGACCTTGCTAAACATGTGTGTCATGCTCTGCAGCAATTGCATATCTGAGATGACAGCAGTTTGTGTGATTATACTCTCAGGTAAATAATCTACAGGAGTCGACTTGGTTACAAATGATATGAGAATTATAGATTGTAATCGAGCATTCTCTTCAATCAAAGACATAACAGAGGTGACCTTGCTAAACATGTGTGTCATGCTCTGCAGCAATTGCATATCTGAGATGACAGCAGTTTGTGTGATTATACTCTCAGGTAAATAATCTACAGGAGTCGACTTGGTTACAAATGATATGAGAATTATAGATTGTAATCGAGCATTCTCTTCAATCATAGACATAACAGAGGTGACCTTGCTAAACATGTGTGTCATGCTCTGCAGCAATTGCATATCTGAGATGACAGCAGTTTGTGTGATTATACTCTCAGGTAAATAATCTACAGGAGTCGACTTGGTTACAAATGATATGAGAATTATAGATTGTAATCGAGCATTCTCTTCAATCATAGACATAACAGAGGTGACCTTGCTAAACATGTGTGTCATGCTCTGCAGTAATTGCATATCTGAGATGACAGCAGTTTGTGTGATTATTCTCTCAGGTAAATAATCTACAGGAGTCGACTAGATAATTATTACCACCTAATTAAAGGCAGATCGTATTCGTGAAAGATTACAAGATGAGGGGTATTTGAGGCGCCCGGGCGATGAAGCCAAGGAAGCCCACATGAACAGCGCAGGGAAAAGGCCAGACAAGATCCAATCAGATAGGAAATAGGAGAGTGGTAAACCACAAGAAACATCGCCATCTCCACTCAGACCCTGAAAAGCCCAGACCAAGAACTGCAACACGGGAAGCTCTTGCCAAAAACATCCCCCATCAGGTGGTCTCTAACCACAGATGTATTGCCCATTCTTAGACCAGTGGAATGGGATACTGAATATCTGATCGTCCTGTACTTGTCAGTTAACTGAGTCGTCAATTCAGGACAAAAATGTTACTTGCCAACAAGCTGAGTCGTAAATTCAGGGCAATAAACGTGGTACTGGCTAACTAGCTGGATTGTAAAACCAGAGCCTTAAAATCTAACATACATCGTAATAGCACATAATATTAACTAAAAATCCAAATAAAATTAAGCCTATAATCAAGCTTCTAAAATAAAACACACAAAAAGACAATAGAAGAACAGCTGAGGTTGGTTTCTTAGTGTTGTGATCAGCGACCTCTTCGCATTTCTGTCCATCCACTTCCTTGGCTCAAGTGGTAGGAGCTCCGACTTAGAATCGAGACGATAGGAGATCGATCCCCAGTCGCGGGAAGTTAATGGACAGAAATGCGAAGAGGTCGCTGATCACAACATTAGTATAAAAATTGAACATGCGTTTCCAATGTGAAACAAGAAATTCTATTTCTGATTCTAATTTATTATAAATATTGCCAATGAATTTACTGAAACTTTTGAATTTACTTTTGACTGCTTTAACAAAATCCTTTACAAAATCAATTGGGGCCATTATAATGTTAACAAGTGAATTTATTGGATGATCGGGGATTCTAAATTTGTGTAAAACTACATAACAATACCTATGAAATTTAGAACATTTTATTGATATATCAGAAGATGAATATATGACCATCTCCTCATCAGGAAGATCACAGATTTGATTGAAGGCAGGGGTTTTAGTCGTATTTATGATATGCAAAATTCTCTCCGGAACAGCAAATATTTTGGGGGAATCCTTTCTATATTTGGAAACAAAAATTTTACTACCAGTGTAATAGACAGGGAGGCCCTTATTGGTAAGCATGGCACCAACCTTATGATAGGGACAATCACCGATGAACATAAGAGCGGTCGGCATTTTGACATGACCGTCTTTTTGTCTCAACACTGTATACTGCACGTAATGGGAAACAAGGGAATATCTAGGAAGAGATGTTAAAACTGAGCAATTCTCTCCATCAAAGAGATGTTCCTCAAGATTGAGAGAGAAATCACTACCAACTTCGGGTGGTATATCGGGGAGGGGATGGTCATGTATTATAAAAGTAAACCTACGGTCTAACCTAAAAGAAACATCATCAAGCTTACATCTAAGACATTCCACCAGTTGCAAGGTAGTAAAGAACAAGAGCGCCAACTGACAACGCATATTTACTTTTCTGGACATAACCAAACGTGGTGATCATAACTCCAAGCAATATGGGTGTGGAGACTGCACCGTAAGCAGCCAATAAAGCCAGTCCAGAAAGCAAAATATTACTAGTTTTAGAGTAAACCATATAACCCAGGCCTATGCTAAGCATAAACTTTGGATCTTTCTGCGCTTCTTTTAGCTTGTCTAACTTCAATTCTGGAAATTTCCAGACAGATTCTAGTTTGAAATCGTTGCACGAAACAAGGGGGAGGGGTAGGAGGCATAATGAAAGTAGCAATATGGCCGAAGCCATTTTGCTAATCTATGTTTTGTAATAACAAATGTTAAATTAAGAGATACTGAGTATTAAAAAACCTCTCAAATAACATACAAAAAATCAAAAACAACAAAAATTCTTGATTTTTATTCTATAGAACACTTGACCTCAATTTTTGCACCTATTTCCAGCACGACAGCTTTGTTACCAGTCGAACTGAATTCAGTCCCTATTCAGGCCCTTCTGGATACGGGAGCCTCAATTTCAGCTGTGAATCAGGGATTCCTATTAAAATGTGAGCGTTTACAAAAAGCTTCAAGGAATCCATGTACGCCACAATACCTCACTATAGGAGATAGTTCGGTGATCGTTACAGACACCACAGTTGAACTAACCGTGACGATAGGACATAATAAATGGCCACACAAATTTTATATAGTACCTCAGTTAGCACATAACGTCATTTTAGGTCTGGATTTCCTCAAACCAACTGCCACATTATATGATATAGGTAGAGGAACCATTTCGTTTAAACACGATAGAAATACGGAGTTCGCCTTGGTTCCGGCAATCCCCAGAGACAAGGCCGCACTGCAGGTGATGACAACGAATGACGTCATGGCAAAAAGCCTTCAGGCAAAGTTCCCAGACGTACTCACCACGCAGCTCGGATGCACGAACTTAATCACATATGACATTCAACTGCAACCGGGGGCAACTTTACCAACCAAAACTCCCACGTATCATGTTTCACCACCCCTACAACATATCATGAAAAACGAGATCAAAAAATTACTCGATCAGGGGGTGATCGAACCTACTCTCGCACCGGCGGTGGCACCTTGCTTCCTAGTCCCCAAACGGAAGGCCGAACCAACGGCGGAGCAACAGTACCGCCTGGTCGTCAACTACCAGACTCTCAACAAACAAATAGTAAATATACATTTCCCAATACCTAAAATTGAGACCTTATTATCTCACTTACAAGGGGCCAACTACTTCAGTGTCTTAGACTTAAACCAAGCTTACCACCAGATACCGTTATCTGAGGAAAGTAGACAACTTACAAGTTTCAAGACCATGCTAAGTACCTATAGTTTTTCGCGCGTACCATTCGGTCTCGCGATTGGGTCCCAGGTCTTAAGTGCCTTAATGGAACGTATTTTCGGAGATTTGTACGGAGAAAAATTAATTTGGTATCTCGATGATTTGGTGGTTTACACAAAAACGTACCAAGAACACCGAAAGGTCGTGTCGGAGGTCCTGCAACGATTACGCAAGGCGAACCTAACAGTCAATCCAGACAAATGCAAGTTCGCCACACAATGCCTCCAATTCTTGGGACATGAATTAAAAAACGGTATTTTGTCCATCAACGAGGATCGAATTTCAGATCTTCTAGCGATACCACCACCAACAACTGCCAAAAAAATCGCACAATTCTTGGGTGCCATTAACTTTTATGCCAGCTATATTCCCGATTTACCGAAATTGTCAGTCCCCCTCAATGAACTTAGGAAGAAAAACAAGCAATTTCAGTGGACCACCCAGTGCCAACAATCCTTTGAAGCACTCCGACAAAGGTTAATCAAACAACCAACTCTAAGGCTCCCTAATTATGATCAGCCTTTCCACATATTTTGTGATGCCAGTGCCAAGGCAATAGGCGTGGTCCTGTGTCAACAACAGGAAGGCAAATATCACGCCATAGCTTACGCGGGGAGGAAGCTATCTGAACGCGAAACTCGCTACAGTGCCTTTGAGTTGGAGTACGGGGCTGTCCTGTACGGCCTGCACAGGTTTTCAAAATCTCATATAGGACATTCGCACTGTTACATCCATACAGACGCAAAAGCCATAGCTTCTGTGGCGAAATTAACAGCCCCTTCTGCACGTATAGCGCGCTGGCGAGAACAACTCAACCAGTTCTCCTATACGTTATATCATATAGAGGGAAAAAAGAATAGCCTCGCGGATTACTTGTCACGAAACAGTACAGTACCGCTGGAAATTCAATTAGACCAACTAGGGGACTTTGCAGATACCACGTGGCGACCACAACAAACACAGAAAGTAAAAACAATAACAATTCTCAGAACTACAAATCGTAAGTCGATCCATCCACTCATATTGCTACCTATTTTTGGCGAATGTCTCATTTATGTATTTCCAGGATCTTCTCATATCTTTGTTTATAACATATGTGTAAAATTTCCGACCCATACTGAGCCATTCTCATTATAGGAGAATATACATACCTATCGGTGGTCCCTCCTAGCGAAATACGCCTGACTTGTGTATGAACCTTCCCTTCAACCTTCAAGTGTCAATAGGATAATCCAACTTAGATATTTGTCACTTGATAGCGGGGTTAACTTCAGTTTTCCGCGTCGTGGTAGGTAGTTCAAAAAGTCTCCGGGACGAAAACCATATTAGTTGCAACAATACAATCACAGCTCCTAATTACCTATTGTCCTTTCTTCTACCACGTCACATAGTCGAGCATTCTCTTCAATCATAGACATAACAGAGGTGACCTTGCTAAACATATGCATCATGCTCTGCAGCAATTGCATATCTGAGATTATACTCTCAGGTAAATAATCTACAGGAGTCGACTTGGTTACAAATGATATGAGAATTATAGATTGTAGTCGAGCATTCTCTTCAATCATAGACATAACAGAGGTGACCTTGCTAAACATGTGTGTCATGCTCTGCAGCAATTGCATATCTGAGATGACAGCAGTTTGTGTGATTATACTCTCAGGTAAATAATCTACAGGAGTCGACTTGGTTACAAATGATATGAGAATTATAGATTGTAATCGAGCATTCTCTTCAATCATAGACATAACAGAGGTGACCTTGCTAAACATATGCATCATGCTCTGCAGCAATTGCATATCTGAGATGACAGCAGTTTGTGTGATTATACTCTCAGGTAAATAATCTACAGGAGTCGACTTGGTTACAAATGATATGAGAATTATAGATTGTAGTCGAGCATTCTCTTCAATCATAGACATAACAGAGGTGACCTTGCTAAACATATGCATCATGCTCTGCAGCAATTGCATATCTGAGATGACAGCAGTTTGTGTGATTATTCTCTCAGGTAAATAATGTACAGGAGTCGACTTGGTTACAAATGATATGAGAATTATAGATTGTAGTCGAGCATTCTCTTCAATCATAGACATAACAGAGGTGACCTTGCTAAACATATGCATCATGCTCTGCAGCAATTGCATATCTGAGATGACAGCAGTTTGTGTGATTATACTCTCAGGTAAATAATCTACAGGAGTCGACTTGGTTACAAATGATATGAGAATTATAGATTGTAGTCGAGCATTCTCTTCAATCATAGACATAACAGAGGTGACCTTGCTAAACATGTGTGTCATGCTCTGCAGTAATTGCATATCTGAGATGACAGCAGTTTGTGTGATTATACTCTCAGGTAAATAATCTACAGGAGTCGACTTGGTTACAAATGATATGAGAATTATAGATTGTAGTCGAGCGTTCTCTTCAATCATAGACATAACAGAGGTGACCTTGCTAAACATATGCATCATGCTCTGCAGCAATTGCATATCTGAGATGACAGCAGTTTGTGTGATTATACTCTCAGGTAAATAATCTACAGGAGTCGACTTGGTTACAAATGATATGAGAATTATAGATTGTAATCGAGCATTCTCTTCAATCATAGACATAACAGAGGTGACCTTGCTAAACATGTGTGTCATGCTCTGCAGTAATTGCATATCTGAGATGACAGCAGTTTGTGTGATTATACTCTCAGGTAAATAATCTACAGGAGTCGACTTGGTTACAAATGATATGAGAATTATAGATTGTAGTCGAGCATTCTCTTCAATCATAGACATAACAAAGGTGACCTTGCTAAACATATGTGTCATGCTCTGCAGCAATTGCATACCTGCGATGACAGCATTTTTTGTGTGATTATACTCTCAGGTAAATAATCTACAGGAGTCGACTTGGTTACAAATGATATGAGAATTATAGATTGTAGTCGAGCATTCTCTTCAATCATAGACATAACAGAGGTGACCTTGCTAAAAATATGCATCATGCTCTGCAGCAATTGCATACCTGAGATGACAGCATTTTTTGTGTGATTATACTCTCAGGTAAATAATCTACAGGAGTCGACTTGGTTACAAATGAAATGAGAATTATAGATTGTAGTCGAGCATTCTCTTCAATCATAGACATAACAGAGGTGACCTTGCTAAACATATGCATCATGCTCTGCAGCAATTGCATACCTGAGATGACAGCATTTTTTGTGTGATTATACTCTCAGGTAAATAATCTACAGGAGTCGACTTGGTTACAAATGAAATGAGAATTATAGATTGTAGTCGAGCATTCTCTTCAATAATAGACATAACAGAGGTGACCTTGCTAAACATATGCATCATGCTCTGCAGCAATTGCATACCTGAGATGACAGCATTTTTTGTGTGATTATACTCTCAGGTAAATAATCTACAGGAGTCGACTTGGTTACAAATGATATGAGAATTATAGATTGTAGTCGAGCATTCTCTTCAATCATAGACATAACAGAGGTGACCTTGCTAAAAATATGCATCATGCTCTGCAGCAATTGCATACCTGAGATGACAGCATTTTTGTGTGATTATACTCTCAGGTAAATAATCTACAGGAGTCGACTTGGTTACAAATGAAATGAGAATTATAGATTGTAGTCGAGCATTCTCTTCAATAATAGACATAACAGAGGTGACCTTGCTAAACATATGCATCATGCTCTGCAGCAATTGCATACCTGAGATGACAGCATTTTTTGTGTGATTATACTCTCAGGTAAATAATCTACAGGAGTCGACTTGGTTACAAATGAAATGAGAATTATAGATTGTAGTCGAGCATTCTCTTCAATCATAGACATAACAGAGGTGACCTTGCTAAACATGTGTGTCATGCTCTGCAGCAATTGCATATCTGAGATGACAGCAGTTTGTGTGATTATACTCTCAGGTAAATAATCTACAGGAGTCGACTTGGTTACAAATGATATAAGAATTATAGATTGTAATCGAGCATTCTCTTCACTCATAGACATAACAGAGGTGACCTTGCTAAACATGTGTGTCATGCTCTGCAGCAATTGCATATCTGAGATGACAGCAGTTTGTGTGATTATACTCTCAGGTAAATAATCTACAGGAGTCGACTTGGTTACAAATGATATGAGAATTATAGATTGTAATCGAGCATTCTCTTCAATCATAGACATAACAGAGGTGACCTTGCTAAACATGTGTGTCATGCTCTGCAGCAATTGCATATCTGAGATGACAGCAGTTTGTGTGATTATACTCTCAGGTAAATAATGTACAGGAGTCGACTTGGTTACAAATGATATGAGAATTATAGATTGTAATCGAGCGTTCTCTTCAATCATAGACATAACAGAGGTGACCTTGCTAAACATGTGTGTCATGCTCTGCAGCAATTGCATATCTGAGATGACAGCAGTTTGTGTGATTATACTCTCAGGTAAATAATCTACAGGAGTCGACTTGGTTACAAATGATATGAGAATTATAGATTGTAATCGAGCATTCTCTTCAATCATAGACATAACAGAGGTGACCTTGCTGAACATGTGTGTCATGCTCTGCAGTAATTGCATATCTGAGATGACAGCAGTTTGTGTGATTATACTCTCAGGTAAATAATCTACAGGAGTCGACTTGGTTACAAATGATATGAGAATTATAGATTGTAATCGAGCATTCTCTTCAATCATAGACATAACAGAGGTGACCTTGCTAAACATGTGTGTCATGCTCTGCAGCAATTGCATATCTGAGATGACAGCAGTTTGTGTGATTATACTCTCAGGTAAATAATGTACAGGAGTCGACTTGGTTACAAATGATATGAGAATTATAGATTGTAATCGAGCGTTCTCTTCAATCATATACATAACAGAGGTGACCTTGCTAAACATATGCATCATGCTCTGCAGCAATTGCATATCTGAGATGACAGCAGTTTGTGTGATTATACTCTCAGGTAAATAATGTACAGGAGTCGACTTGGTTACAAATGATATGAGAATTATAGATTGTAATCGAGCGTTCTCTTCAATCATATACATAACAGAGGTGACCTTGCTAAACATATGCATCATGCTCTGCAGCAATTGCATATCTGAGATGACAGCAGTTTGTGTGATTATACTCTCAGGTAAATAATCTACAGGAGTCGACTTGGTTACAAATGATATGAGAATTATAGATTGTAATCGAGCATTCTCTTCAATAATAGACATAACAGAGGTGACCTTGCTAAACATGTGTGTCATGCTCTGCAGTAATTGCATATCTGAGATGACAGCAGTTTGTGTGATTATACTCTCAGGTAAATAATCTACAGGAGTCGACTTGGTTACAAATGATATGAGAATTATAGATTGTAGTCGAGCATTCTCTTCAATCATAGACATAACAGAGGTGACCTTGCTAAACATATGCATCATGCTCTGCAGCAATTGCATATCTGAGATGACAGCAGTTTGTGTGATTATACTCTCAGGTAAATAATCTACAGGAGTCGACTTGGTTACAAATGATATGAGAATTATAGATTGTAGTCGAGCATTCTCTTCAATCATAGACATAACAGAGGTGACCTTGCTAAACATGTGTGTCATGCTCTGCAGCAATTGCATATCTGAGATGACAGCAGTTTGTGTGATTATACTCTCAGGTAAATAATCTACAGGAGTCGACTTGGTTACAAATGATATGAGAATTATAGATTGTAATCGAGCATTCTCTTCAATCATAGACATAACAGAGGTGACCTTGCTAAACATGTGTGTCATGCTCTGCAGTAATTGCATATCTGAGATGACAGCAGTTTGTGTGATTATTCTCTCAGGTAAATAATCTACAGGAGTCGACTAGATAATTATTACCACCTAATTAAAGGCAGATCGTATTCGTGAAAGATTACAAGATGAGGGGTATTTGAGGCGCCTGGGCGATGAAGCCAAGGAAGCCCACATGAACAGCGCAGGGAAAAGGCCAGACAAGATCCAAGCAGATAGGAAATAGGAGAGTGGTAAACCACAAGAAACATCGCCATCTCCACTCAGACCCTGAAAAGCCCAGACCAAGAACTGCAACACGGGAAGCTCTTGCCAAAAACATCCCCCATCAGGTGGTCTCTAACCACAGATGTATTGCCCATTCTTAGACCAGTGGAATGGGATACTGAATATCTGATCGTCCTGTACTTGTCAGTTAACTGAGTCGTCAATTCAGGACAAAAATGTTACTTGCCAACAAGCTGAGTCGTAAATTCAGGGCAATATTCGTGGTACTGGCTAACTAGCTGGATTGTAAAACCAGAGCCTTAAAATCTAACATACATCGTAATAGCACATAATATTAACTAAAAATCCAAATAAAATTAAGCCTATAATCAAGCTTCTAAAATAAAACACACAAAAAGACAATAGAAGAACAGCTGAGGTTGGTTTCTTAGTATAAAAATTGAACATGCGTTTCCAATGTGAAACAAGAAATTCTATTTCTGATTCTAATTTATTATAAATATTGCCAATGAATTTACTGAAACTTTTGAATTTACTTTTGACTGCTTTAACAAAATCCTTTACAAAATCAATTGGGGCCATTATAATGTTAACAAGTGAATCTATTGGATGATCGGGGATTCTAAATTTGTGTAAAACTACATAACAATACCTATGAAATTTAGAACATTTTATTGATATATCAGAAGATGAATATATGACCATCTCCTCATCAGGAAGATCACAGATTTGATTGAAGGCAGGGGTTTTAGTCGTATTTATGATATGCAAAATTCTCTCCGGAACAGCAAATATTTTGGGGGAATCCTTTCTATATTTGGAAACAAAAATTTTACTACCAGTGTAATAGACAGGGAGGCCCTTATTGGTAAGCATGGCACCAACCTTATGATAGGGACAATCACCGATGAACATAAGAGCGGTCGGCATTTGACATGACCGTCTTTTTGTCTCAACACTGTATACTGCACGTAATGGGAAACAAGGGAATATCTAGGAAGAGATGTTAAAACTGAGCAATCCTCTCCATCAAAGAGATGTTCCTCAAGATTGAGAGAGAAATCACTACCAACTTCGGGTGGTATATCGGGGAGGGGATGGTCATGTATTATAAAAGTAAACCTACGGTCTAACCTAAAAGAAACATCATCAAGCTTACATCTAAGACATTCCACCAGTTGCAAGGTAGTAAAGAACAAGAGCGCCAACTGACAACGCATATTTACTTTTCTGGACATAACCAAACGTGGTGATCATAACTCCAAGCAATATGGGTGTGGAGACTGCACCGTAAGCAGCCAATAAAGCCAGTCCAGAAAGCAAAATATTACTAGTTTTAGAGTAAACCATATAACCCAGGCCTATGCTAAGCATAAACTTTGGATCTTTCTGCGCTTCTTTTAGCTTGTCTAACTTCAATTCTGGAAATTTCCAAACAGATTCTAGTTTGAAATCGTTGCACGAAACAAGGGGGAGGGGTAGGAGGCATAATGAAAGTAGCAATATGGCCGAAGCCATTTTGCTAATCTATGTTTTGTAATAACAAATGTTAAATTAAGAGATACTGAGTATTAAAAAACCTCTCAAATAACATACAAAAAATCAAAAACAACAAAAATTCTTGATTTTTATTCTATAGAACACTTGACCTCAATTTTTGCACCTATTTCCAGCACGACAGCTTTGTTACCAGTCGAACTGAATTCAGTCCCTATTCAGGCCCTTCTGGATACGGGAGCCTCAATTTCAGCTGTGAATCAGGGATTCCTATTAAAATGTGAGCGTTTACAAAAAGCTTCAAGGAATCCATGTACGCCACAATACCTCACTATAGGAGATAGTTCGGTGATCGTTACAGACACCACAGTTGAACTAACCGTGACGATAGGACATAATAAATGGCCACACAAATTTTATATAGTACCTCAGTTAGCACATAACGTCATTTTAGGTCTGGATTTCCTCAAACCAACTGCCACATTATATGATATAGGTAGAGGAACCATTTCGTTTAAACACGATAGAAATACGGAGTTCGCCTTGGTTCCGGCAATCCCCAGAGACAAGGCCGCACTGCAGGTGATGACAACGAATGACGTCATGGCAAAAAGCCTTCAGGCAAAGTTCCCAGACGTACTCACCACGCAGCTCGGATGCACGAACTTAATCACATATGACATTCAACTGCAACCGGGGGCAACTTTACCAACCAAAACTCCCACGTATCATGTTTCACCACCCCTACAACATATCATGAAAAACGAGATCAAAAAATTACTCGATCAGGGGGTGATCGAACCTACTCTCGCACCGGCGGTGGCACCTTGCTTCCTAGTCCCCAAACGGAAGGCCGAACCAACGGCGGAGCAACAGTACCGCCTGGTCGTCAACTACCAGACTCTCAACAAACAAATAGTAAATATACATTTCCCAATACCTAAAATTGAGACCTTATTATCTCACTTACAAGGGGCCAACTACTTCAGTGTCTTAGACTTAAACCAAGCTTACCACCAGATACCGTTATCTGAGGAAAGTAGACAACTTACAAGTTTCAAGACCATGCTAAGTACCTATAGTTTTTCGCGCGTACCATTCGGTCTCGCGATTGGGTCCCAGGTCTTAAGTGCCTTAATGGAACGTATTTTCGGAGATTTGTACGGAGAAAAATTAATTTGGTATCTCGATGATTTGGTGGTTTACACAAAAACGTACCAAGAACACCGAAAGGTCGTGTCGGAGGTCCTGCAACGATTACGCAAGGCGAACCTAACAGTCAATCCAGACAAATGCAAGTTCGCCACACAATGCCTCCAATTCTTGGGACATGAATTAAAAAACGGTATTTTGTCCATCAACGAGGATCGAATTTCAGATCTTCTAGCGATACCACCACCAACAACTGCCAAAAAAATCGCACAATTCTTGGGTGCCATTAACTTTTATGCCAGCTATATTCCCGATTTACCGAAATTGTCAGTCCCCCTCAATGAACTTAGGAAGAAAAACAAGCAATTTCAGTGGACCACCCAGTGCCAACAATCCTTTGAAGCACTCCGACAAAGGTTAATCAAACAACCAACTCTAAGGCTCCCTAATTATGATCAGCCTTTCCACATATTTTGTGATGCCAGTGCCAAGGCAATAGGCGTGGTCCTGTGTCAACAACAGGAAGGCAAATATCACGCCATAGCTTACGCGGGGAGGAAGCTATCTGAACGCGAAACTCGCTACAGTGCCTTTGAGTTGGAGTACGGGGCTGTCCTGTACGGCCTGCACAGGTTTTCAAAATCTCATATAGGACATTCGCACTGTTACATCCATACAGACGCAAAAGCCATAGCTTCTGTGGCGAAATTAACAGCCCCTTCTGCACGTATAGCGCGCTGGCGAGAACAACTCAACCAGTTCTCCTATACGTTATATCATATAGAGGGAAAAAAGAATAGCCTCGCGGATTACTTGTCACGAAACAGTACAGTACCGCTGGAAATTCAATTAGACCAACTAGGGGACTTTGCAGATACCACGTGGCGACCACAACAAACACAGAAAGTAAAAACAATAACAATTCTCAGAACTACAAATCGTAAGTCGATCCATCCACTCATATTGCTACCTATTTTTGGCGAATGTCTCATTTATGTATTTCCAGGATCTTCTCATATCTTTGTTTATAACATATGTGTAAAATTTCCGACCCATACTGAGCCATTCTCATTATAGGAGAATATACATACCTATCGGTGGTCCCTCCTAGCGAAATACGCCTGACTTGTGTATGAACCTTCCCTTCAACCTTCAAGTGTCAATAGGATAATCCAACTTAGATATTTGTCACTTGATAGCGGGGTTAACTTCAGTTTTCCGCGTGGTGGTAGGTAGTTCAAAAAGTCTCCGGGACGAAAACCATATTAGTTGCAACAATACAATCACAGCTCCTAATTACCTATTGTCCTTTCTTCTACCACGTCACATAGTCGAGCATTCTCTTCAATCATAGACATAACAGAGGTGACCTTGCTAAACATATGCATCATGCTCTGCAGCAATTGCATATCTGAGATTATACTCTCAGGTAAATAATCTACAGGAGTCGACTTGGTTACAAATGATATGAGAATTATAGATTGTAGTCGAGCATTCTCTTCAATCATAGACATAACAGAGGTGACCTTGCTAAACATGTGTGTCATGCTCTGCAGCAATTGCATATCTGAGATGACAGCAGTTTGTGTGATTATACTCTCAGGTAAATAATCTACAGGAGTCGACTTGGTTACAAATGATATGAGAATTATAGATTGTAATCGAGCATTCTCTTCAATCATAGACATAACAGAGGTGACCTTGCTAAACATATGCATCATGCTCTGCAGCAATTGCATATCTGAGATGACAGCAGTTTGTGTGATTATACTCTCAGGTAAATAATCTACAGGAGTCGACTTGGTTACAAATGATATGAGAATTATAGATTGTAGTCGAGCATTCTCTTCAATCATAGACATAACAGAGGTGACCTTGCTAAACATATGCATCATGCTCTGCAGCAATTGCATATCTGAGATGACAGCAGTTTGTGTGATTATTCTCTCAGGTAAATAATGTACAGGAGTCGACTTGGTTACAAATGATATGAGAATTATAGATTGTAGTCGAGCATTCTCTTCAATCATAGACATAACAGAGGTGACCTTGCTAAACATATGCATCATGCTCTGCAGCAATTGCATATCTGAGATGACAGCAGTTTGTGTGATTATACTCTCAGGTAAATAATCTACAGGAGTCGACTTGGTTACAAATGATATGAGAATTATAGATTGTAGTCGAGCATTCTCTTCAATCATAGACATAACAGAGGTGACCTTGCTAAACATGTGTGTCATGCTCTGCAGTAATTGCATATCTGAGATGACAGCAGTTTGTGTGATTATACTCTCAGGTAAATAATCTACAGGAGTCGACTTGGTTACAAATGATATGAGAATTATAGATTGTAGTCGAGCGTTCTCTTCAATCATAGACATAACAGAGGTGACCTTGCTAAACATATGCATCATGCTCTGCAGCAATTGCATATCTGAGATGACAGCAGTTTGTGTGATTATACTCTCAGGTAAATAATCTACAGGAGTCGACTTGGTTACAAATGATATGAGAATTATAGATTGTAATCGAGCATTCTCTTCAATCATAGACATAACAGAGGTGACCTTGCTAAACATGTGTGTCATGCTCTGCAGTAATTGCATATCTGAGATGACAGCAGTTTGTGTGATTATACTCTCAGGTAAATAATCTACAGGAGTCGACTTGGTTACAAATGATATGAGAATTATAGATTGTAGTCGAGCATTCTCTTCAATCATAGACATAACAAAGGTGACCTTGCTAAACATATGTGTCATGCTCTGCAGCAATTGCATACCTGCGATGACAGCATTTTTTGTGTGATTATACTCTCAGGTAAATAATCTACAGGAGTCGACTTGGTTACAAATGATATGAGAATTATAGATTGTAGTCGAGCATTCTCTTCAATCATAGACATAACAGAGGTGACCTTGCTAAAAATATGCATCATGCTCTGCAGCAATTGCATACCTGAGATGACAGCATTTTTTGTGTGATTATACTCTCAGGTAAATAATCTACAGGAGTCGACTTGGTTACAAATGAAATGAGAATTATAGATTGTAGTCGAGCATTCTCTTCAATAATAGACATAACAGAGGTGACCTTGCTAAACATATGCATCATGCTCTGCAGCAATTGCATACCTGAGATGACAGCATTTTTTGTGTGATTATACTCTCAGGTAAATAATCTACAGGAGTCGACTTGGTTACAAATGAAATGAGAATTATAGATTGTAGTCGAGCATTCTCTTCAATCATAGACATAACAGAGGTGACCTTGCTAAACATGTGTGTCATGCTCTGCAGCAATTGCATATCTGAGATGACAGCAGTTTGTGTGATTATACTCTCAGGTAAATAATCTACAGGAGTCGACTTGGTTACAAATGATATAAGAATTATAGATTGTAATCGAGCATTCTCTTCACTCATAGACATAACAGAGGTGACCTTGCTAAACATGTGTGTCATGCTCTGCAGCAATTGCATATCTGAGATGACAGCAGTTTGTGTGATTATACTCTCAGGTAAATAATCTACAGGAGTCGACTTGGTTACAAATGATATGAGAATTATAGATTGTAATCGAGCATTCTCTTCAATCATAGACATAACAGAGGTGACCTTGCTAAACATGTGTGTCATGCTCTGCAGCAATTGCATATCTGAGATGACAGCAGTTTGTGTGATTATACTCTCAGGTAAATAATGTACAGGAGTCGACTTGGTTACAAATGATATGAGAATTATAGATTGTAATCGAGCGTTCTCTTCAATCATAGACATAACAGAGGTGACCTTGCTAAACATGTGTGTCATGCTCTGCAGCAATTGCATATCTGAGATGACAGCAGTTTGTGTGATTATACTCTCAGGTAAATAATCTACAGGAGTCGACTTGGTTACAAATGATATGAGAATTATAGATTGTAATCGAGCATTCTCTTCAATCATAGACATAACAGAGGTGACCTTGCTGAACATGTGTGTCATGCTCTGCAGTAATTGCATATCTGAGATGACAGCAGTTTGTGTGATTATACTCTCAGGTAAATAATCTACAGGAGTCGACTTGGTTACAAATGATATGAGAATTATAGATTGTAATCGAGCATTCTCTTCAATCATAGACATAACAGAGGTGACCTTGCTAAACATGTGTGTCATGCTCTGCAGCAATTGCATATCTGAGATGACAGCAGTTTGTGTGATTATACTCTCAGGTAAATAATGTACAGGAGTCGACTTGGTTACAAATGATATGAGAATTATAGATTGTAATCGAGCGTTCTCTTCAATCATATACATAACAGAGGTGACCTTGCTAAACATATGCATCATGCTCTGCAGCAATTGCATATCTGAGATGACAGCAGTTTGTGTGATTATACTCTCAGGTAAATAATCTACAGGAGTCGACTTGGTTACAAATGATATGAGAATTATAGATTGTAATCGAGCATTCTCTTCAATAATAGACATAACAGAGGTGACCTTGCTAAACATGTGTGTCATGCTCTGCAGTAATTGCATATCTGAGATGACAGCAGTTTGTGTGATTATACTCTCAGGTAAATAATCTACAGGAGTCGACTTGGTTACAAATGATATGAGAATTATAGATTGTAGTCGAGCATTCTCTTCAATCATAGACATAACAGAGGTGACCTTGCTAAACATATGCATCATGCTCTGCAGCAATTGCATATCTGAGATGACAGCAGTTTGTGTGATTATACTCTCAGGTAAATAATCTACAGGAGTCGACTTGGTTACAAATGATATGAGAATTATAGATTGTAGTCGAGCATTCTCTTCAATCATAGACATAACAGAGGTGACCTTGCTAAACATGTGTGTCATGCTCTGCAGCAATTGCATATCTGAGATGACAGCAGTTTGTGTGATTATACTCTCAGGTAAATAATCTACAGGAGTCGACTTGGTTACAAATGATATGAGAATTATAGATTGTAATCGAGCATTCTCTTCAATCATAGACATAACAGAGGTGACCTTGCTAAACATGTGTGTCATGCTCTGCAGTAATTGCATATCTGAGATGACAGCAGTTTGTGTGATTATTCTCTCAGGTAAATAATCTACAGGAGTCGACTAGATAATTATTACCACCTAATTAAAGGCAGATCGTATTCGTGAAAGATTACAAGATGAGGGGTATTTGAGGCGCCTGGGCGATGAAGCCAAGGAAGCCCACATGAACAGCGCAGGGAAAAGGCCAGACAAGATCCAAGCAGATAGGAAATAGGAGAGTGGTAAACCACAAGAAACATCGCCATCTCCACTCAGACCCTGAAAAGCCCAGACCAAGAACTGCAACACGGGAAGCTCTTGCCAAAAACATCCCCCATCAGGTGGTCTCTAACCACAGATGTATTGCCCATTCTTAGACCAGTGGAATGGGATACTGAATATCTGATCGTCCTGTACTTGTCAGTTAACTGAGTCGTCAATTCAGGACAAAAATGTTACTTGCCAACAAGCTGAGTCGTAAATTCAGGGCAATATTCGTGGTACTGGCTAACTAGCTGGATTGTAAAACCAGAGCCTTAAAATCTAACATACATCGTAATAGCACATAATATTAACTAAAAATCCAAATAAAATTAAGCCTATAATCAAGCTTCTAAAATAAAACACACAAAAAGACAATAGAAGAACAGCTGAGGTTGGTTTCTTAGTATAAAAATTGAACATGCGTTTCCAATGTGAAACAAGAAATTCTATTTCTGATTCTAATTTATTATAAATATTGCCAATGAATTTACTGAAACTTTTGAATTTACTTTTGACTGCTTTAACAAAATCCTTTACAAAATCAATTGGGGCCATTATAATGTTAACAAGTGAATCTATTGGATGATCGGGGATTCTAAATTTGTGTAAAACTACATAACAATACCTATGAAATTTAGAACATTTTATTGATATATCAGAAGATGAATATATGACCATCTCCTCATCAGGAAGATCACAGATTTGATTGAAGGCAGGGGTTTTAGTCGTATTTATGATATGCAAAATTCTCTCCGGAACAGCAAATATTTTGGGGGAATCCTTTCTATATTTGGAAACAAAAATTTTACTACCAGTGTAATAGACAGGGAGGCCCTTATTGGTAAGCATGGCACCAACCTTATGATAGGGACAATCACCGATGAACATAAGAGCGGTCGGCATTTTGACATGACCGTCTTTTTGTCTCAACACTGTATACTGCACGTAATGGGAAACAAGGGAATATCTAGGAAGAGATGTTAAAACTGAGCAATCCTCTCCATCAAAGAGATGTTCCTCAAGATTGAGAGAGAAATCACTACCAACTTCGGGTGGTATATCGGGGAGGGGATGGTCATGTATTATAAAAGTAAACCTACGGTCTAACCTAAAAGAAACATCATCAAGCTTACATCTAAGACATTCCACCAGTTGCAAGGTAGTAAAGAACAAGAGCGCCAACTGACAACGCATATTTACTTTTCTGGACATAACCAAACGTGGTGATCATAACTCCAAGCAATATGGGTGTGGAGACTGCACCGTAAGCAGCCAATAAAGCCAGTCCAGAAAGCAAAATATTACTAGTTTTAGAGTAAACCATATAACCCAGGCCTATGCTAAGCATAAACTTTGGATCTTTCTGCGCTTCTTTTAGCTTGTCTAACTTCAATTCTGGAAATTTCCAAACAGATTCTAGTTTGAAATCGTTGCACGAAACAAGGGGGAGGGGTAGGAGGCATAATGAAAGTAGCAATATGGCCGAAGCCATTTTGCTAATCTATGTTTTGTAATAACAAATGTTAAATTAAGAGATACTGAGTATTAAAAAACCTCTCAAATAACATACAAAAAATCAAAAACAACAAAAATTCTTGATTTTTATTCTATAGAACACTTGACCTCAATTTTTGCACCTATTTCCAGCACGACAGCTTTGTTACCAGTCGAACTGAATTCAGTCCCTATTCAGGCCCTTCTGGATACGGGAGCCTCAATTTCAGCTGTGAATCAGGGATTCCTATTAAAATGTGAGCGTTTACAAAAAGCTTCAAGGAATCCATGTACGCCACAATACCTCACTATAGGAGATAGTTCGGTGATCGTTACAGACACCACAGTTGAACTAACCGTGACGATAGGACATAATAAATGGCCACACAAATTTTATATAGTACCTCAGTTAGCACATAACGTCATTTTAGGTCTGGATTTCCTCAAACCAACTGCCACATTATATGATATAGGTAGAGGAACCATTTCGTTTAAACACGATAGAAATACGGAGTTCGCCTTGGTTCCGGCAATCCCCAGAGACAAGGCCGCACTGCAGGTGATGACAACGAATGACGTCATGGCAAAAAGCCTTCAGGCAAAGTTCCCAGACGTACTCACCACGCAGCTCGGATGCACGAACTTAATCACATATGACATTCAACTGCAACCGGGGGCAACTTTACCAACCAAAACTCCCACGTATCATGTTTCACCACCCCTACAACATATCATGAAAAACGAGATCAAAAAATTACTCGATCAGGGGGTGATCGAACCTACTCTCGCACCGGCGGTGGCACCTTGCTTCCTAGTCCCCAAACGGAAGGCCGAACCAACGGCGGAGCAACAGTACCGCCTGGTCGTCAACTACCAGACTCTCAACAAACAAATAGTAAATATACATTTCCCAATACCTAAAATTGAGACCTTATTATCTCACTTACAAGGGGCCAACTACTTCAGTGTCTTAGACTTAAACCAAGCTTACCACCAGATACCGTTATCTGAGGAAAGTAGACAACTTACAAGTTTCAAGACCATGCTAAGTACCTATAGTTTTTCGCGCGTACCATTCGGTCTCGCGATTGGGTCCCAGGTCTTAAGTGCCTTAATGGAACGTATTTTCGGAGATTTGTACGGAGAAAAATTAATTTGGTATCTCGATGATTTGGTGGTTTACACAAAAACGTACCAAGAACACCGAAAGGTCGTGTCGGAGGTCCTGCAACGATTACGCAAGGCGAACCTAACAGTCAATCCAGACAAATGCAAGTTCGCCACACAATGCCTCCAATTCTTGGGACATGAATTAAAAAACGGTATTTTGTCCATCAACGAGGATCGAATTTCAGATCTTCTAGCGATACCACCACCAACAACTGCCAAAAAAATCGCACAATTCTTGGGTGCCATTAACTTTTATGCCAGCTATATTCCCGATTTACCGAAATTGTCAGTCCCCCTCAATGAACTTAGGAAGAAAAACAAGCAATTTCAGTGGACCACCCAGTGCCAACAATCCTTTGAAGCACTCCGACAAAGGTTAATCAAACAACCAACTCTAAGGCTCCCTAATTATGATCAGCCTTTCCACATATTTGTGATGCCAGTGCCAAGGCAATAGGCGTGGTCCTGTGTCAACAACAGGAAGGCAAATATCACGCCATAGCTTACGCGGGGAGGAAGCTATCTGAACGCGAAACTCGCTACAGTGCCTTTGAGTTGGAGTACGGGGCTGTCCTGTACGGCCTGCACAGGTTTTCAAAATCTCATATAGGACATTCGCACTGTTACATCCATACAGACGCAAAAGCCATAGCTTCTGTGGCGAAATTAACAGCCCCTTCTGCACGTATAGCGCGCTGGCGAGAACAACTCAACCAGTTCTCCTATACGTTATATCATATAGAGGGAAAAAAGAATAGCCTCGCGGATTACTTGTCACGAAACAGTACAGTACCGCTGGAAATTCAATTAGACCAACTAGGGGACTTTGCAGATACCACGTGGCGACCACAACAAACACAGAAAGTAAAAACAATAACAATTCTCAGAACTACAAATCGTAAGTCGATCCATCCACTCATATTGCTACCTATTTTTGGCGAATGTCTCATTTATGTATTTCCAGGATCTTCTCATATCTTTGTTTATAACATATGTGTAAAATTTCCGACCCATACTGAGCCATTCTCATTATAGGAGAATATACATACCTATCGGTGGTCCCTCCTAGCGAAATACGCCTGACTTGTGTATGAACCTTCCCTTCAACCTTCAAGTGTCAATAGGATAATCCAACTTAGATATTTGTCACTTGATAGCGGGGTTAACTTCAGTTTTCCGCGTCGTGGTAGGTAGTTCAAAAAGTCTCCGGGACGAAAACCATATTAGTTGCAACAATACAATCACAGCTCCTAATTACCTATTGTCCTTTCTTCTACCACGTCACATAGTCGAGCATTCTCTTCAATCATAGACATAACAGAGGTGACCTTGCTAAACATATGCATCATGCTCTGCAGCAATTGCATATCTGAGATTATACTCTCAGGTAAATAATCTACAGGAGTCGACTTGGTTACAAATGATATGAGAATTATAGATTGTAGTCGAGCATTCTCTTCAATCATAGACATAACAGAGGTGACCTTGCTAAACATGTGTGTCATGCTCTGCAGCAATTGCATATCTGAGATGACAGCAGTTTGTGTGATTATACTCTCAGGTAAATAATCTACAGGAGTCGACTTGGTTACAAATGATATGAGAATTATAGATTGTAATCGAGCATTCTCTTCAATCATAGACATAACAGAGGTGACCTTGCTAAACATATGCATCATGCTCTGCAGCAATTGCATATCTGAGATGACAGCAGTTTGTGTGATTATACTCTCAGGTAAATAATCTACAGGAGTCGACTTGGTTACAAATGATATGAGAATTATAGATTGTAGTCGAGCATTCTCTTCAATCATAGACATAACAGAGGTGACCTTGCTAAACATATGCATCATGCTCTGCAGCAATTGCATATCTGAGATGACAGCAGTTTGTGTGATTATACTCTCAGGTAAATAATCTACAGGAGTCGACTTGGTTACAAATGATATGAGAATTATAGATTGTAGTCGAGCATTCTCTTCAATCATAGACATAACACAGGTGACCTTGCTAAACATATGCATCATGCTCTGCAGCAATTGCATATCTGAGATGACAGCAGTTTGTGTGATTATACTCTCAGGTAAATAATCTACAGGAGTCGACTTGGTTACAAATGATATGAGAATTATAGATTGTAGTCGAGCATTCTCTTCAATCATAGACATAACAGAGGTGACCTTGCTAAACATGTGTGTCATGCTCTGCAGTAATTGCATATCTGAGATGACAGCAGTTTGTGTGATTATACTCTCAGGTAAATAATCTACAGGAGTCGACTTGGTTACAAATGATATGAGAATTATAGATTGTAGTCGAGCGTTCTCTTCAATCATAGACATAACAGAGGTGACCTTGCTAAACATATGCATCATGCTCTGCAGCAATTGCATACCTGAGATGACAGCAGTTTGTGTGATTATACTCTCAGGTAAATAATCTACAGGAGTCGACTTGGTTACAAATGATATGAGAATTATAGATTGTAATCGAGCATTCTCTTCAATCATAGACATAACAGAGGTGACCTTGCTAAACATATGTGTCATGCTCTGCAGCAATTGCATATCTGAGATGACAGCAGTTTGTGTGATTATACTCTCAGGTAAATAATCTACAGGAGTCGACTTGGTTACAAATGATATAAGAATTATGGATTGTAATCGAGCATTCTCTTCAATCATAGACATAACAGAGGTGACCTTGCTAAACATGTGTGTCATGCTCTACAGCAATTGCATATCTGAGATGACAGCAGTTTGTGTGATTATACTCTCAGGTAAATAATCTACAGGAGTCGACTTGGTTACAAATGATATGAGAATTATAGATTGTAATCGAGCATTCTCTTCAATCATAGACATAACAGAGGTGACCTTGCTAAACATATGTGTCATGCTCTGCAGCAATTGCATATCTGAGATGACAGCAGTTTGTGTGATTATACTCTCAGGTAAATAATCTACAGGAGTCGACTTGGTTACAAATGATATGAGAATTATAGATTGTAATCGAGCATTCTCTTCAATCATAGACATAACAGAGGTGACCTTGCTAAACATATGTGTCATGCTCTGCAGCAATTGCATATCTGAGATGACAGCAGTTTGTGTGATTATACTCTCAGGTAAATAATCTACAGGAGTCGACTTGGTTACAAATCATATAAGAATTATGGATTGTAATCGAGCATTCTCTTCAATCATAGACATAACAGAGGTGACCTTGCTAAACATATGTGTCATGCTCTGCAGCAATTGCATATCTGAGATGACAGCAGTTTGTGTGATTATACTCTCAGGTAAATAATCTACAGGAGTCGACTTGGTTACAAATGATATAAGAATTATGGATTGTAATCGAGCATTCTCTTCAATCATAGACATAACAGAGGTGACCTTGCTAAACATGTGTGTCATGCTCTGCAGTAATTGCATATCTGAGATGACAGCAGTTTGTGTGATTATACTCTCAGGTAAATAATCTACAGGAGTCGACTTGGTTACAAATGATATGAGAATTATAGATTGTAGTCGAGCATTCTCTTCAATCATAGACATAACAGAGGTGACCTTGCTAAACATATGCATCATGCTCTGCAGCAATTGCATATCTGAGATGACAGCAGTTTGTGTGATTATACTCTCAGGTAAATAATCTACAGGAGTCGACTTGGTTACAAATGATATGAGAATTATAGATTGTAATCGAGCATTCTCTTCAATCATAGACATAACAGAGGTGACCTTGCTAAACATATGTGTCATGCTCTGCAGCAATTGCATATCTGAGATGACAGCAGTTTGTGTGATTATACTCTCAGGTAAATAATCTACAGGAGTCGACTTGGTTACAAATGATATAAGAATAATGGATTGTAATCGAGCATTCTCTTCAATCATAGACATAACAGAGGTGACCTTGCTAAACATATGTGTCATGCTCTGCAGCAATTGCATACCTGAGATGACAGCATTTTTTGTGTGATTATACTCTCAGGTAAATAATCTACAGGAGTCGTTACAAATGATATGAGAGGTGACAGGTTACAAATGATATGAGAATTATAGATTGTAATCGAGCATTCTCTTCAATCATAGACATAACAGAGGTGACCTTGCTAAACATATGTGTCATGCTCTGCAGCAATTGCATATCTGAGATGACAGCAGTTTGTGTGATTATACTCTCAGGTAAATAATCTACAGGAGTCGACTTGGTTACAAATGATATGAGAATCATAGATTGTAATCGAGCATTCTCTTCAATCATAGACATAACAGAGGTGACCTTCCTAAACATATGCATCATGCTCTGCTGCAATTGCATACCTGAGATGACAGCAGTTTGTGTGATTATACTCTCAGGTAAATAATCTACAGGAGTCGACTTGGTTACAAATGATATGAGAATTATAGATTCTAATCGAGCATTCTCTTCAATCATAGACATAACAGAGGTGACCTTGCTAAACATATGTGTCATGCTCTGCAGCAATTGCATACCTGAGATGACAGCAGTTTGTGTGATTATACTCTCAGGTAAATAATCTACTGGAGTCGACTTGGTTACGAGGGTGGATCAAATATAAACGGGACTTTATTTTTTTTAAGTTTTATTTGTTAGAAAATAAAAAGCGGGTATATGTCACTTTTCTACATAGTCTCCTGCTTTTGTGACACATTTTTCCCAGCGAATAGGAAGTTTTTTAATCCCAGCATCAAAAAACGATGAAGGTTGCGTCTGAAGCCAATTGCGCACGAACCCCTCGACCCCCTCATCATCCTCGAATTGCTGTCCGCCTAGGGCTTCTTTAAGTGGCCCAAACAAGTGAAAATCACAGGGCGATAGGTCAGGGCTGTAGGGAGGATGATCAAGTGGAGTCCAATGCATTTCTTCCAATTTTTGAACAGTTAGAGCTGCAGTATGGGGCCTTGCATTGTCGTGGAGGAGGATGACGTCACGAATTGGTTGATTCCGTCTTTTGCTGCGATATGCAGCCCTCACCTGAGTCAGCAGCTCACAATAGTAGGCAGCATTGATTGTTCTTCGCTCATGCAAAAAATCAATGAGCAAAACGCCTCGATAGTCGAAAAAACAGTTGCAAGGACCTTGCCAGCAGACTGTCGAGTTTTTGCTTTCACTGGGGCTGTCTCCCCCTTCCTCCGCCACTCCATACTGGCTTGCTTCGATTCGGGTGTGTAATGATGGACCCATGTTTCGTCGCAGGTGACGATGCTAGCCAAAAATGCTTCCCCTTCTTCCTCAAACCTTGCAAAAAGCCTCTGACAGACCTCCAAACGTCTCAACTTCTGATCTGCAGTCAAAAGGCGAGGGACCCATCTGGCACACACTTTACGGAATCCTAGGTGCTCTGTAATGATCGTTTGGCAGCTCCCATAACTTACCCCTACCTGCTCAGCGATTTCGGAGACAGTCACACGTCGATCATCTTCAAGAATGTCACGAACCGCTTGAATGTTCTCATCCGTAATGCTGCTCCGGGGACGACGATCGTGTTCCTCATTCTCTACTCTTTCTCTTCCCTCCTGAGACTCTTTGTGCCAGGCAAACACACGGGTCCTAGAGAGGGTTTGGTCCCCGAACTGGGCAGTCAACCTTTGAAAAATTTCCGAAGGTTTGACTCTTTCACGGGTAAGAAATTTTATGATAATTCGTTGCTCAATGGAAACGGGCACCTTTTGTTCAGACATCGCGATAACTACTCATGAAAGGTTGTAAAGGGGGAGACGCCCCCCTCATCCACCTTCTAATGAACCTGTTCAAACAATCTCGAAGTGACGGGCCCGCTTCTGTCAACCGTCGGCGCTCAGAGGTCAGAGTCCCGTTTATATTTGATCCACCCTCGTACAAATGATATGAGAATTATAGATTGTAATCGAGCATTCTCTTCAATCATAGACATAACAGAGGTGACCTTGCTAAACATGTGTGTCATGCTCTGCAGCAATTGCATATCTGAGATGACAGCAGTTTGTGTGATTATACTCTCAGGTAAATAATCTACAGGAGTCGACTTGGTTACAAATGATATGAGAATTATAGATTGTAATCGAGCATTCTCTTCAATCATAGACATAACCGAGGTGACCTTGCTAAACATGTGTGTCATGCTCTGCAGCAATTGCATACCTGAGATGACAGCAGTTTGTGTGATTATACTCTCAGGTAAATAATCTACAGGAGTCGACTTGGTTACAAATGATATGAGAATTATAGATTGTAGTCGAGCATTCTCTTCAATCATAGACATAACAGAGGTGACCTTGCTAAACATGTGTGTCATGCTCTGCAGCAATTGCATATCTGAGATGACAGCAGTTTGTGTGATTATACTCTCAGGTAAATAATCTACAGGAGTCGACTTGGTTACAAATGATATGAGAATTATACATTGTAATCGAGCATTCTCTTCAATCATAGACATAACAGAGGTGACCTTGCTAAACATATGCATCATGCTCTGCAGTAATTGCATACCTGAGATGACAGCAGTTTGTGTGATTATACTCTCAGGTAAATAATCTACAGGAGTCGACTTGGTTACAAATGAAATGAGAATTATTGATTGTAGTCGAGCATTCTCTTCAATCATAGACATAACAGAGGTGACCTTGCTAAACATGTGTGTCATGCTCTGCAGCAATTGCATATCTGAGATGACAGCAGTTTGTGTGATTATACTCTCAGGTAAATAATCTACAGGAGTCGACTTGGTTACAAATGATATGAGAATTATAGATTGTAATCGAGCATTCTCTTCAATCATAGACATAACAGAGGTGACCTTGCTAAACATGTGTGTCATGCTCTGCAGCAATTGCATATCTGAGATGACAGCAGTTTGTGTGATTATACTCTCAGGTAAATAATGTACAGGAGTCGACTTGGTTACAAATGATATGAGAATTATAGATTGTAGTCGAGCATTCTCTTCAATCATAGACATAACAGAGGTGACCTTGCTAAACATATGTGTCATGCTCTGCAGCAATTGCATATCTGAGATGACAGCAGTTTGTGTGATTATACTCTCTGGTAAATAATCTACAGGAGTCGACTTGGTTACAAATGATATGAGAATTATAGATTGTAGTCGAGCATTCTCTTCAATCATAGACATAACAGAGGTGACCTTGCTAAACATATGTGTCATGCTCTGCAGCAATTGCATATCTGAGATGACAGCAGTTTGTGTGATTATACTCTCAGGTAAATAATCTACAGGAGTCGACTTGGTTACAAATGATATGAGAATTATAGATTGTAGTCGAGCATTCTCTTCAATCATAGACATAACAGACGTGACCTTGCTAAACATATGTGTCATGCTCTGCAGCAATTGCATATCTGAGATGACAGCAGTTTGTGTGATTATACTCTCTGGTAAATAATCTACAGGAGTCGACTTGGTTACAAATGATATGAGAATTATAGATTGTAGTCGAGCATTCTCTTCAATCATAGACATAACAGACGTGACCTTGCTAAACATATGTGTCATGCTCTGCAGCAATTGCATATCTGAGATGACAGCAGTTTGTGTGATTATACTCTCAGGTAAATAATCTACAGGAGTCGACTTGGTTACAAATGATATGAGAATTATAGATTGTAATCGAGCATTCTCTTCAATCATAGACATAACAGAGGTGACCTTGCTAAACATATGTGTCATGCTCTGCAGCAATTGCATATCTGAGATGACAGCAGTTTGTGTGATTATACTCTCAGGTAAATAATCTACTGGAGTCGACTTGGTTACAAATGATATGAGAATTATAGATTGTAATCGAGCATTCTCTTCAATCATAGACATAACAGAGGTGACCTTGCTAAACATGTGTGTCATGCTCTGCTGCAATTGCATACCTGAGATGACAGCAGTTTGTGTGATTATACTCTCAGGTGAATAATCTACAGGAGTCGACTTGGTTACAAATGATATGAGAATTATACATTGTAATCGAGCATTCTCTTCAATCATAGACATAACAGAGGTGACCTTGCTAAACATATGTGTCATGCTCTGCAGCAATTGCATATCTGAGATGACAGCAGTTTGTGTGATTATACTCTCTGGTAAATAATCTACAGGAGTC
This sequence comes from Apolygus lucorum, assembly GCA_009739505.2. Taxonomy (NCBI): domain Eukaryota; kingdom Metazoa; phylum Arthropoda; class Insecta; order Hemiptera; family Miridae; genus Apolygus; species Apolygus lucorum. Next base: position 61,639,209 of record CM019182.2, read on the forward strand.
GACTTGGTTACAAATGATATGAGAATTATAGATTGTAGTCGAGCATTCTCTTCAATCATAGACATAACAGAGGTGACCTTGCTAAACATATGCATCATTCTCTGCAGCAATTGCATATCTGAGATGACAGCAGTTTGTGTGATTATACTCTCAGGTAAATAATCTACAGGAGTCGACTTGGTTACAAATGATATGAGAATTATACATTGTAATCGAGCATTCTCTTCAATCATAGACATAACAGAGGTGACCTTGCTAAACATATGTGTCATGCTCTGCAGCAATTGCATACCTGAGATGACAGCATTTTTTGTGTGATTATACTCTCAGGTAAATAATCTACAGGAGTCGACTTGGTTACAAATGAAATGAGAATTATAGATTGTAGTCGAGCATTCTCTTCAATCATAGACATAACAGAGGTGACCTTGCTAAACATGTGTGTCATGCTCTGCAGCAATTGCATATCTGAGATGACAGCAGTTTGTGTGATTATACTCTCAGGTAAATAATCTACAGGAGTCGACTTGGTTACAAATGATATGAGAATTATAGATTGTAATCGAGCATTCTCTTCAATCATAGACATAACAGAGGTGACCTTGCTAAACATGTGTGTCATGCTCTGCAGCAATTGCATATCTGAGATGACAGCAGTTTGTGTGATTATACTCTCAGGTAAATAATGTACAGGAGTCGACTTGGTTACAAATGATATGAGAATTATAGATTGTAATCGAGCGTTCTCTTCAATCATAGACATAACAGAGGTGACCTTGCTAAACATGTGTGTCATGCTCTGCAGCAATTGCATATCTGAGATGACAGCAGTTTGTGTGATTATACTCTCAGGTAAATAATCTACAGGAGTCGACTTGGTTACAAATGATATGAGAAATCTAGATTGTAATCGAGCATTCTCTTCAATCTTAGACATAACAGAGGTGACCTTGCTAAACATGTGTGTCATGCTCTGCAGCAATTGCATATCTGAGATGACAGCAGTTTGTGTGATTATACTCTCAGGTAAATAATCTACAGGAGTCGACTTGGTTACAAATGATATAAGAATTATAGATTGTAGTCGAGCATTCTCCTCAATCATAGACATAACAGAGGTGACCTTGCTAAACATATGCATCATGCTCTGCAGCAATTGCATACCTGAGATGACAGCAGTTTGTGTGATTATACTCTCAGGTAAATAATCTACAGGAGTCGACTTGGTTACAAATGATATGAGAATTATAGATTGTAATCGAGCGTTCTCTTCAATCATAGACATAACAGAGGTGACCTTGCTAAACATGTGTGTCATGCTCAGCAGCAATTGCATATCTGAGATGACAGAAGTTTGTGTGATTATAGTCTCAGGTAAATTATCTACAGGAGTCGACTTGGTTACAAATGATATAAGAATTATAGATTGTAGTCGAGCATTCTCTTCAATCATAGACATAACAGAGGTGACCTTGCTAAACATATGCATCATGCTCTGCAGTAATTGCATACCTGAGATGACAGCAGTTTGTGTGATTATACTCTCAGGTAAATAATCTACAGGAGTCGACTTGGTTACAAATGATATGAGAATTATAGATTGTAATCGAGCATTCTCTTCAATCATAGACATAACAGAGGTGACCTTGCTAAACATGGGTGTCATGCTCTGCAGCAATTGCATATCTGAGATGACAGCAGTTTGTGTGATTATACTCTCAGGTAAATAATCTACAGGAGTCGACTTGGTTACAAATGATATAAGAATTATGGATTGTAGTCGAGCATTCTCTTCAATCATAGACATAACAGAGGTGACCTTGCTAAACATATGCATCATTCTCTGCAGCAATTGCATATCTGAGATGACAGCAGTTTGTGTGATTATACTCTCAGGTAAATAATCTACAGGAGTCGTTACAAATGATATGAGAGGTGACAGGTTACAAATGATATGAGAATTATAGATTGTAATCGAGCATTCTCTTCAATCATAGACATAACAGAGGTGACCTTGCTAAACATGTGTGTCATGCTCTGCTGCAATTGCATACCTGAGATGACAGCAGTTTGTGTGATTATACTCTCAGGTAAATAATCTACAGGAGTCGACTTGGTTACAAATGATATGAGAATTATACATTGTAATCGAGCATTCTCTTCAATCATAGACATAACAGAGGTGACCTTGCTAAACATATGTGTCATGCTCTGCAGCAATTGCATATCTGAGATGACAGCAGTTTGTGTGATTATACTCTCTGGTAAATAATCTACAGGAGTCGACTTGGTTACAAATGATATGAGAATTATAGATTGTAGTCGAGCATTCTCTTCAATCATAGACATAACAGACGTGACCTTGCTAAACATATGTGTCATGCTCTGCAGCAATTGCATATCTGAGATGACAGCAGTTTGTGTGATTATACTCTCAGGTAAATAATCTACTGGAGTCGACTTGGTTACAAATGATATGAGAATTATAGATTGTAATCGAGCATTCTCTTCAATCATAGACATAACAGAGGTGACCTTGCTAAACATATGTGTCATGCTCTGCAGCAATTGCATATCTGAGATGACAGCAGTTTGTGTGATTATACTCTCAGGTAAATAATCTACTGGAGTCGACTTGGTTACAAATGATATGAGAATTATAGATTGTAATCGAGCATTCTCTTCAATCATAGACATAACAGAGGTGACCTTGCTAAACATGGGTGTCATGCTCTGCAGCAATTGCATATCTGAGATGACAGTAGTTTGTGTGATTATACTCTCAGGTAAATAATCTACAGGAGTCGACTTGGTTACAAATGATATAAGAATTATGGATTGTAGTCGAGCATTCTCTTCAATCATAGACATAACAGAGGTGACCTTGCTAAACATATGCATCATTCTCTGCAGCAATTGCATATCTGAGATGACAGCAGTTTGTGTGATTATACTCTCAGGTAAATAATCTACAGGAGTCGTTACAAATGATATGAGAGGTGACAGGTTACAAATGATATGAGAATTATAGATTGTAATCGAGCATTCTCTTCAATCATAGACATAACAGAGGTGACCTTGCTAAACATGTGTGTCATGCTCTGCTGCAATTGCATACCTGAGATGACAGCAGTTTGTGTGATTATACTCTCTGGTAAATAATCTACAGGAGTCGACTTGGTTACAAATGATATGAGAATTATACATTGTAATCGAGCATTCTCTTCAATCATAGACATAACAGAGGTGACCTTGCTAAACATATGTGTCATGCTCTGCAGCAATTGCATATCTGAGATGACAGCAGTTTGTGTGATTATACTCTCTGGTAAATAATCTACAGGAGTCGACTTGGTTACAAATGATATGAGAATTATAGATTGTAGTCGAGCATTCTCTTCAATCATAGACATAACAGAGGTGACCTTGCTAAACATATGTGTCATGCTCTGCAGCAATTGCATATCTGAGATGACAGCAGTTTGTGTGATTATACTCTCAGGTAAATAATCTACTGGAGTCGACTTGGTTACAAATGATATGAGAAGTATAGATTGTAATCGAGCATTCTCTTCAATCATAGACATAACAGAGGAGACCTTGCTAAACATATGTGTCATGCTCTGCAGCAATTGCATACCTGAGATGACAGCAGTTTGTTGGGACACAGTCTTCTTTGTGGCATCCATTTCCTCTGCGATAGATTTAGCCCACGCTTTGATGTTTGCTAAATTTGTCTGTAAATATGCTTGTTGAGCGGACACAGCAGATGTCTTCATTGTGACCATATTCATGCTGGCCTGTGCTTGCTTTTTGATGAGGGTCTCCAGATTAGTTGTTGAACTAATGATAGCTCGTTTATTATCACATATAAGATTTCGTAGTTGTTCCTAGTCAGTCGCATCAGCTCCACCATAGAGCACACGTGCCAAACTCCAATCATATGATAATAATCCATGGTCGAATGCTACTTCACAATTTGACAACGATGAAGATGATCTGCGGCCTCTTTTATTTGATGTGGGTCCCATGATTCGAATAACACTTGAGATATCCTGACATGCCGGTGCAGATATTACATTATCGCATAACCACTGCCTCTCTGAAGAAGGTAACGCCCTGTACATCTTGGCGGGTTGATCAAGGTTTGACGACCATAAATTTGTGATCAGGTCCGATACATCAATGTCTAAAAATGGACGTATATCTTCCAAGTACCTTGCTGATTCTGGATGCAATGTGAGATCTATTTCAGACATATTTTTCCAGAGTTTAAATGAACAATGAGGTGCATTGTCAGTTAATGTAGTATCACTAAGCATTGTATCAATCTTCGACATAATTGTTGATGCTTGATCATTAGGTGTGTCCTGCGTGTTATGATGTGTGAGTCCGCGACCTATTGGTTTAACATCCTCAGGGGTTGATATAGGACGGTAATTCCCGTAATGGTGTTGTGTCAGAACACCGCCATTTGATACGTGTATTGAGCCAGGTTGATACGTGGTTGTGGGTTGGGTCTGTCCAAAAGGTTGATCTGCCTGATCAACGTGTTCATTGTTATTATGCCTATTATTCTGCCTTAATAACTCTCTGATTTCTCTTAACATAGCCTCCGTGGCTCCTTGCCTGATCGAACTTGATCTCACTGTGGAGGACACTGACTTGATTAAACCTTGTGTATCTATTGAACCAACGACTTCACGTTTGCCTCGAGCTGAGATGTGGGTTGTGTCAGATGGGGGATTTGCAAGGAATCTCTTTATACTATTGTATGTTGTATCTGCTCGATCCAATTGCTGCTTGAGGTTCTCTTGTTGCTTGTCTAAGTCAGTCCAAACTGACAAGAGCATGGTGGTTAGGTAATGCGCTTCCGGAGAAGGAGTTCCTGTAGTGACATTATGTGCCAAGATTGTATTTATACTCTCAACAGAGCTCTCAATTGTCACGAGACTTGCTTTATAAGACTTTTCCATTAAAGCGGTCCAAATTTTCCGAGGGTTGACTATCTGTACTTCTACCTGGTGCTGCCACAGCATACTCGGTATCCATACAGGTTCTTCTTCCACTAATACTGTAGCCAGGTCCATTTTGAGTAAAGTTTTAGGGGAAGCAAGGGATGTAAAAATGGATCTAACGGACAAAAAGAAGGTCACTAAAATGATCACAAATACTCTTCCAAGTATAGGGGACATCTTTAAGAAAATCGAATATTACCACAAGTTGAGTTTTAAAACAGTATTTTTCCTCCTCTCAGTATTATACGAATCAGTAGGTATACGACAAAGAGAAGTCGTAAAAACTCTTCCTTTACCCCAATCAAACTCACCTCTGCCCATGCTCTTGTAAACCATAAATGTTTGTGTTTGAAAACGTAGGTTTGTTCTTGGTAATCCTGATTAATAGGTGTATCAAAAATATGTAAAGTTCCGCGATGGAGACTTTTTTAAAAACTTTTATTCGTAAAAGTACAGAGAATGATACAAATGACTGAGATGTGAACTGACTAAAGGCGGACTACGAAGTGTCCAAGTCGTCTTGAAGGTTGGCCTTTATAGCCTCGGTCGGGAAGCAGCGTCAGCAGGAAGTGTCGGATGATGTCTCACGTAATGCTGATATAGTTTCCCGTGGCCTTGGGAGTGTCCGGCGAGAGATAGGTTTCTTTTGATGTAATTCCTCCCGGGCGAAGTTCGGAGAATCCCGATCACTTTGGAAGTGTGATTGGATTTGAAGTTCTAGTGAGAATTTTAGGTCTCTGCAATCTATGAAGTTCTTGTTGTTGAGAGCTGGTTGATCCTGTTTCTAGTCCAAGTCTTTCTAAGTTGATGCCTGGAAAATCTTCCTCAATTTCATGATTAGTGCTTCTGGATTTCCAAATTGAGTATATTTCCTTAAGTTTCGGTTGTGTCAAGTATACTATTACGGTTACAATTATCAAATAGAGTATTATGTGGTTAATTTCAAGTTTCCAAGTTATTTTTTCAAATTCAATTCCTGTTTCTTCCTTAAATTTAAAGTCATCATATCTTTTTAACTCTAAGGTTTTTTCTGTAATATTATCCAGTGAAATTTCTCTGACCTTAAACTCTAGATGAATCGGTTTTCCGATATTCGTTTCATTTGTTATTATTAATGAGTTATTCAAATATATTTCCTTGCCTTCGGGCTTAATTAAGTAAGTTCCTTTTATATTATGAATCTGCACTCCTTCTTCATCTTTAATGGTTAATTTTTGTTCTGTGTTACTGACTATTAATATTTGATTAATCCCCTCTATTTTTTCTATTAGAGTTCTACTTATCGTATATTTTACGTAGGTGCAATTATTTATAGTATTTCTTAACAATATGTTGGCTTCACAACCATTGGTCTCTAATCCTAAGTTCTTCCAATTACAAAAGTATTTATACCCAATGTTCATGCATTTCTCCTTCATTTCAAACACCTTATTTTCTATGATTACATAATATTTACTCCTAGGTATAATAGATATATAATAATTATCTTTTTCAATAGGTATTGGTTTTAGTAGCATTACACTGTACTCTTCTTTAGAGTATATTGGAATATTTAACAAAAATAATATCTTATCATCTACTATGCCACAATCTACATTGATTAATGCTTCGTATTCGATTATGTTTTTAAACATTTCTATTGAGCCTGTGGTAGTATGGTTTGCTATTTCTTTTATCTTTTCTTTCAATTCGTAGGTTGATATTATTGAGGGGTGTAACTTTCCGATTTTACAAAATGTGAATGCTGTCTCAATCTCACTCATGGTATAGTCTATTATTCCTAAGATTATCTGCATGTGACTGATCGTTTCTCTGGAATCCGAAATTCCTTTTTCGTATGATTTTTGTAGGTTAATTTCTCTAAGTTTCGTTTCAATTTGATCATTATTAAAATTCAAGTTTGATATTGTTTGATTATAATGTTCCATTAATTTTTCAGTAATTGAATATTGGTGTTTCATTTGGTTGTTGAGGTGAGTTTCCTTGTTCTGTAAATCTGTCATTAATTTTTCATATCTGACTCTATCTTCTTCGTCCAGATTTCCGGTTATGAACTTTACTATTGATCCTAAACCGTTTATTAAACCTCTTTTTACTCTTTTTACTGTTTCTTGTGCCTTTGACAGTGTGTTGTTATCCGCTCTATGGGGTAGCATGTTACGGAATCTAATAAATGTTCTATTGTAAAGTTGATCAAACATCGTGAAGTATTCATCTGTTTTTTCCATTAACCTCGGGTATTTCTTCATTTCCTCATGATATTTATCGTAATTGATTTTTAGTGATACCAATTGTTCGTATAGATCTCCCAATTGGTAATAATGAGCTAAAGTGTATTCTGCTGTCTCTAAGTATGTTTTTTCAATCTTAGTTTAGTAAGGGTAACATAGGGGAGCGCGTTTTCACACTCAGCACTTAGTCTGAGTGTGAAGACTCTTCTAAAAAAGGATTTTCAATTTCCTCTTCTGAGACTTCGGTTTCTTCTTCTTCCCTATTGCTATCTTTCTCCATAACATTAAGGGCTGCTTCTTTTTTAAAGGACTTGTTAAAGCTTGGTTTTTCGTTAGGAGTCTTAGATGGTCCCGCCCTATCCTGGTAGGGTCTATTAAAGCTTTGATTTCCCCTTGGTGGGTATTTACTAGAATTAGGCGTATGGTTTTGATTATATCTGGGTGAGTTATTACTCGCACCCTGATGAGTGTTCGGCGAACCCCTTGGCGTCATGTTAGAGGGTTTCTTAAAATTCTGGCCAGCCTTTCCTCCTTCCTGTCTCTTGAAGGAAGGAAGCAAGTTATAATCATTGATTAAAATTCTGGCCGCCTCGTCCATGGAGGTCGGGTTTTTCGTCCTCATGAATGAACCAAGTGGTTCCTCGAAACCTTTTAGAGACATCTCAAACCTAATTTTCTGATATACATGACATTGTAATTACGTTCCTCCATATCATCCGTTTCTGCACGGATTTTTGAAATGGTGGTGTTTAATAAGTTATTTAGCTTTTCGTAATACTTGTACCCATCCTCATGCGGTTTTTGCCTGAGAGAGCATAATTCTTGTGTGAGAGTCGAGGAATCTCGTCTATCACCAAAATTGTTCAACAATGATTGTCGAACTTCGTTCCATGTGTCGGTGGGGTTTGAGAAAACAATTGCCGAGGCTGGGCCCTTGATTTTGGACAATAAACTGTCCAGCATGTAAATATTAGCAAAGCACTCGGGGTCTTCCATATTGTGGAATTTCACAATTAGCCTTTCACAGGCGTTAATGAATCTCATTAATAATTCAGGTTCCCCTTGGTAATCGGGAACCATATTTAAATACTCTTTTCTAAATTGTTCCCTATTCTCGTTATCGAAATCCCTTTCGAGGTAACCCTGAGGCATGGGTACGTCTCCTAATCCTGAATTATTCATTTTTAAAATTTAAGTGCTATACCGAAATTTCAGAAACAGGAATTTAGTTTTGAGATTTGAATTGAGTTTTAGGTGAAACAATGAAAAGTAAATTATCAACCGAGAATTAAGTGCTCACAGTACTGCTATGGACATCGCTCGATGCGGGTTCCTCAGTTGATGAGTTCTCGTGAAGATTTTTCGTCAGTTGCAGCTCAGTCGTGACTTGCGTCCTTGATGCCTCTTGAATTCCTGAAGATGGGTGACGTGGTTCTGCAGTGTAAACTGTAGACTGGTTCAGCTTCCTTGTTGATCATCAGGGGGTTGCTGCTGCACGTCCTACCGACTGCGCCAAATATGTAAAGTTCCGCGATGGAGACTTTTTTAAAAACTTTTATTCGTAAAAGTACAGAGAATGATACAAATGACTGAGATGTGAACTGACTAAAGGCGGACTACGAAGTGTCCAAGTCGTCTTGAAGGTTGGCCTTTATAGCCTCGGTCGGGAAGCAGCGTCAGCAGGAAGTGTCGGATGATGTCTCACGTAATGCTGATATAGTTTCCCGTGGCCTTGGGAGTGTCCGGCGAGAGATAGGTTTCTTTTGATGTAATTTCAATGGATCCTGCGCCGCCAATCTGTCCTCCCATACCTGGAGCTGCAACTTTATCCGAATTTATAGATCGTCCAGGTCGAGATTTCTTTTCAGGAGTGCCATCCTCAGGATCGCCTTTTCTTTTTCCAGCAGACATTCCAGGTTGATCTACATCCATGTTTCCTGTATTGAGTTGCATGTTTGCTGTTCCGGCGGGATGTGAAGATTTATCAGGGTACAAAACTCCCGTAATAGACTCCGTAAGATACTTCGCACCAAGTCCCAAGGCACCGAGAGATTCTGATGGAATGAAAGCGTAAACTTTAATTGCGTGGATTGATCCAGCGTGAAAGTTGCTGTTAGTTTCCGAAAGAGTGTTTCGCAGGTTAGGAAGTGGTATGGTAATGCCGTCGAGGCCTGATTGTATGATGCATATGCCTAATGTGAGGCTATAATTGATCAATTCGAGGCGTTTGTCGAATGGTTGATACCATAATGCGGGAGGGTACACATCTTGACGTCGGTTGAAGTGTTTGAAAGAGATGGGACTCTTCTTGGTGTCGGTCGTGGAAAGGATGGAACTTGATGCCTTATCAGAGGTGAGTTTGAGTTGTCCTTTTGGTGGTGAAACCAAAAAGCGAACGAGCTGCGCGAAAGCAGTGTCTGTCATCTGATTGGGTGGGTCTGATCCTCTGGTTGAGATGGTAACCTATGCCATGTGAGTAGCTCTATTGGTCTAACGTTGTAAGTTAGAAGCGTGGTGCCTTTGAGCTCCGTTTGTATGGCGAGGAGGGTCTTGCAATTCGGTTCAGACTTTTTAAAGAAGTTTGAAATGTGTTGCAGTGCTGATATTATTACTGGCATTCCTTCAGTCGTCGCTGTGAGTGCATAACCATATGGATTGTAGTCTGGTTCACCGTCTAGGAATACGGGTGCTGTGACATTAATCCTGGCTAGCGTGGGACGTTGTAGGAGGGCTCGGTTTATGACGGGGTTGAAGAAATTTTCAAAAACTGTCAAGGACCCAGTTTCTGTGGATCTGATTCATTTGATTGTGAGTGAATTCTGCTCCGAATAGATTGCCAATTGTGTAATTTAAACTGGTTGTAGTTAACGACAATGGTATTATAGAAGATGCGAAGTATTTCCGCAGGGTCCATATTTGTTCGGGAGGTGGCGAGGATGTTGTGTGCCACAAAGAAAACGTTATTTGGAATCAAATAATCGAAATCGTGGAGGAAGAGACTACTGGCAAGGTTTGCATTGTACCTAAGTCCTGGTCTTTGAGGATCTACGAATGTAGTCAATTTTGTGAGTATGTCTTGCATACATTCAGGAACATTAAGGCTTGCGATTACCTCGAAATAGTCTTTCAAATCCGTCTCGGTCCGAAAGGGGTATGTGAAAGGACTTGATCGTGAACGAGTTTGAATGTCATTGAGAAGTAGTTGACCGTAATCCCTAATATCCGGCTAGGGATAGCGTGCTTACGTACGGGAACCCTTTGACTTCAAGTTCAGGGTACAGAGCTGTGATGTTGTATAAAATATACGCAACAGGAAATAGTGTATCTGGCTGAACGTCTATTGTGAAGTCTAGTCCCTGGTCAATTTCAATGTTTGATTGAACGTTTAGTAGGGAGAAGAAATCACTCGTTTTCAAGTCAGGTCTTGGTTCTGTAGGCTGTAATCCAGCTTTGTTGCTAGAAATTCTGCTTCTACAGCCTAGACCGCTTTATTCTGCTTCAAAACCATTATGTATGGTATCTCGGGATGATTCGCAGGAAGGTCTACTTTCAGCCTGAATACGCTGTGTTTCCAGTACTGATTCAACGGGACACCCTTGACATCGTCCACTAGGCTCATCTGCCGTCCATGAAGCAGAATACCCGGTCCTGTTGGAGAAATGCCTTTTATTAGGGATCTTACAACCTCCAGCACCATTCTGCTATTAAGGACCGTTAGTACATATAACAATGTTCCCCCTTAATCATCAGTAAATTTCAGTCAATATTTAGCTTAGTGATACACGCACCTGAAGGTAATATAATGATGCCCACGCATAGAATAGGAATACAATAATTGTATGTAGTAGTAGAAAGATTACCAATTATTGGTAATCTTTCTACTACTTATAACTAGTACCAGCCCAGGTCTTACAAGGAGTTAAGGGTAGTTGGTAATTTTTTCGAAAAAAAAAATCGATTTTTCAAAAAAAAAAGTTTAATATTCTACATTATGTGCGGAACCCAGAGAAAAAAGAATTTTGAAAAAATATCAACGGGAAGTGGGTCAAAAAAATGTTCGAACAGCAAGGTCCGCTAGTGCAGGCCCGCACCATAGGCAGGTTCCTCGCCTTCCTCGTCCTCAAACTGCTCCTCCAGTCTCTTGGCTGCTTTGGTCTTCTTTACCCTCCCCTCCTTCGTACATTCTTGTGCAGCTCTATTTGCTCTAGTAATTCTTTCATGATCTAGGATCTTGAGTTGTTCAGCACAGAACTTCCCTGGTTCAATACCTAGACCTCTGAGAACATCACAGATCCCAATATTCCCCTTATTGAAGGAAAGGACTGCGGCATAGGTTCCGAGTTGAAGTACCCGTAGAGACACAAAACTTCTTTTGGGTATAAATGACCATATGACATTGTTCATGCTTTCATTGTAATTTTGGGTTTTACCGTGAAGGCAACTTCTGAGAAGATCTGGGCTAGACAAGCTCACATAGATTGGTTTTATGGCTTGCATCACTGCAGCTGGAAGGTGAAAGTGCTCACTGTGGCGATATGGTTTATTTTCTTCTTGTGCTTTCAAATACTTGCACCAATCTTGGGAACAAAACTCATGGCAGGGATTCTTATCTGTGGATAAGATGTGGAGGTAAGGAGCCCAAACTGCTTTTTTTCATTTCTGTCAAGTTATTGTTTGTGTGCCGGCGAATAGCGAGTCCATAATACAGTTGCAAGTTATTTATCGCCTCATCTGTTAAACGCCCTCCACCTCCCACATTTTTCCCATCAGACAGTTTTGTATCACCCATTTTCTTCTTAAAATTCCGTAACCGTGCTCACATTCGCTTCTGGACATGGCCGATGCATTCTATTTTTTCTATGTTGATATCAGGCCCATAGGGTTTGGCATTACATACAGCCTGTTAACCTTTTGAATCTCCATCCCACAAGTATCGTGTGTATTTCACGCCGGGATATTGTTCTTGAGATCTCATAAACATTCGAACCACACCTTCTACTTCCATCCCACCACTGGACCCAGAGTAATTCGCAGAACAATTGCTGATGTGTTTGTTGACTAAACGCCCCTTGCAACTGCAAAACTTGGACATGATTTCCACATCTATCACTTTATTAGTTAGCCCATAAGTTGCCTATACTCAATGAATGCGTTAGGAAACGGGTTTTGAATTCTGTTCATAAATCGTAATATTCCTGCAGCTGTTACAACCTCAGCTGGTAGGATTCCACGAAGTACCTTAAGCTCAGAAAAAAGTTCTCTTCCACAAACATCATTTTCTTCTTCGAAACTCAGAAACGATTCTAGGTCTGTATACTTTTGAAACAATTTGTCTTCTTTTATTTCTTTTAGTTCTTTAACATGGTACAAAAATCCAAACATTGTATCATAACTGGCAATTTGTTCAAACCTTCTTTTCAAGGACTGTGCTGCAGTATCTGCAATAACGTATGAATACTCAACTTTAAACGTTTGCTCGGCAGATTCCTGCATAGGCTCATGCTCATCTTCTCCCTCGTACTCAAACATTCTTCTTTTCTTTCTCTGCCTTGCTTCTTTGAACTTTGGCTCTACACCTAGAGTTTCACCAAGTTCTCTTGCTGTCAATGTTGCTGCCGCAAAACCTTCATCTCTAAATTTCTGAAAAAACTGAACTAGCCCTTGAAGTAACTGTGACGCAACTCCAAGGTGCATTTTTTGAGCCTGAAGGTTTTTGCTAACACTGTTAACAGCAAACAGCACATCATACCAAATACATAGAGCTAGTAAGAACTCATAGCTACTTATTTCATCCTTAACCGACTGTGCTTCACTATTGGCTTTTGGATCCTCAGTGACCTCAACTAGTTCAACTAATGCAGTGTGAACCTCCTTAATTTGATATCGGAGTGCTTTCACACTTTCCAGTTTACTCTCCCATCGAGTATCACAGGACCTTTTTACAGTCAGATTCGGTACATGTTTCATTGAAATTTCCCACCGCATTGTTGAGGCGGAAAAAGTAAATAAATTCTTTGGACGATACCAAAAACGTCATCGCTTTAGGGGAACATTTTGCAGCGTCACAAATTAAGAGGTTGAGGCTATGACTAGCGCAGGGCATGTACGAGGGGCAGTCAAAAAGTAAGTTGCACATGGTCATAACTAAAAAAATACCGAACAGATTTCATTGAATTTGGTTTTATTGGATTCAGGATACAAAAATCTATTTTTCAACATAATCTCCAACTAAATTTTTACATTTTTCGTACCGTGACACCAATTTTTGAATTCCTTGTTTGAAGAACTCCCGTCCACCTCCAGCACACCACTCTTTAACCGCTGCTTGCACTTCTTCGTCTGTGCTGTATCGCTGCTCGGCTAATTTGTTTTTAAGTGGTCCAAAAACATGAAAATCGCAAGGAGCCAAGTCGGGACTATAGGGAGGGTGTTCCCCAACATCCCAACCAAATGTGTCGAGGAGAGCTTTTGTGACATTGGCAGAATGCAAAAGAACAACTCCTGAAGTCAACATTCCTGGTCGTCGATTTTTGATTGCTTGTCTCAGCTTTTTCAATGTTGCACAGTAAGAAGCAGCATTTATCGTCGTCCCTCTTGGCATAAATTCTGTGTAAACAACACCTTGGCTGTCGAAGAACAAAGTCAACATCAATTTTCCTGCTGACGGAACAACTTTGCATTTTTTGGACGTGGAGAAGTGGAGTGCCTCCATTCCAAGGATTGTCGTTTTGATTCTGGTTGAAAATAGTGGACCCACGTTTTCATCCCCTGTCACTATTGAGTCCAAAAATGAAGCTCCTTCACTTTCAAAACGATTCAAAAAGGCATTCGCAGAGTTCAAGCGACGAACTTTGTGTTCATCAGTCAGTAAACGGGGTACAAAAAAATATTACAAAAAAACAGAAAAGATAACCGACTTATCACCTGTACTTATCTTTGATATCACTATTGACAGTGTTGCCACAAAATTTCGTTGAAAACAAAAACTGTGGAGGGAAGTTATGACCATGTGCAACTTACTTTTTGACTGCCCCTCGTATAATATTATAATTTATTAGCCAATCAAAAGCATAATAACTATTTTTCCTACCTACCGATGGTCTGTATAATAATTATTAGGGAAAAAATGACGAGCACGTTCTGAACAAAGAAGTTACTGTTTTATTAATGGCCTGATCAACAAGTTCACATGATAGGGGCGCCTCCAGGTGAGCTGTCGTTTAACTACATCTTTAGTAGGTATCTCAATAGAGTGCGTCTAATGCTACACCCCTTTCATAAGTTGAATATTAAATTAAAATAAATAAACATTTTTTAAAAATACAAATTATTAACATATTATAGTTAAAATTTTTTTTACATATTTACATTAAGTTTTTTTACTTTTTTACTTCCTTTTCCCCAATACCTCACTCCTGTATCTCTTGCCCAAGGTGGCATAAAATGCTTTCATTGTAGCTACACTGTTGGGTCAAACTCACCTGACCTGATTCTTTCATCAACCTTTCTCATACAATCAAAGAGGTGTTCTGTTGGAAGTTCCATGCATCCTTCCAAAGTTTCTGGTATCGTGTAAGTTACAGTGACACCTCTATCATTTATGTAACTTGTTTCGAGTGAATCAACAGAAGATTCATGAGTTGCAGATGTTCCGCTGGCCCCATCTTCACATCCATCACCTTCCTTTGCTTCCAACTCCTTTTGTTCAGTTTCAGACAGTAGCCATTCCTCATCTGTGTTCTTCTGCTGAGTTGGTGCTTGGGGTACCTCTCCATAGCCTGTAAAAGTGCTGGCTACTTTATTTTGTGCCAAGGCTCTGTGCAGTTTCATTCTTGAAACCTGTATGCTTTCAAAGGTCTTGATGAGATTATCAGGTTTGAGGTCATCCGGCAGACCACGTGATGCATAAGTGCTGAATACCTCAAAAGTTCTCCTCATCAAATTCTTTCTTTTGGTTGGTATACTGTTTCATGGTCTTGCCTATTATTGACTTCCTGATCTGTTGGTCCTTCATTCCGCTTGTTGCTGCAATGGCACACACTGCAGCTACAGATATATCAGAGTCATTTAAGTATTGTCCGCCACTCTGGCAAGAGGCTAATACTGTTGCAAGAACTCCTTCTACACTCATATTTGTTGAATCTGGAATCCTTATGACATCTTCTTGAGTGTATACTGCACCACATAATGGGGTCAGTAAAATTACTTTCTCAGTTTCATAGGCTAGCTGAGCCAACTTGATGAAGGTCTCTGTTGCCAATATACCTGATTGTTTTATTTTTAGAATAATGTTCTTGTCTGGTTCTTCAGATGGTTTATATTCTGCACCATCTGCCTTGTAAGTACATATAAAGATTGTTTTATATGTTAGCTTGTTAGCATTTTTAACATATGGAACTTTAATTATGTAGGTCCTGTCACCAGTCCCTTTCTTGACTGATCTACTTGCAGGACCAATTTCATAAATCACTTTCTTTGCAAAAGCCAATGCAAAGCTTTTTGTGTCCTTCTCCAACGGTTTAACAAAGTCAGGCACTATTTGCATAAATGCAATCCTCAGATCCTTGTAACTGAAAGCTGTACCAGCTGATTCAGAAATCATATCGGCTGGTGTAATTGGTAGTAAAATACTCTCTTATGCTGTTATGTGATTGAGTATTCCCCTTGGATTAATACTAGCCAACTCAAAATCATCTTTAGATGCTGTTATAACATCATCCGTCAGGTCGAAGTGTTGACGGACACCTTCCATAGTCCCCAAAAAGGGTGTCGTAGCCATGACTCTCACAAAAGTCCTTGATTATAGAGTAGATGGAGTGAGTGAATTCTGCTTCACACCCTGATTTAAGATCTGAATAAACCACAGATATATCTTTGACAAAATCTTCTGTAAAATTACAGGTGTATGTCTTGTTGATGGTCTGTCTATTTCTAGACCTTATTAGTGTTATATATTCACCTTGATTGATCCTTATGAAATTACTGTACGTAGTACCACAATGACAAATTGTGAGGTTGCTACTATAGACAAGTAGACCCTTATCGACAATGGTCAAGATAGTATATTATTTCTGTTTATTTTGATAGTCAATAGTAGATGAATGAACATCTAAATAAACAGAAACTGTCAGAAACTCAGAAACTGTCAAGTCAGGGAAAAAAGAGATTGAACATTCCTCTGAGGCCGTGGTGAATGAATCACGGAAAAAATATACGAAAAATAAGAGACGAGACCACAAGACGGATATACTAAGCCTTATCTATGCAAACAATGACGAGCACGTTCTGAACAAAGAAGTTACTGTTTTATTAATGGCCTGATCAACAAGTTCACATGATAGGGGCGCCTCCAGGTGAGCTGTCGTTTAACTACATCTTTAGTAGGTATCTCAATAGAGTGCGTCTAATGCTACAGTCTGAACTGCAATTCCTTCAAGCGACTGTCAAGTTTGTGAAACCACTGACGACTGGACTGCTTCAAACCGTACGGGGCTTTATTCATTTTAAAAACTTTGTCTGCGTCCTTGGAGCAAATTTCATCAAACATGCGTTTCGCCTGCATTCGAAGTTCGTTTGGCTCGCTGTTATCTTTCATAATTTCTTCTAGGAATATTTCAATATCTTGGGGTAATCGCATGTAGACGTCTTCATGTATGTTTCCATTTAAGAAAGCGGTGGAAACATCGAGTTGAGAGACAGTCATCTCTTTTTCAGCAGCTATTCCAAGCAACAGACGAATGGAGCTTAATTTGACCACTGGGGCAAACGTTTCAAAATAATCAACAAATGGACGTTGTCCAAAACCTTGTGTCACCAGTCTGGCTTTTTTCCTTTCCAGGGTCCCACCAATTTTAAACTTATCTTTAAGTATCATTTTATTTCCAATTACATTAATTCCTTTCTTTTTGTCAACAATTGTCGAGGTATTATTCTTTAAATGTGATTTTATTTCCTGTTTTATTGCCTCTTGCCACTCTCGTTTTTCATCTTGAGGCTGAGAATTCGAAGTATTTTCAACACAAGGAAACGAAACATGATAATCATCCATCCAAGTTGGTTGCTTCTTCTTTCGTTGGGTCTTTCTTCCAATGACTCTGCAAGCTGAAGGAAAGGGTTTGAAGATCCTTCTGACATGTTTTGATTGGGTTCAAGCTGATGTGACTGATTATCAGACTTTGGTGTTTCTTGATTGTCTAATCTGATGAATCAACAGGTACAGATTTCGGTTCTACAGGCAATTCAGTAACCATACCCTCCGATAGCTCTTCATCAAATACGTCACAATAAGTTTTGGGGCTGTTGTACATTTTTCCAATGACTTTCACATCACTGGCTTGATGAATTTTATCTCTATTTGTTGTCTGTCTCTTATTAATGAAATATGCAGTTAATGCATTGCAGCAAAACATGAGTGCGTATTTACTGCATCCGCCGAAAGCTTCTTGAGCATCATGTAATTAATTAACCAGTCAAATAGCATGATTATTATCTTCCCAAATACAAAAATACCAAGTAAACTAGATGTAATGTCTCCAACAAATGTAAAATAACCCAATAATCTAGAATAACTCCTTTCGAAAAACCCTTTTATTTGATTCTCAGTAAACAAATTCATGGTGTCTCCATATCGCATTGACACCTTCTCTCCTGCTAACCTCCTAATCACTGTTTCATCAAGAGCTTCCTTCTCTCCTGAAAACATCATTTGATGTTGTAATGCTTCTACTTCTGCTAAGCTAAATATGCCTGCTACAGCTAATCCATGAATAGAAGTGTATGACCATGTTTTGTTTGGATTTGGATTTAATATCATGGGAGGCTTTACTATGTGTGGTGTAGGATAGAGGGAGAACCACTCATCATCTGTTAATTTATAGATCACAGGAACCAAATGATTACACTCGAATTCTTTTCCAACTCGTTTTAAGATCCTATTTCTTGGACTAAAATAGTACCTAAGTCTCATTCAAATAAGTCACCGTCGTTTCGTTGTAACACAATTGGTTTTTCCTGTCAAGTGTTACTATTACGGGAACACACATCAAATGGATTACCTCTCCACGAACACTTGCGCTGTAACCGAGCTCTTGTTTTAAGTTATAGGCAAATTCATCCTCAGATATGTATGCGAGAGTGAGCTGATTCATTATGACGTTTCTTTCCAATTCACACTTTGTTGTGTGACGTCATCATATAAGCTTTCTAGGTTTGAGGTCAGATGTCTTTCTACGAAAACTATTTTTTTGTTAATATATGTTATTAGATTTGCATTGAGTGAAGTATTTGATCTCAATTTGAATGGTGTATAATCATTACCTGCTTCTAGTATGAATAACCTGGGATGCTCAGTGGTATATCCCAGATGACTACATAACAATTTCTCATTATGTACCATAAGGGAAAATATCAAATCTTCAGTAGCAAGAGAGACTATTCTAACCCCGCCTTTACGTTCAGTGACATTTGCCATTCCATTGTATAAAACTTCGTATTGTTTCTATTCGCATTCTGTACCATCTAATTTATGATCCCATAAAAGTAGACATGATCAGTTGTTAGACATTTATACTTTTTATAGTCACATAGAGAGGATAGTTTGGGTATATGTACCTCAGAATTAGTCAAGTCTACATGTCCTCTATGTCTTGCTATATGAGTTTTAAATGTTCCTAGTACCATAGCTTTCTTATATGAAATGTCACCACAGGTGAAATATTCACCATCACAATCTCCATCCCCATCTCCGTTGCCTGCTAGATATTTTGTGTATGTCCGCGGTATCCCTTGATCGATATCAGTAGCAATAACTTGCCCTGCGTATGTATATCTCTTGGTTTCCATTATTTCTCTACATTGATCAAGTGTCATTTCAACAATGAAAGTGTGGAACGGGTTTCTTACAGAACATGGCTTTATTATTACATTTTTAGGAAGAAAGGAATAGCAGGTTAACAATGGTATCGGCAGTATGTGTGTATACGTAGGCACATTTCAATGTCCATTGAACATGAGTGACTGACGAGTGACATCAACAAGTACTTACAACATGGCGGGGTCTTGAAATTCTCTTCACTGCGCACTTGGTCCAATTAAAACGCTTGTAAACACTGCAAAATTGCCGCGAGGACTAAAATTTTCGTAGAAACCCTAGTAAGGCTCTTCTACTTGATAACTAAGCGTATTTTAAATTACTGGGAACTTGATGATAGCTGAAAACCAAACCGCAAGAAAACTATTACTGTGTTACATGTAACATATATTTATATATGTCACAGTCGGCGGAAATGGTTTAAATCGGGCGACCGCGCCGGCCACTGCAGATCTCCTCTTAGCGAGATGAGTCGACCCTCGAAGTTCTCACGCAAAACTGCCATCACTGTTCGCGCCGTGTGCGCTGATGCACCATCTTGCTGGAAATAAACATCACCAAGGTCCATTTCTTCGAGTTGGGGCAGAAAAAATTCCTCAATCATAGCGAGGTAGCGTGCCGAATCGACGGTAACGGCACGCCCGTCTTCCTCAAAAAAGTATGGACCAATAATCCCTGCTCGCGACAAGGCGCACCACACAGTGACTCTTTCGCAGTGAAGAGGTGTCTCATGAAGTCCACGGGGATTTTGCTCACTCCAGTACCGCATGTTTTGCTTATTTACTGAGCCGTTGATATGGAAGTGAGCTTCGTCACTGAAGAAGATGAGCGGGTCTTCAGAAAGCAATTCAAGGAAGGCTTCACATGCGGCTACTCTGTTCACATAATCGCGGGGAAGAAGCTCTTGCACAACTGCTAACTTGTACGGATGAAAAGAGAGGTCTTTATGAAGGATTCGCCTCACAGTAGAGTAGGAGAGTCCAAGGGCAGCTGCATGTTTGCGCAAAGAGCGACGAGGAGAACGCAAAAAAGAAACCCTCACTGTATCGGTGTTTTCGGGCGATCTGACTGGCCGTTGAACTATTGTTCGACGTGAAGTCACATCTCCTCTTTCCCTGAACGAAGTTATCCACGAAATAATCGATTGGCGGCCGGGAACAGGTGCAGTACCGGGAAGATTAAAGTGAGTGCGGAACGCCCGCTGCGTTGCCACGATCGAGTGGCCATTCGAAAAGTAAGCTTCTGTCGCGAATGCACGCTGCTCCCGTGCCCAATGCATGGCGGTAACTGGCCTAGAGGGGAACTAAACTGGAAAAACTCTCCTTCCAAATGAGACCAGCCCCTCCTCCGTACGAACGTTCCTCTACTTTTGGCGACAAATTGAAATCAGCAAGTTTCGTTGGCTCACCCTGTACATCCACCGAATGTCTCTTTAAAACACAAACTCAGACAAACCACCTCTTGAGAAGTCCAACCAAAGAGAGGGTAGGCTATTTCCTCTCAATGATTTTCGGAAACAAGAAGGACGAGATGATGAAAATGATTTACACATATGAACTAAAAATAAAATAAAATAAAAATAAAAATTTAGAATGAAAACGATTAAAAAGTCAAATAATAATTCAAATGAAAAGATGTCAAAAAGTATCAAATATGATAACTTATGGTTCAGAGTAAAAATTAATTATGGTTAAAATGTAGTTAAAATATACTATAAAAGACGTTTGATCTTCGATCGAAGATAGGTTAATTTTCTTGTACATAATAGATACCATAAACATTAAGCAAGTTTATGGGCTTTTCTTGACCCAGTGATCAGCAGAAGGTCTCCCACAGCTTTCATCAGGGATCTATACTCGGCGTGTGTGCAAGTTTTCACGACATTAATCAGGCTCTGATGAAAAGGGAGATGTGCTAATGTGGATTTTATCGCTGCCTCCCACTTCTTTGCATATGGTTTCTCCTCTCCTCTTGATGTTCTGAGGGAATGTATCTGAGTGAGTGGTCCCAAACTTGTTGCTACAAATGCCATCAGAGCCACAATCCACGTTGTTGGAGTCCTTCAAGTATTTGAGAAGAGCTAGCGCTTTGGTGGTGTACTTGCCAGAGAAACAAGGGATTGAGGTAACCTGCTGAGACTCGGAAGTGAAGAACGCTGACTGATTTGAAGAACTGGGCTTGGAATACTTCGTGACTATTACTCCAGTTTGCTGAGTTCTCTCAAACCAGTAAATTGTCCTCTATTCATCCATACTTGGGTGTAGCTCGTCATCCATGAAAGGAGTGACAAATCCTCCTTATAGGTGTCGAACACAGCATGGAAAATCAGCTGCGATGCACCTTTGATTTCATAGAACAGAGGCAACACTGCTGATGAGTGCTGGACATAAGCTTGATCCTGAGCAAAGCACACGGTGGTCTCCTCTTCTTCCTCTCCTGTGTCCATGGAGCCGGCTCCAGCATCCTCTTCTTTCCTCCTCTTCTTAGGTGGGACAACAATTTCATCTCCTTTGTTGTAAAACAAGCCTCTTCCCTGTCATGTAAGCATTATAACACAGGACACCCTTTTTACCAGTTGTGTGGATATTAAGATATTCCAGTAGAGGAATTCCGGAGTGGTCCTTCAAGAGGTGCATCCATTGACTTGTGAATGAGCTCACGTAGCTCTTCTTCTGATGCCCCACAATTGCTCAGAATGGTAAAGCAAGTTTATGTGCTTGTCTTGACCCAGTGATCAGCAGAAGGTCTCCCACAGCTTTCATCAGGGATCTATACTCGGCGTGTGTGCAAGTTTTCACCACATTAATCAGGCTCTGATGAAAAGGGAGATGTGCTAATTTGGATTTGATTGCTGCCTCCCACTTCTTTGCATAGGGTTTCTTCTCTCCTCTTGATGTTCTGAGGGAATGTATCTGAGTGAGTGGTCCCAAACTTGTTGCTACAGATGACTTGCGCAACGGATTAATGTTCAAACCACCTAAGAGGACACCATGAGCCAGAACTGCTCCCATTTCTGAGATAGGACGCTGCTTTGTCTCCGCAGTTCTTCCTTGAGTGACAGGCGACGCAGAAAAGTAGGAATGTCCAACCCACAATTCCTTAAGACGGTCCTTGAATAGAGTGCTATAAGTGATAGTAGGGAGTACTGCTGCTACCCAATCACACTTTGGTCCAATTGGCATCTGATACGCTTTCGCGAGATTCTCTAATACAGCAGAGTATTCAGACAATTGGGCAGTGAATACTCCTACTGTTTGAGTTTTGTCAGCATGGCTAACAACAATTGTCTGGAATCCATTATTCCTTTGACGAATCAGAGTCAAAGCCTGATGGACCACGCTCGCTACCTGCATGCTAGTAATTATGCATTCGGGACCTGCTTCCGCTTTTGCATATAGGATGAGTGCAAAATGTCTTATGATCCTCATCCCCTCATCCTTTAGCTTACGGGACCCTTCAAATTTCCTCTTGTCCGCCCTTATCACTGTTTCACTTGTACTTGAGCTGGCCATAGTGATTGAAAGACTACCTTTTAATTGAATACGGCGCGCTCATGCTCCTTGATTCCCTCGTTCATTGTCTCTTCTTCTTTCTTCGCAGTTCACTTCGTGGGGAATAGGTTCGTCGACTAACTAATAAATCAGATCCCGCTTCTGATGTGGGTAAATGGTTGATTATTTGAAATAAAAGCAATAATTCGGCAAAACTCTCAGAGGGGTGTAATTAGGCTTCGCCTTTACAATGTAGACTGACGCTCTCCCAGTACCGGCTTCCTAGCTAGCGCCTAAACTAGCGCCCTCTAGACGGGCGTCCTGCGTACTAATGAGGGCTACGACGGAATAGGGTTTTTCCCGACACATATATTTTACTTTTTTCTCCTCCATAATTGTTTGAACTCGAAATTTCCAGTTTCCAAAATTTTCTGTCATTAACTGGGGATATGTTGCATGAGAGCGGCTGTGGCAGAGTTCGAGGAGGCCATTCTACACAATCACTCACGCTGTTTTTTATTTTCCCGACTTGGCACGACGCGACAGAGACGACCTACCGATATTATTTTATTATCTTTCGGCACTTCAACAAATATTATTCTAAATCGTAAACTGGGCTTCCATAACCTTCTAAAATAAACGTATTAAATATAATAAGGAGAACGGGAATGAAGAATCATTACATACTGACTTGATCGGCGTTATATTCCTTATATAATTTCTTCTGGTGTGTTAATATGGGATTCTTCATGTCTGAAAGTACTTTCTTCTATAGCATCCTTCTTAGAAAACACTTGACACAATGGTTGGTTAACTGTGTCGACGTTACTTCTAGTTTGTTGTTTGTTTATGAAATAGGCAGTCAGGGCGTTGCAACAAAAGATGAATGCATACTTACTACATCCACCGAATGTCTCTTTAAGCATCAGGTAGTTTATAAGCCAGTCAAACAACATAATTATTATCTTTCCGATAACGAAAATTCCTAATAAGCTGGAAGTAATATCACCCACAACTGTGAAATAGCCTAATAGTCTGGAAAAACTTCTTTCGAAGAATCCCTTGATTTGACTCTCTCTAAATAAGTTCATCGTATCACCATAACGAATTGAAACTTTCTCACCCGCTAGCCTCCTAATAACGGTTTCATCTAGTGCATCTTTTTCACCAGAAAACATCATCTGATGTTGGAGGGCTTCGACTTGTTCTTTACACATTTCATTTGCCTGTGGTCGTTAATCTCTAAACAATCACAAACAGAGACTATATCGGAATCACAAACTCAGACAAACCACCTCTTGAGAAGTCCAACCAAAGAGAGGGTAGGCTATTTCCTCTCAATGATTTTCGAAAACAAGAAAAACGAGATGATGAAAATGATTTACATGTATGAACTAAAAATAAAATAAAATAAAAATAAAAATTTAGAATGAAAACGATTAAAAAGTTAAATAATAATTCAAATGAAAAGATGTCAAAAAGTATCAAATATGATAACTTATGGTTCAGAGTAAAAATTAATTATGGTTAAAATGTAGTTAAAATATACTATAAAAGACGTTTGATCTTCGATCGAAGATAGGTTAATTTTCTTGTACATAATAGATACCATAAACAATATATGGCTAGACAGATAACGGTGTAATGTTTATTACACGATCTCTATGAAGAATAAAACAGCAGAAAGAAACATTAATATAATGATAATCTAGATCAAGTAGCTCTTTAAGAATAACGTCAGAGATATTTTGCCTCATCTCCTTGGTAGTAAGTACGGAGGCATGGACCTTAGACTTTTCGGCAACTATTTCCACTATACTTGATAAAGTAGCGTTTGGAACTAAAGCGAAGTGAGAGCATTGACTACTTTGGTGGTGAGGATGACATAGATAATGGGGTATAAGAAAAATAGAGGAAAGGAAGAACAATATGACTATAGGAATATATTTTAGATATGATCTTAAATTCTCGTGAAAGTTTACCTTATCTAGCTTCTTTTGAAGTTTAGCTTCAGGAATAGAAGCTAGATTGACATGCGTCTCATGCCTTAACATCTTAGCTTTCGGAGGGGAAGAAGGCTCCTCAAAAAGTAAATGGAAATGAGAGTCTAAATATATACGCTCAGGTGATCCCTTTGAATATGATTCGACGAATCTACGAATATGACTCTGAAAGAATTCCTTTGTCATAAGCAACGCCATAAGATAATGAACAAGAAAAAATTGATTAAAACTGTCTTCTTTCGCTCCGCGCAAGAGGAAATAAAAACTAATGCCCTTGGGTAAGTTAAACTTGTAAACACTTTCAAAATCACGATTGTGCCATAGAGGATGATTCCGACATTAGGAGGATTCCGACTTCAGCCAGGCTATACATAATTTACTGGAAATCCAGCAACAATTCCTGGAAGCCATCTTGAACACTTCCCTTCTGTGAGCCCATGTGCAAACATCTATAAAACCAGCCTTTTTCCTATTTCATCATCTTAAAATATCCGTTGATATATCAGCCATCAGTTCAAGTTTCTTAGTGAATTTAATTGAGTGAGCTCTTCTGTTCTTTTGAATGCCTCAAATCTTCTAGCTCCATTGTCAACTTTAGGATCACGAAAATCAACAAAAAATGTCTTTTGAGGGGTCCCAGCCATAGTTTGATGAACACTTTTGTTCCCAACTATGTCAAAAGAACCTTTTTCAAAGGTTGGTACCAAAAATGAGTACGGCTGAACATCAGATACACAGTCGGGCTTCTCTTTGGTTTCAACTATCAAGCCTATTTCAGGATAAAGTGCCCCGTATTTTAATATGTTGTCATCTGGAACTCTGAAATTTGTCATTAACTTTCCATCACACCATTCTGATCTTTGCAGATTCTCCAATTGAGCAGAAACAACAGGTTTTCCTACTGCATAGGTAAAATTCTCGCCCCTGCCTTCACAGAAAATGGAGTTGTCTCGCAAATAACTTCTGAGAAATAGACATTTATTTCCCATAGATCTGGAAATCTTCAAAAAATTGTTTCTTTCTTGACACAATTGTATTTTGATCTTTATAGAGTCATTAAGGGACCAGTCATTAGAATGTCTCAAGAAAGCTTGCAACTCAGAATAACCATAAGAAATTCGGGACTCCAAAACTTGTATCCTTTGAAACTCTGGATAGTCATCTATTATATTCCTCCTAGGTCTGGAGGTCAAATTTTTGCTGATTAAACTATGGATTTTTCCAGGGATGGATATCACGGTATCTGAAGGGAATTGACTATAATGGTGATAAGCACTAGAGTTAACGTAATCCACACTCACATTCCAGGGACCTCCTTTGATCCTATTTTGTGAAGATGGCGGATAAATCTTGATCAATGACTGAAGTTTACAACTCATAAGTCATTAAGGGACCAGTCATTAGAATGTCTCAAGAAAGCTTGCAACTCAGAATAACCATAAGAAATTCGGGACTCCAAAACTTGTATTCTTTGAAACTCTGGATAGTCATCTATTATATTCCTCCTAGGTCTGGAGGTCAAATTTTTGCTGATTAAACTATGGATTTTTCCAGGGATGGATATCACGGTATCTGAAGGGAATTGACTATAATGGTGATAAGCACTAGAGTTAACGTAATCCACACTCACATTCCAGGGACCTCCTTTGATCCTATTTTGTGAAGATGGCGGATAAATCTTGATCAATGACTGAAGTTTACAACTCATAAGTCATTAAGGGACCAGTCATTAGAATGTCTCAAGAAAGCTTGCAACTCAGAATAACCATAAGAAATTCGGGACTCCAAAACTTGTATTCTTTGAAACTCTGGATAGTCATCTATTATATTCCTCCTAGGTCTGGAGGTCAAATTTTTGCTGATTAAACTATGGATTTTTCCAGGGATGGATATCACGGTATCTGAAGGGAATTGACTATAATGGTGATAAGCACTAGAGTTAACGTAATCCACACTCACATTCCAGGGACCTCCTTTGATCCTATTTTGTGAAGATGGCGGATAAATCTTGATCAATGACTGAAGTTTACAACTCATAAGTCATTAAGGGACCAGTCATTAGAATGTCTCAAGAAAGCTTGCAACTCAGAATAACCATAAGAAATTCGGGACTCCAAAACTTGTATTCTTTGAAACTCTGGATAGTCATCTATTATATTCCTCCTAGGTCTGGAGGTCAAATTTTTGCTGATTAAACTATGGATTTTTCCAGGGATGGATATCACGGTATCTGAAGGGAATTGACTATAATGGTGATAAGCACTAGAGTTAACGTAATCCACACTCACATTCCAGGGACCTCCTTTGATCCTATTTTGTGAAGATGGCGGATAAATCTTGATCAATGACTGAAGTTTACAACTCATAAGTCATTAAGGGACCAGTCATTAGAATGTCTCAAGAAAGCTTGCAACTCAGAATAACCATAAGAAATTCGGGACTCCAAAACTTGTATTCTTTGAAACTCTGGATAGTCATCTATTATATTCCTCCTAGGTCTGGAGGTCAAATTTTTGCTGATTAAACTATGGATTTTTCCAGGGATGGATATCACGGTATCTGAAGGGAATTGACTATAATGGTGATAAGCACTAGAGTTAACGTAATCCACACTCACATTCCAGGGACCTCCTTTGATCCTATTTTGTGAAGATGGCGGATAAATCTTGATCAATGACTGAAGTTTACAACTCATAAGTCATTAAGGGACCAGTCATTAGAATGTCTCAAGAAAGCTTGCAACTCAGAATAACCATAAGAAATTCGGGACTCCAAAACTTGTATTCTTTGAAACTCTGGATAGTCATCTATTATATTCCTCCTAGGTCTGGAGGTCAAATTTTTGCTGATTAAACTATGGATTTTTCCAGGGATGGATATCACGGTATCTGAAGGGAATTGACTATAATGGTGATAAGCACTAGAGTTAACGTAATCCACACTCACATTCCAGGGACCTCCTTTGATCCTATTTTGTGAAGATGGCGGATAAATCTTGATCAATGACTGAAGTTTACAACTCATAAGTCATTAAGGGACCAGTCATTAGAATGTCTCAAGAAAGCTTGCAACTCAGAATAACCATAAGAAATTCGGGACTCCAAAACTTGTATTCTTTGAAACTCTGGATAGTCATCTATTATATTCCTCCTAGGTCTGGAGGTCAAATTTTTGCTGATTAAACTATGGATTTTTCCAGGGATGGATATCACGGTATCTGAAGGGAATTGACTATAATGGTGATAAGCACTAGAGTTAACGTAATCCACACTCACATTCCAGGGACCTCCTTTGATCCTATTTTGTGAAGATGGCGGATAAATCTTGATCAATGACTGAAGTTTACAACTCATAAGTCATTAAGGGACCAGTCATTAGAATGTCTCAAGAAAGCTTGCAACTCAGAATAACCATAAGAAATTCGGGACTCCAAAACTTGTATTCTTTGAAACTCTGGATAGTCATCTATTATATTCCTCCTAGGTCTGGAGGTCAAATTTTTGCTGATTAAACTATGGATTTTTCCAGGGATGGATATCACGGTATCTGAAGGGAATTGACTATAATGGTGATAAGCACTAGAGTTAACGTAATCCACACTCACATTCCAGGGACCTCCTTTGATCCTATTTTGTGAAGATGGCGGATAAATCTTGATCAATGACTGAAGTTTACAACTCATAAGTCATTAAGGGACCAGTCATTAGAATGTCTCAAGAAAGCTTGCAACTCAGAATAACCATAAGAAATTCGGGACTCCAAAACTTGTATTCTTTGAAACTCTGGATAGTCATCTATTATATTCCTCCTAGGTCTGGAGGTCAAATTTTTGCTGATTAAACTATGGATTTTTCCAGGGATGGATATCACGGTATCTGAAGGGAATTGACTATAATGGTGATAAGCACTAGAGTTAACGTAATCCACACTCACATTCCAGGGACCTCCTTTGATCCTATTTTGTGAAGATGGCGGATAAATCTTGATCAATGACTGAAGTTTACAACTCATAAGTCATTAAGGGACCAGTCATTAGAATGTCTCAAGAAAGCTTGCAACTCAGAATAACCATAAGAAATTCGGGACTCCAAAACTTGTATTCTTTGAAACTCTGGATAGTCATCTATTATATTCCTCCTAGGTCTGGAGGTCAAATTTTTGCTGATTAAACTATGGATTTTTCCAGGGATGGATATCACGGTATCTGAAGGGAATTGACTATAATGGTGATAAGCACTAGAGTTAACGTAATCCACACTCACATTCCAGGGACCTCCTTTGATCCTATTTTGTGAAGATGGCGGATAAATCTTGATCAATGACTGAAGTTTACAACTCATAAGTCATTAAGGGACCAGTCATTAGAATGTCTCAAGAAAGCTTGCAACTCAGAATAACCATAAGAAATTCGGGACTCCAAAACTTGTATTCTTTGAAACTCTGGATAGTCATCTATTATATTCCTCCTAGGTCTGGAGGTCAAATTTTTGCTGATTAAACTATGGATTTTTCCAGGGATGGATATCACGGTATCTGAAGGGAATTGACTATAATGGTGATAAGCACTAGAGTTAACGTAATCCACACTCACATTCCAGGGACCTCCTTTGATCCTATTTTGTGAAGATGGCGGATAAATCTTGATCAATGACTGAAGTTTACAACTCATAAGTCATTAAGGGACCAGTCATTAGAATGTCTCAAGAAAGCTTGCAACTCAGAATAACCATAAGAAATTCGGGACTCCAAAACTTGTATTCTTTGAAACTCTGGATAGTCATCTATTATATTCCTCCTAGGTCTGGAGGTCAAATTTTTGCTGATTAAACTATGGATTTTTCCAGGGATGGATATCACGGTATCTGAAGGGAATTGACTATAATGGTGATAAGCACTAGAGTTAACGTAATCCACACTCACATTCCAGGGACCTCCTTTGATCCTATTTTGTGAAGATGGCGGATAAATCTTGATCAATGACTGAAGTTTACAACTCATAAGTCATTAAGGGACCAGTCATTAGAATGTCTCAAGAAAGCTTGCAACTCAGAATAACCATAAGAAATTCGGGACTCCAAAACTTGTATTCTTTGAAACTCTGGATAGTCATCTATTATATTCCTCCTAGGTCTGGAGGTCAAATTTTTGCTGATTAAACTATGGATTTTTCCAGGGATGGATATCACGGTATCTGAAGGGAATTGACTATAATGGTGATAAGCACTAGAGTTAACGTAATCCACACTCACATTCCAGGGACCTCCTTTGATCCTATTTTGTGAAGATGGCGGATAAATCTTGATCAATGACTGAAGTTTACAACTCATAAGTCATTAAGGGACCAGTCATTAGAATGTCTCAAGAAAGCTTGCAACTCAGAATAACCATAAGAAATTCGGGACTCCAAAACTTGTATTCTTTGAAACTCTGGATAGTCATCTATTATATTCCTCCTAGGTCTGGAGGTCAAATTTTTGCTGATTAAACTATGGATTTTTCCAGGGATGGATATCACGGTATCTGAAGGGAATTGACTATAATGGTGATAAGCACTAGAGTTAACGTAATCCACACTCACATTCCAGGGACCTCCTTTGATCCTATTTTGTGAAGATGGCGGATAAATCTTGATCAATGACTGAAGTTTACAACTCATAAGTCATTAAGGGACCAGTCATTAGAATGTCTCAAGAAAGCTTGCAACTCAGAATAACCATAAGAAATTCGGGACTCCAAAACTTGTATTCTTTGAAACTCTGGATAGTCATCTATTATATTCCTCCTAGGTCTGGAGGTCAAATTTTTGCTGATTAAACTATGGATTTTTCCAGGGATGGATATCACGGTATCTGAAGGGAATTGACTATAATGGTGATAAGCACTAGAGTTAACGTAATCCACACTCACATTCCAGGGACCTCCTTTGATCCTATTTTGTGAAGATGGCGGATAAATCTTGATCAATGACTGAAGTTTACAACTCATAAGTCATTAAGGGACCAGTCATTAGAATGTCTCAAGAAAGC
This sequence comes from Apolygus lucorum, assembly GCA_009739505.2. NCBI lineage: Eukaryota > Metazoa > Arthropoda > Insecta > Hemiptera > Miridae > Apolygus > Apolygus lucorum. The sequence continues at coordinate 61,669,847 of CM019182.2, forward strand.
TTGCAACTCAGAATAACCATAAGAAATTCGGGACTCCAAAACTTGTATTCTTTGAAACTCTGGATAGTCATCTATTATATTCCTCCTAGGTCTGGAGGTCAAATTTTTGCTGATTAAACTATGGATTTTTCCAGGGATGGATATCACGGTATCTGAAGGGAATTGACTATAATGGTGATAAGCACTAGAGTTAACGTAATCCACACTCACATTCCAGGGACCTCCTTTGATCCTATTTTGTGAAGATGGCGGATAAATCTTGATCAATGACTGAAGTTTACAACTCATAAGTCATTAAGGGACCAGTCATTAGAATGTCTCAAGAAAGCTTGCAACTCAGAATAACCATAAGAAATTCGGGACTCCAAAACTTGTATTCTTTGAAACTCTGGATAGTCATCTATTATATTCCTCCTAGGTCTGGAGGTCAAATTTTTGCTGATTAAACTATGGATTTTTCCAGGGATGGATATCACGGTATCTGAAGGGAATTGACTATAATGGTGATAAGCACTAGAGTTAACGTAATCCACACTCACATTCCAGGGACCTCCTTTGATCCTATTTTGTGAAGATGGCGGATAAATCTTGATCAATGACTGAAGTTTACAACTCATAAGTCATTAAGGGACCAGTCATTAGAATGTCTCAAGAAAGCTTGCAACTCAGAATAACCATAAGAAATTCGGGACTCCAAAACTTGTATTCTTTGAAACTCTGGATAGTCATCTATTATATTCCTCCTAGGTCTGGAGGTCAAATTTTTGCTGATTAAACTATGGATTTTTCCAGGGATGGATATCACGGTATCTGAAGGGAATTGACTATAATGGTGATAAGCACTAGAGTTAACGTAATCCACACTCACATTCCAGGGACCTCCTTTGATCCTATTTTGTGAAGATGGCGGATAAATCTTGATCAATGACTGAAGTTTACAACTCATAAGTCATTAAGGGACCAGTCATTAGAATGTCTCAAGAAAGCTTGCAACTCAGAATAACCATAAGAAATTCGGGACTCCAAAACTTGTATTCTTTGAAACTCTGGATAGTCATCTATTATATTCCTCCTAGGTCTGGAGGTCAAATTTTTGCTGATTAAACTATGGATTTTTCCAGGGATGGATATCACGGTATCTGAAGGGAATTGACTATAATGGTGATAAGCACTAGAGTTAACGTAATCCACACTCACATTCCAGGGACCTCCTTTGATCCTATTTTGTGAAGATGGCGGATAAATCTTGATCAATGACTGAAGTTTACAACTCATAAGTCATTAAGGGACCAGTCATTAGAATGTCTCAAGAAAGCTTGCAACTCAGAATAACCATAAGAAATTCGGGACTCCAAAACTTGTATTCTTTGAAACTCTGGATAGTCATCTATTATATTCCTCCTAGGTCTGGAGGTCAAATTTTTGCTGATTAAACTATGGATTTTTCCAGGGATGGATATCACGGTATCTGAAGGGAATTGACTATAATGGTGATAAGCACTAGAGTTAACGTAATCCACACTCACATTCCAGGGACCTCCTTTGATCCTATTTTGTGAAGATGGCGGATAAATCTTGATCAATGACTGAAGTTTACAACTCATAAGTCATTAAGGGACCAGTCATTAGAATGTCTCAAGAAAGCTTGCAACTCAGAATAACCATAAGAAATTCGGGACTCCAAAACTTGTATTCTTTGAAACTCTGGATAGTCATCTATTATATTCCTCCTAGGTCTGGAGGTCAAATTTTTGCTGATTAAACTATGGATTTTTCCAGGGATGGATATCACGGTATCTGAAGGGAATTGACTATAATGGTGATAAGCACTAGAGTTAACGTAATCCACACTCACATTCCAGGGACCTCCTTTGATCCTATTTTGTGAAGATGGCGGATAAATCTTGATCAATGACTGAAGTTTACAACTCATAAGTCATTAAGGGACCAGTCATTAGAATGTCTCAAGAAAGCTTGCAACTCAGAATAACCATAAGAAATTCGGGACTCCAAAACTTGTATTCTTTGAAACTCTGGATAGTCATCTATTATATTCCTCCTAGGTCTGGAGGTCAAATTTTTGCTGATTAAACTATGGATTTTCCAGGGATGGATATCACGGTATCTGAAGGGAATTGACTATAATGGTGATAAGCACTAGAGTTAACGTAATCCACACTCACATTCCAGGGACCTCCTTTGATCCTATTTTGTGAAGATGGCGGATAAATCTTGATCAATGACTGAAGTTTACAACTCATAAGTCATTAAGGGACCAGTCATTAGAATGTCTCAAGAAAGCTTGCAACTCAGAATAACCATAAGAAATTCGGGACTCCAAAACTTGTATTCTTTGAAACTCTGGATAGTCATCTATTATATTCCTCCTAGGTCTGGAGGTCAAATTTTTGCTGATTAAACTATGGATTTTTCCAGGGATGGATATCACGGTATCTGAAGGGAATTGACTATAATGGTGATAAGCACTAGAGTTAACGTAATCCACACTCACATTCCAGGGACCTCCTTTGATCCTATTTTGTGAAGATGGCGGATAAATCTTGATCAATGACTGAAGTTTACAACTCATAAGTCATTAAGGGACCAGTCATTAGAATGTCTCAAGAAAGCTTGCAACTCAGAATAACCATAAGAAATTCGGGACTCCAAAACTTGTATTCTTTGAAACTCTGGATAGTCATCTATTATATTCCTCCTAGGTCTGGAGGTCAAATTTTTGCTGATTAAACTATGGATTTTTCCAGGGATGGATATCACGGTATCTGAAGGGAATTGACTATAATGGTGATAAGCACTAGAGTTAACGTAATCCACACTCACATTCCAGGGACCTCCTTTGATCCTATTTTGTGAAGATGGCGGATAAATCTTGATCAATGACTGAAGTTTACAACTCATAAGTCATTAAGGGACCAGTCATTAGAATGTCTCAAGAAAGCTTGCAACTCAGAATAACCATAAGAAATTCGGGACTCCAAAACTTGTATTCTTTGAAACTCTGGATAGTCATCTATTATATTCCTCCTAGGTCTGGAGGTCAAATTTTTGCTGATTAAACTATGGATTTTTCCAGGGATGGATATCACGGTATCTGAAGGGAATTGACTATAATGGTGATAAGCACTAGAGTTAACGTAATCCACACTCACATTCCAGGGACCTCCTTTGATCCTATTTGTGAAGATGGCGGATAAATCTTGATCAATGACTGAAGTTTACAACTCATAAGTCATTAAGGGACCAGTCATTAGAATGTCTCAAGAAAGCTTGCAACTCAGAATAACCATAAGAAATTCGGGACTCCAAAACTTGTATTCTTTGAAACTCTGGATAGTCATCTATTATATTCCTCCTAGGTCTGGAGGTCAAATTTTTGCTGATTAAACTATGGATTTTTCCAGGGATGGATATCACGGTATCTGAAGGGAATTGACTATAATGGTGATAAGCACTAGAGTTAACGTAATCCACACTCACATTCCAGGGACCCTCCTTTGATCCTATTTTGTGAAGATGGCGGATAAATCTTGATCAATGACTGAAGTTTACAACTCATAAGTCATTAAGGGACCAGTCATTAGAATGTCTCAAGAAAGCTTGCAACTCAGAATAACCATAAGAAATTCGGGACTCCAAAACTTGTATTCTTTGAAACTCTGGATAGTCATCTATTATATTCCTCCTAGGTCTGGAGGTCAAATTTTTGCTGATTAAACTATGGATTTTTCCAGGGATGGATATCACGGTATCTGAAGGGAATTGACTATAATGGTGATAAGCACTAGAGTTAACGTAATCCACACTCACATTCCAGGGACCTCCTTTGATCCTATTTTGTGAAGATGGCGGATAAATCTTGATCAATGACTGAAGTTTACAACTCATAAGTCATTAAGGGACCAGTCATTAGAATGTCTCAAGAAAGCTTGCAACTCAGAATAACCATAAGAAATTCGGGACTCCAAAACTTGTATTCTTTGAAACTCTGGATAGTCATCTATTATATTCCTCCTAGGTCTGGAGGTCAAATTTTTGCTGATTAAACTATGGATTTTTCCAGGGATGGATATCACGGTATCTGAAGGGAATTGACTATAATGGTGATAAGCACTAGAGTTAACGTAATCCACACTCACATTCCAGGGACCTCCTTTGATCCTATTTTGTGAAGATGGCGGATAAATCTTGATCAATGACTGAAGTTTACAACTCATAAGTCATTAAGGGACCAGTCATTAGAATGTCTCAAGAAAGCTTGCAACTCAGAATAACCATAAGAAATTCGGGACTCCAAAACTTGTATTCTTTGAAACTCTGGATAGTCATCTATTATATTCCTCCTAGGTCTGGAGGTCAAATTTTTGCTGATTAAACTATGGATTTTTCCAGGGATGGATATCACGGTATCTGAAGGGAATTGACTATAATGGTGATAAGCACTAGAGTTAACGTAATCCACACTCACATTCCAGGGACCTCCTTTGATCCTATTTTGTGAAGATGGCGGATAAATCTTGATCAATGACTGAAGTTTACAACTCATAAGTCATTAAGGGACCAGTCATTAGAATGTCTCAAGAAAGCTTGCAACTCAGAATAACCATAAGAAATTCGGGACTCCAAAACTTGTATTCTTTGAAACTCTGGATAGTCATCTATTATATTCCTCCTAGGTCTGGAGGTCAAATTTTTTGCTGATTAAACTATGGATTTTTCCAGGGATGGATATCACGGTATCTGAAGGGAATTGACTATAATGGTGATAAGCACTAGAGTTAACGTAATCCACACTCACATTCCAGGGACCTCCTTTGATCCTATTTTGTGAAGATGGCGGATAAATCTTGATCAATGACTGAAGTTTACAACTCATAAGTCATTAAGGGACCAGTCATTAGAATGTCTCAAGAAAGCTTGCAACTCAGAATAACCATAAGAAATTCGGGACTCCAAAACTTGTATTCTTTGAAACTCTGGATAGTCATCTATTATATTCCTCCTAGGTCTGGAGGTCAAATTTTTGCTGATTAAACTATGGATTTTTCCAGGGATGGATATCACGGTATCTGAAGGGAATTGACTATAATGGTGATAAGCACTAGAGTTAACGTAATCCACACTCACATTCCAGGGACCTCCTTTGATCCTATTTTGTGAAGATGGCGGATAAATCTTGATCAATGACTGAAGTTTACAAACTCATAAGTCATTAAGGGACCAGTCATTAGAATGTCTCAAGAAAGCTTGCAACTCAGAATAACCATAAGAAATTCGGGACTCCAAAACTTGTATTCTTTGAAACTCTGGATAGTCATCTATTATATTCCTCCTAGGTCTAAAGGTCAAATTTTTGCTGATTAAACTATGGATTTTTCCAGGGATGGATATCACGGTATCTGAAGGGAATTGACTATAATGGTGATAAGCACTAGAGTTAACGTAATCCACACTCACATTCCAGGGACCTCCTTTGATCCTATTTTGTGAAGATGGCGGATAATCTTGATCAATGACTGAAGTTTACAACTCATAAGTCATTAAGGGACCAGTCATTAGAATGTCTCAAGAAAGCTTGCAACTCAGAATAACCATAAGAAATTCGGGACTCCAAAACTTGTATTCTTTGAAACTCTGGATAGTCATCTATTATATTCCTCCTAGGTCTGGAGGTCAAATTTTTGCTGATTAAACTATGGATTTTTCCAGGGATGGATATCACGGTATCTGAAGGGAATTGACTATAATGGTGATAAGCACTAGAGTTAACGTAATCCACACTCACATTCCAGGGACCCTCCTTTGATCCTATTTTGTGAAGATGGCGGATAAATCTTGATCAATGACTGAAGTTTACAACTCATAAGTCATTAAGGGACCAGTCATTAGAATGTCTCAAGAAAGCTTGCAACTCAGAATAACCATAAGAAATTCGGGACTCCAAAACTTGTATTCTTTGAAACTCTGGATAGTCATCTATTATATTCCTCCTAGGTCTGGAGGTCAAATTTTTGCTGATTAAACTATGGATTTTTCCAGGGATGGATATCACGGTATCTGAAGGGAATTGACTATAATGGTGATAAGCACTAGAGTTAACGTAATCCACACTCACATTCCAGGGACCTCCTTTGATCCTATTTTGTGAAGATGGCGGATAAATCTTGATCAATGACTGAAGTTTACAACTCATAAGTCATTAAGGGACCAGTCATTAGAATGTCTCAAGAAAGCTTGCAACTCAGAATAACCATAAGAAATTCGGGACTCCAAAACTTGTATTCTTTGAAACTCTGGATAGTCATCTATTATATTCCTCCTAGGTCTGGAGGTCAAATTTTTGCTGATTAAACTATGGATTTTTCCAGGGATGGATATCACGGTATCTGAAGGGAATTGACTATAATGGTGATAAGCACTAGAGTTAACGTAATCCACACTCACATTCCAGGGACCTCCTTTGATCCTATTTTGTGAAGATGGCGGATAAATCTTGATCAATGACTGAAGTTTACAACTCATAAGTCATTAAGGGACCAGTCATTAGAATGTCTCAAGAAAGCTTGCAACTCAGAATAACCATAAGAAATTCGGGACTCCAAAACTTGTATTCTTTGAAACTCTGGATAGTCATCTATTATATTCCTCCTAGGTCTGGAGGTCAAATTTTTGCTGATTAAACTATGGATTTTTCCAGGGATGGATATCACGGTATCTGAAGGGAATTGACTATAATGGTGATAAGCACTAGAGTTAACGTAATCCACACTCACATTCCAGGGACCTCCTTTGATCCTATTTTGTGAAGATGGCGGATAAATCTTGATCAATGACTGAAGTTTACAACTCATAAGTCATTAAGGGACCAGTCATTAGAATGTCTCAAGAAAGCTTGCAACTCAGAATAACCATAAGAAATTCGGGACTCCAAAACTTGTATTCTTTGAAACTCTGGATAGTCATCTATTATATTCCTCCTAGGTCTGGAGGTCAAATTTTTGCTGATTAAACTATGGATTTTTCCAGGGATGGATATCACGGTATCTGAAGGGAATTGACTATAATGGTGATAAGCACTAGAGTTAACGTAATCCACACTCACATTCCAGGGACCCTCCTTTGATCCTATTTTGTGAAGATGGCGGATAAATCTTGATCAATGACTGAAGTTTACAACTCATAAGTCATTAAGGGACCAGTCATTAGAATGTCTCAAGAAAGCTTGCAACTCAGAATAACCATAAGAAATTCGGGACTCCAAAACTTGTATTCTTTGAAACTCTGGATAGTCATCTATTATACTACGGAAGGACGGGATTTGGTATTTGACATTGGCAGCAGGCTCTGCTGTCTCTGAACACAACAACTTTCGCAGAAAAAAGGAAGTTTTAGGGTAAAAACCCTAGAACGACTGAGATTTTTCGTCCTAATATGTTGGCAACCCTGCTAGCAGGTCCCCTTTGCCCGCCCGACGGCCATTTTCCTCATTACGTTTTGTTGTTTTGAACCGACTCTTTCGCTCTCGAAAAAATCATTCCGCGTTCCTTATTTTCGGAGTTTTTTCGAGTGTTTTTATTGTGTATTGCCGATCTTTTTGTTCAGTTTTATTTTTTTCTTTCGTTTTCGCGCATTTTCAATGCAGTCCGCGGGTGATAATCCTTTCGCGGATGTTTTGCGATCAACTCGGGTAGGACGCTACGGTCCGCCGAGTTCTCGCGCGTTCGGAATGAAGCGCCCGGCATCGACTTCGGAAGCTGTGTCATCGTCGAAGTTTCTTCGGAGTGGGGTTCAGCCACAGGCATGTGAAATTGCTCACAAAAAGCCTACCGACCGTGTGCCTGTTGGCCGGGTTGGATCTCCTTCAAGAATCGGGGATGCCCGACATGGAGAAACTTGCGTTGTAACCGCAGTGGCCAGTACTTCGGTACATACGGGTTCAATGGAGTGCCTTTCTGCCTCCAACAATAATACTTCTCGACACAAATTGCGTGCGGAAGTGCCAAAACGGGCTACGTCGACTCAAAAGAGTGCCGGACTGGAAGCATCGGCTCCTCGGAGTGACGGGTATGTTGCGTCGGCCCTTCGGGTGTCGGACAAGAAGTCGCTAATTTTACTAGCGCCCCGTTTGAACCCCCTCCTGATTACGCGGTGAGCGATGATGAATTTCTTGGCTGGGAATCCGAAAATTTGTCGGATGTGAATTTATCGGATGATGAAACGAGGCCTCACGACTTCTTGTTGCCGCCGCATGAGGCGCTCGAATCGGGAAAGAGTTCCCGCCAAGTTGAGGTTGATGAACATGAAAAGGGTTTGCCGCTGAGAGCGCTGGCGTCGGCTAGTGGTTCTCGAACAGAAACTGCCCGCCAAGATTCGAGTTCGACTTTGCAGCCCGATTGGCTTGTACGACATGTTCGGGAGGCCTCTGCCCCGGAGGAAGAAGGGACGTTGGTCCACGAATCAGTGGTTGGTCATTTTTCCAGATTTTTACGTAGTGGTCTGGAAGGCAAGTACTTTCGTACTTTGATGGAAAAATATTCCCCGAAGGGTAGATTGTCACCAATGGTACCTCCAGTGTTGGATAACGTTTTGATTGGAGCTATTCCCAAAACGATCCAATTGAGGGATGAGCAAATGTTACGAGGCCAAAATATTCAAGCTGCTTGCCTTGGTTGCCGCGGGGGCGGCTTTGTCCGTTTTGGGCGAATCGGATTTTGTGGATGAGGCCACGAAGGAGATGGTACTGGATTTTGTGTGGCAGTCGGCGGCGCTGCAGTGTGCGGCTATTTATAATGTTTCGAATACTCGAAAGAAAGCAGCGTTGACCCCCTTTCAGGCCGAGTTTAGGGACTTAGCTTTAAATGCTCAGATTGGCGAGTCTTATCTATTCGATAATAAAGTAACAGCCTGGCTTCAACAAGTTAAAGAAAGTAGGCAATTTGCCTCTCAACTAAAACCCACGATTGGGCTGTCAAGAGGAGGCCAAAGGGCCCCGACTGCCTCGACTCAAGCCAACCAGGGAAACTTCTCACGCCCCGCGCCTCGGGATTCTCGTCCGAAGGTGGCACAGAGGGGCGCTCGAGTTCAGACCCAGTTCACTCGTCGCCAGGACTACGTCCCACAGGCTCGTCCCCAAGTACGTCGCAGGGGTTACCAGAGGTCCAGGCGATTTTAATGCCAGTGGAGGTAAGTTATGCTGGCCGGCTGGGTCGCTTTGTGTCAGTTTGGCGTAAATTAAATGTACAAGAGCCCGTTTTAAGTTGGATAAGAGGTTATGAAATCCCCTTTTTAGACATTCCACCTACCACAAATATACCAAGACACGATCAGGTCATTCCGCCAGAGCAGAGGATGGTAATGAAGGAAAAGATTAACAATTTGTTGACGATTGGGGCGATCTCTCCGTTTGAGGAGAAGGAGAGTTTCTTTCAGTCTCCAATTTTTTTGGTACCAAAGCCAGATGGGTCGTTTCGGTTCATTTTGAACCTCAAATGTTTAAACAAATGGGTACGTTTAGAGCATTTTAAGCTAGATGACTATCGATCAGTGGCTAGAGTTCTGAGACCGAACATGTATGCAGGAGTAGTGGATTTTACAGACGCTTATTATATGATCCCAGTGTGTGAGTCTCATAGGCGGTTTTTGGTGTTCAGTTGGGAAAACCGTTTGTATAACATGAATTGTTTACCTATGGGGTTGGCGTCAGCGCCATGGGTGTTTCATAAGCTCCTTAGACCAGTAGTGGGGGAACTTCGGAGAAAGGGTATGCTGTTGGTGAATTATTTGGACGACTCGCTGGTCCTGGGGACATCTTTACAATCGTGTACTCAGGCGGTGACTGAGGTGGTAACGTTCTTCCAATCATTAGGTTTTGTTATTAATGAACAAAAGAGTAGGTTGCAACCTTCACAGGTGTTCTTATTTTGGGTTTGAATTTGATTCTAGAGCTATGACTCTGGCTGTGCCAGGGGTTAAAAAAGATAAAGCTACGGTGCTAATAAAATCGATTGTTCAGAAAGGCATGTTTTCAGTGCGACAGGTGTCTAAGGTAATAGGTACACTGGTCTCTCTCGTGCCAGCGATACCATACAGTAAATTACATGTACGCAGGCTTGAACGGGATAGGGTTTTGGCCTTGCAGGATGGTAACAATGATTATCAGGCTTGTTGTAGGGTGTCGTTTGAGGCACAGCAAGATCTAGAGTGGTGGTTACGGGCCTTGACAGGCCCGCCGTCGCCCATTCGGGCTGACTATTATGATAGAGTGCTCTATACGGATGCGAGTGATGAAGGTTGGGGAGGTTTTTCCCCTCCTCATAGAACCAATGGTTGGTGGTCGGAACCTCTGTGTCAGGCTCATATAAATGAGAAAGAATTGTGGGCGGTATTGTTGTCTCTACAGGCTTTGGGCCAAGAGTGGAGAAATGAAGCTATCTTATTGAGAGTGGATAATACTACTGCTTTAGCGATCATTAACAAGCGGGGAGTGTGCGTTTTCCTCACTTTCACAGTCTAGCGCGCAAAATTTGGGGATTTTGCGAGGAGAGAAATTTATGGTTGATGGCTTCATACATTGCCTCAGCAGATAATGTAGTGGCTGATGCGGAATCTAGACGGGATCACAGGCATACTGAGTGGGGCTTGACTCAGACAGTATTTAGAAGAATTGTATCAGCGTTTGGGGCGCCTGAGGTGGATTTATTTGCGTCAGGTGACCTACATCTGTGTTCTCGTTTCTTTTCGTGGCTCCCCCACCCTTTGGCGGAGGGAGTCGATGCATTTACGGTACCTTGGACGAAAATGTTTTTCTACGCTTTTCCTCCATTCGCACTCATGTCCAGGGTTCTCCAGAAGATCCAAAATGAAGGGGCCATAGGTATTGTTGTAGCACCTAACTGGAGAACACAGGTGTGGTTCCCTGTTTTTCAGTCGCTGATTATTTCAGAAGTTATATGGATTTCTCCTAAATTAGATTCTCTTTTTTCTCCTTATAGTTCGGAACCGCACCCCCTGGAGCAGTCCATGACCTTGATGGCCGCAGTCTTATCAGGGAGGCATTTATCAGACGGGGATACGATAATAGAGTGGCCGATACCATGTGCCAGTCCCTGGCGGCAACGACTATAAAGCAATATTCATCTTCATATCGCTTGTGGAGCGAATTTTGTCACATATCATCCATTGACGTGTTCCAGGTGACCCCCTTGCATGTAATTAAGTTTTTTCAATATTTATTGGACACTAGGTCCCAATCGTACAGCTCGTTTAATACTCACCGAGCAGCCTTGGCCTTGCTGACAGATTCCGGGGTTGGAACGAACCCGGATGTGTGTAGATTCATTAGATCAGTTTTCAAGTTGAGACCATCGGGGCCCCGATATCAATCTACTTGGGATCCAGCTCAAGTGTTGGATTTTTTCAGGGGGTCTGAGGAGGGGTCACTAGAGTTTGTGGCACGAAAACTCGTAGTGTTGTTATTATTGGCCACAGGCCAGCGCATGCAGACTCTCAGAGTAATTACTAGAGATCAGATTCTCTTTGAGGACCATCAAGTGGTGATTAGAGTGCCTCAAATGCTTAAGACCTCGAGGCCAGGGGCCTTCGCTCAGTCATTGATTTTACCCTTTTTGCCAGAGGATCAGTTGGTATGTGTGCCCTCATGTCTTAGGCGTTACTTGGACCTCACGGCCTCCTGGGAGGGACCGGGCGTTCCATTGTTCTTGACTACCAGAGGGCGTCACGGGCCGGCGTCGGGCCCAACACTGGCTAGATGGGTCCGTGATGTGTTAACTTGGGCAAAAGTGGATATTTCAAGGTTTAAAACCGCATTCAACGCGACATGCGGCGGTGTCAAAGGCGGCCAGGGAACACGTCCCTATTGATGTAATTTTTTCTGCAGCTGGTTGGTCTTCTCGCTCACATATGTTCCAAAGATTCTATAATCGTCCTCTCTCTTTGCAGGGCGAGTTTGCTCGAGCGGTACTGTCATGAGGGACGTCACTACAATACATACCTATTTCTATAGGTTTACATACATGTTTATATGATTTTCAGTTTTAAATGATTGTATATGCTTAATTCAAGATATACCTAATGTGATGTTTGCTGTTCTATCTGAGGTTGAATCCTTGTTTGAGGTACTTTGGTTTACCTGTTGTTGGGCTGTCCTGTGATCAGGTCAGCTTACGAACTGTGGGGGTGATGTGCTGCAGAGGAACCTGGTTAAGAGGATACACAGTCTCAGTCCCTGAGAGGAGGCTGAGCGGGGCTACAATGCAAAATTTTTCTTATGTTTTGCGAGGTAGCACCCTGGAGCAGACTGGCGGATACTTGGTATCTGCTAACAGCTGCCAATGTCAAATACCAAATCCCGTCCTTCCGTAGTATAATTAATAAATCAACCTACCCCGGGGACAGGTTGATTCTAATTATAATAGGAAGGTAAGGGATTTGGTATTGCAGTCCCACCCTCAGTCGCGGGGCTTGGAATGAGTTTGCTCAGTTCCTGAAGTGCGACTGTTTTTTTCGTCGGGGATTTTTCTCCCTTATTGGGAACCCCTCCTGGTTGGTTTTTGTTGGTTTTGCTTAGTCCCGGCCCCTCAGTATCCGTCAGTCTAGCAGGTTTTGTCTTAAAACTGTAATGAGGAAAATGGCCGTCGGGCGGGCAAGGGGACCTGCTAGCAGGGTTGCCAACATATTAGGGACGAAAAATCTCAGTCCGTTCTAGGGTTTTTACCCTAAAACTTCCTTTTTCTGCGAAAGTTGTTGTGTTCAGAGACAGCAGAGCCTGCTGCCATGTCAAATACCAAATCCCTTACCTTCCTATTATAATTACAATCAACCTGTCCCCGGGGGTAGGTTGATTTATAATTATA